>QAOA01003631.1:1111619-1209664 GCA_003255065.1 Cercis canadensis | reverse complement strand
GGTCCGATTCAAAACCAAATACGAGAGCTTGTTGATGGGTTTGCTTGCCCGCGTGAAGATCACCTAGGGCGGAGCAGGATTTAATGGTGCAAGGGAATGTAGAACGATTTGGATGTAGATAGAGCTTTCGCATTGATGAGAAGGCTCGAAAAGCTTCAACAGAGTGGCCACTTCGAGCCAAGTCGGCGATGACAGTGTTCCAGGAGGAGACACTGGTTTTATCGACATATTTGTTGAACAACGTCGTGAGGTTGGAGTTGGTTGAAGTTGAATATTGTAATTTCTTCCCGTCAAATTCCAAAAGAATTCTGAATAGAATGGAACCAGAATTTGATATCTTCATTCATTCGTATACCAGGTCTAATCTATTGTTTCTTGCTGTGTTAGTTTACACTAGCTAAATCTAGGATCATTTTCGACTTGTAATTTTGGAGGGAATGCAAACTGCGATTGAGCTCCGCAACTTGAAATGGACGGGTTTATAGTTTGTTGGGTACAAGTGGTGAATTTTTTTGGTAAATTACCATTTAAACTTTTAATTTTTACTGTTAAATGTTTGAATATGATCACTCCAAAATGGTTCCTCTCTAATTTTTAGTCACAACTCACAATCACTCATAAACTGAGAAATATAAATGTATAACTTTTATTGGGAGATTTATCAAAATTTTGGCGTTTAATCACTAAAACTAAAACTATAAACGATAGTTTATAAAAAATTCAACATTATAAAAATAATATTCATTTGGCCAAGAGGGAGAGAGAATAGATATTCCTTTACATATTTCAACTGTCAAAATATGTTTCCGTTAGATGTAAAAATAGTTGTTCAAGTTGAAAACTTTTTCTTCAAAATACAATTTCTTCTCCAAGATAAGCAAAAAATTGATGAGAGATGTGTTTCTACTTTTTTTCATTAGAATTTGAGCAACAGAAGAGAATTTTCTTTTGTACATTTCAGTCTGCTCAATGCTAATGAAAATTTGAATATGAGAATTAGAAGCAATCACAGGGTCTTGACTCTTCCCTCATTTCTTGAGGATTAGTCAGTGTTTATATGGAACAGATCTTTGAATTCCGAGTACAAAGGTGAATTGGTAGGAGATTGCATATATCTTATGCCATTATACATTAAGCAAACATGTTATGGAACATGGATAAATTATAAGGGGGAAACAACACTTCCTTTGAGGGGTGAAAATTACAACCTCCCTAAAACAAAAAATTACTCAGTCATGGTGTATGCTCAAAAAACAACTATTCCTGTTACCAAGAAACTATAGAGCAGGACAAAAACAATGGCAGCTGCAGAATCCAGCCTAGCTGAGGTGGAAGACTTCCTCCCAACAAAATCACCAGAACTCGGTGCCGGAACAGCTCCCTCTGCATGTGGAGGAGCCGCAGAACTCATAGGTCCATCAGCACGTGGATTTGGAAAAAATGAGGATATATCAGGTGCAGTCACATAAGGTAAAACTCCTGGGGAAGCTGAAATCGTTGGCTCAGGCTCAGTAGTTGAACTAAGAGATAGAAAATTGGCAAACAAGACAAGCAGAAAGACAAAGGCAGATAACTGGGTGATAGTAGCCATGAGTAGAATAGCTGAGAACTTGAGCTAAAATGAGGGATGTAAATAGTGATAAGAGTCAGGGAATGTGGGTGAAGGGGAAGATAAGCAGTACAAGTACAAGTGTGCCTGTGTGACTGTTTATTTGGTGCATTTGGTGAGCATCACGGGGTAGATAGTGGCAGCATTAATTTATATATCTATGTAGTGTCTTTTTTATTCGTATTTATTAAAGGAGTTTATNTCTCTTTTTTTTTTTGGTTTATATCCATGGTGTATGCACACTCTTTAGCTATAGGACTAATTTCTGTTCAAAATTGGAGCAATAATCGTTAAATCTTTCCTAACAAGTACGACTCTAAGAATTCAAACTCATGACTTTTGGCTTAAAACACTTTAAAACTCAATCTGTTTCTACTGACTTAACATCTTGTTGGTACATCATGTTTCTCTTTATTTGAATGGTGTTTGTGTCATTGTGTTAGCGAAGAAACTGAATCTGCGCAGGGGAAATGCCCCACCATGAGGACCTTCACATGCTTAATGTTGTAGATTTTGAACAGAGAGGGTCCGTTTCTTTAGGTCCCGACCCTACCCCACCCCATGTGACACTGCTTGCACATGAGTACTTGCCATGATGAGGATAATCATTTAAAAACTTGGTTTTTAACTGTTGCTCGGAGAAATTTACATCTGCAGCGAAGGATTTTTTTGAAAAAGAAAAGAAAGAGAACATCAATTAAGGGTGATTTTTTGAACAAACAATCTTATAAGGTGCTAATACCCAGTGATTTATCATCTCAAACTAAATTGTCATCTCAACATAGCAACCACAACATAGGTTGCAACAAGCTCCTCAGCCTGTATAAGACATTAACATGAAAAACGTTTTCGAGGTTAAGGTCAAGAAAAGAAGGTTCTGAGAGGACTAACAGTAGATAAGTTTCACCTCTGTGTAACCTATTGCAAGTCGTTTTGCATAATCATTAGCCACATGCTGTTTTTCTGTACCAGAAACTGCATCATGGTGTTGAGCAATGGCCAAAGCATCAGCCAAAGAGTCAGTTTTAGGACCCGAGGCACTCTTTCCTTTAAAATATTCCAACTGCCTTGCTGCCTGTTTTAAAGATGAAGGACAATAAGAGACAAGTTGTGGAATTCTGAAAACATGCTAAATATACCAATGGAATACAAGATTGAATGAATAACACTATTCTCTATCATGGCTTTCAGGTAAGAAGAGTTTTTCAAAAATACCTCACACCACTTGAGTAGAGATAATGATGAAAGAATAAAGATGAATATCCCAAAAAAAGAGAAGCCAAAGGGAAGGATAATCACAGTAGCTAAAATCTAACTAAATACTTAATTACTTGGATATTACAATCAAAAGAGCTTACCAAATAGTATCCACTCATCATTCTGACATAAAATTTCAGGGCTGGCCTACTAGTAAAATACCCCGTCCAATAGGCATTTACACGATCAGCATACCTAACAAATCGTGTGCCAAATACAAAATAATGAGTTAAAAGAATGAGGAAGATCAATGCCTATGTGCAACTAATCATGAATCTCAAATTTGGAACTCACGGGAAGAAGTCATCGGTCTTGATTGGCCAGGCTTCATTTGTTGCATATTTTGCATCAGTGTACATTGATGGGGTAGAGTATAGGGCATGGACCCTGCCATCCTAAAGAAGCATTACCCAGCAGTCTCGTTAGTGTGTCAAATCACTCGAGTACTGAGAAAACTACGGTCAATTTGATATAAACTCGTGAGCAAATGGGATAAACTCATTTATATCAGGGTAGGACATAGTATGGGATAAAATTCATTTATCTGAGAAGTGACACTCGCACGTGCTTACTATGCATAGAAGTTAACAGAAAATGTCAAGTTTATTTGCAATGGAAATTATGCATTGATAGCTATCAGTAAAATGTAAGGGTATAAGTTGGACTTTATAAGTCAAACCTGTAAAGGGTAATAATATTAAATGACTGAAACACCGTAATTAAGTAAAGAAACTTGGAGGTCAAGCAAAAAGTGAAGAACACGAACTTGATTGACATAGTGAATAAATTTGTCCATCTGCCGAAACCAAGTCTGCGCGTATTGGTACTTGAAATCTGTCCCCATTGTCCACATTATATGATTTGTGCGAGTAATATTAGCCTGAAAAAGACAGGAAAACCAGTGGATTTTTTTACTCAAATCATTGTGTAAGCACAACTGATCAAACTGTCAAGCATTTGAATGGCACCCAAAATGAATAAACAATTTGTAGTATTGCATTTGCAGCATTTCTACTTTCGTTTTTACCAGAAGCGTTGGCTTAATTTTAATAACTCAGAAGCATGAAGGAAATTTGCCATTTCTGCCATTTTAAGAATCATCGTATATTTGTCAGAACTTCTATTTCAATAGAGAAAATAGCTTGATCAGAGCTTCCCTCATGAAGTTTCACACAAACAAATACGTTACTTTGAGGATTATTTAGTTCTCACAGAAAACATTCTAACTGTGACTTGTTACAAACCCATGATATGAAGAACTGAAGATATTAATTTGCTTATACATTGTAGAATATAAAGCCAACCAACAATCTTACCTGTGATATTGCGGCTGCAACGAACTCGTTTACACGTTCAGGGACATTGTAGTCAAACAAATTGATGTCATCCTTCAAGTTATAAAAGGCGTAAGTTGGCTTAACACTTATTTGGCAAACAAAAGCTAATTCGCCTTTGAGCTATAAATTGACTTAGAATTCACCTGGACAATAGGAGAGTCATCATTTACTTCATAGTAAAAATTACTGGGAGGTTCATAATTCTCAGGGAATGCACCAGAAAAGATCTACAGAAAAGAAAGACTTAAAATATCGGAATTGAAATTTAAAAGCATACTTTGGAGAAGGAACTGAAACGAACAAAAGGAAACAAGTTAGAATTCAATTTTTTTAACGAAGCATCAATAGGAAAATAAATTACTTTAGATTACTCACTTGCGCAGATGAACCAAGACTCTTGGAGCCCTGCCACACAACTTCAAGCGTTTTATCATCTTTCCTCTTAGCTCTGTCTTGGTAGTCAATCCGTGCAAAGAACAGAGAATCAAACCCCACCTATGCCAAAAGGGGATTTGTGTTTAAACCTTAAATAACTGATAAAAACTTTTATTAAAAAAAAAAGAAGAAGAAAAGGAACTAGTAAAAACGCTATGCACAAAATAAGGATATTCTTTTTTAATTTTATATTCTGTATACGCTACAGGTCTAAGCGAAACTGTACCTCTGCTCCCAACAAGTAAGCCTGCACTGCAGAATGTCCAAATGGATCAATTTGCCAACCTATTCTTGGAGTTACACCAAATTCTTCTTTGATGAATTTATGTCCCAGAGTTGTCTGATCTATCATGTCAATGTAATGCGTAGCAGCCTCATCGTGCATACACATACCCCCATTTCTGCAATTCAAAAGTCAGCATCTTTCATTTTGTTTTCAGTTTCAGAAAAGAAAAGAAAAAAAGAAAACAGAATAAAAAATAAGACTGATTCGATCAATACATGAACTCCAGTTGACCAGAGTTGACTAGCTGCTTGACTGTGTTTTGGACTGCCTCACTCTGTTCTCTCCACCAACGCTGGAAAAATGCCTGCAATAATAATAATAATAAATAAAAAAAAAGGGTCTACGGATTCATGGTACCAAAGGAAAAGGCAAGGCCGTAATTTGGTAATTGAAGCACATGGTGATGTGAGAGCTATAATAAATATTCATAATTATCTACAAAAGGTTTAGTCTTTTTGACAGCCGAAGTCAAATACTCCATCATTATCAATTAGGAGACTTATTAAAGTTCTTGATATAAATAATTGAAACTGGGGAGTGAGGGAGTAGAACATGTGATGGCCTTGCCTGTTCAACATATATGAACTTGCGATTCTTGTCAGCCAACAATGCTGGGACCAGAGAATCTAGCACATTTTGAACGCAAGCTCCCTGCAATTCCCCAACGGAGAAACCAAGATGACGACTCAAAATTTTCAATTTAACTAGGACACAGAGAGAGAGAGTTACCTGAATGGAATTGTTGGAACCAACATAGTACTGGTCAATGGTTTTCAACCATCCAACATCATCGTGACTGTGAGGTACCAAATGAACATTAAGCTTTCCCGGAACAATGCTCGACGTTGTATTGTACCTTATATACTTCGATTCCGAGAATAGAAGACTGCCCACAAATATTGAAACCCACAGATACAAAGGGATTGCCATTGAAGCAATCAAGCATCCGCTAGCTTCAATGTAATACCACTTTTTTAAGTGTGACGAAGGAGAAGAAGTGAACTAAATACATGAACAAGATTAATTGGGTTTATATTTTAGTTTGCAAGATGGAAAAGACCAAGCAACAATATCACTGGAAGATCCGCAATTATTATTTGGCTTTTTGCTTATGTTTGTTCTAATATCACTATCAGTTTAGGGTTTTAGTGGGAATCCAGAGCAAAAGCTAGTAATGATAAGGTTTGAGTTTCCAATGCCAACAAGTTTTGGCATGTGACTCTTTGACTCCTTCCTTCTTTGTCTCTTTCCGCAACTATTTGCTGTTCCAGTTAGCAGTGACTACACTATGTGAGCTACTTCACCTTTCAGTTACTGGCCGGGGCAAGTTAACGGTAAATTACTAAAGCTTTTTTAAATGTTAGTTTCTCTGTACGCGCCGAGAGCACAGATAAATTAGTATCATCATGGATTCGGCCAGTTGCGGCTTGCCACGTTTTCGCGGTCCTTTTGAACTATGTGTATGGATATTGGTGATTGGTTAGAACCTCAATCCATAAAGGGCTCGTTTGGATTTGCACTTTAATAGAATTAAAAAATTCATACATATTTAAAAAAAAATTATCTAAAAAGGTCTTTAGAGTTTAGACCAAAATGAGGAAGAAAATAGGAAGAAGGAGAAGAATAAAAAAAAAAAAAAAAAAAAAAAAAAAAAAAAAAAAAAAAAAAAAAAAAAAAAAAAAAAAAAAAAGGAATAGGCGAAGAAAAGGAAAAACTTTGGGTTGTTAGCGATAAATGGTGCTCCAAACAAAGTCTTAAACACCGGGACCCACGAGAATCAGGGAAAGCTCGAATGCTATCTTATCCAGGATAATGTATCAACAACCAAATTTGCACGTCTTCATACTCCCATTACCCTCGCCGGCCGGTGAGAGAAAAACACTATGGCCTATTCAGCGGCCTTGTCGTCTCCCCTTTTTCTCCCAAACAGAATCGATTCCTTCCCTAGATTCTCTCCGTCACCATCCAGTCAAAAACGATCCACATTCCCAACTGCATTTGCCATTCCACCTCTCTCAACAACCACCGCAGCCGATGTTTCCGGAGCAATCGATGGAACAACCATCGCCGTCATTGGTGGAGGCTCCGTTGCGGCTCTTGCTGCCGTGCTCTCTGTTGCTGATCCTGAGAAGCGGCGGCGCCTCCAGGCCGAGGAAGTCGGCGGTGGCGACAAGGAGGTTGTGAAGGATTACTTCAATAACAACGGTTTCCAGAGGTGGAAGAAAATTTACGGAGAAACCGACGATGTTAACAGGGTTCAGAGGGACATTAGACTTGGCCACTCCAAGACTGTTGAGAACACCCTTCAGATGCTGAAAGATGAAGGTTCGCTTCAAGGGGTCACAATTTGTGACGCTGGTTGCGGCACTGGTTCTCTCTCTATCCCGCTTGCAAAAGAGGGCGCCATTGTATACTCTAGCGATATCTCCGCTGCTATGGTAGCTGAGGCTGAGAAACAGGTTAGCTGCCTAAATAACCGCCTTTATAACTGTCGTAACGGCTTTTAGCAAATGTGATCAAATTCTTATCAATCATTGACTTTTTCTGGACCAATTGTTTAGGGAAAAAGAGGAATTTTTTTTTTAAATGAATTTACTTCTTGTTTGCTTATATAGTTTTTTTCTATTGTATGCAGGCAAAAGAACAACTTGTAAGCAGCAAAGATGGGGTCTCAGCAGAACCAGTAATGCCAAAGTTTGAAGTGAAGGATTTGGAGAGCTTAGATGGCAAGTATGACACAGTGATCTGCCTAGATGTTCTGATTCATTACCCCCAGAGTAAGGCAGATGCAATGATTGGGCACCTTGCATCATTGGCCAAGAACCGATTGATTCTGAGTTTTGCCCCAAAAACGTTTTATTATGATCTATTAAAGAGGGTTGGAGAGTTGTTCCCAGGGCCTTCAAAGGCAACAAGAGCGTATCTCCACTCAGAAGCGGATGTAGAGAGGGCGTTGCAGAAGGTTGGGTGGAAAATAAGGAAGCGAGGCTTAGTCACCACTCAGTTTTACTTTGCTAGGCTTGTTGAGGCTGTTCCTCTGTAGTGAGTATGGGACTTGGGAGGTCAGTTTTGCTTATTCTACTCCTTATGTAAATTGTAAGGCCTTATTTTTTTACACTAAACATACTGTACCCATGTACCAATATCTATTTTGTCCTTGTAGAGAGTTTGAGTTTGAACTAAAATGTTACGCTGAAGCTTTTGAGAGAGATGCATGGTATGAGTTGAATTCTACTAGAGTTAGTAACTCTGACCGAACAAAAAAAAGAAGTTTACTGCTGTATGATTGCTGATATTGTTTTATAGTAGAGTTCTCAAGTAAAGTAAAGCACAGTATGCTAACAATTGGAAACAGAAATTGTCTTAAATAAATGCTAATTCACTAAATGAAAAAACATAAACTCTCTCTTGGTTCATCTGGATGAATGATATGGAGAGAAAAACTGATGAATACAAATTAAAAGGAGGGGGAAAAGAAAAAGATAACCATTTCTTGTGATTTCAATCATAGCTTGTCAGCAATTTTTATGAGAGCATCTGTGAGCTTGCCAAGGGCAGCAACTAAGCTGTCTGATTGCTCTTTCTGCTGGTCCCTAGCCAGTTGGTAATTCATGTTCTGAGCTCCAAGTTGGGCATTCACTGTGTCACTATTCCTCCTTAGTACTTTGATAAACTGATTGCTGAAATTTGTGGTGTCCTCACAATTCTCTGGTGGCAATCGCTTTCTCTTGCTTCCCTCTTGTGACACTGGTTCTCTCCTATAATCTGAATCTGGGTAATTTCCTTGAGATTGCAATAAAAGTGAATCAATGCTTGGGTTCTTTAAGTACTGTTGAACCATTTATCAAACAAAATATGCATTCAAGGAGAGGTCTTGGATAAATAATGCCTAACGATCTCTAACTAAAGCTATATTTTTCACATGAATGGCTTGATGCATTGCAATTTTGCAACATCTTCACCAGGTCAAAACTAACACATGATCTTTCTAATGAAAATAGTATTCTTTTTTCTGTGGAAAATTATATTCCAAGAGGTCACCCCTGTCAATCCTCTAAAATGAAAAAGACTGCAGCCATAATAATAAACAAGCCAAAACCAGTGAAGCTGCTTCTTCATTATTAATACTTGGGAAGCATGGACTCAGAAAACTCGATAGAGATATTATGAATGCCTTGGTAATAAAATAATTCGCTCTGATTGGCTAACATACTTGATTATACAATGTGAATCAGATTCGAAGAAACAAACAAAGAATAAAACATACTCAACAGATTTAATTAACCAGGTCATGTTAAATTAAAGGCTGATCACCACACCAGCGACTCTCGCTAAAACAACTATTCTAATCCACAATTTACAGATCAAAATAACAGCAAGAAAATTGTAATTTTTAGACTCAGTATTCAATTTTGAGCAATACTAATCGACTGTAATTCCAGTTAATCAATAATTACTAACCTGAATTAGGCAGTGGAGCGGTGCCAGCCGTGATTGTTTCCTTGGTACCTGGTACATCGAGAGTGGTGACTTTCTTTGTAGCAGTTTTTGTTTCAATGGTTTCCTCCTCTGTGCTCCAAGTCCAACCCTTTTTCTCACTGTCAACAATGGCTTCAGCCTCCTCCTCATCTTCACCATCTTCTCCATCAGCATTCTTTGCTCTTGATGTCGTTTTGATCCGTGCCAAGGGAAAAGCCGCAGCCGTAGATACCTTTCCGTCTAACACATTGAACACCTCCCTATCAAAGAAACCTGGCAACTTCCTTTCTCTCCTTTCATCGTTTCTCATCACCCAGAACGATTCAGCCTCCACCTTTATATCTGACTCCCATTTCTGGATTTTCTTGAAATCGCTGAGAAGATTGCTCCATCTTTTTCGACACTGAACAGGTCCTCTGTTCACACCCTGTTGTTCACAGAACGATGAGACCAAATCCCATTTTGGTTCAAACTGAATAGACCCAGAGGCTGATGTGTATGTGCAAGCCCGTTTTCCCCCATTCTCGATCACTTTCTTAGCCTCTACGAGAACAATTGTTTCCCATCTGGTCCATCGAGGGTGTCTTGTGGCTTTGGTTCTTTCATTGCTCGTGTCATTGTCAACCTCTGTTTGTGGTTTTCCAACTGGCGTAGGTGGAGAATTAGAGTTTTCGCATGTTTTCTCTGCTTCTGGTTCCATGAACTTGTCACTGTTGTGGCACGCAAAGAACTAGAATAATCGCTTAGAGAATCAAGGTAATATGAATTTAAAGTCATAGACATAGCCTGGTGTTTTTTTTTTGCTGTAGGTGACTTTAAAATGAACCTAATCTCTTGTGATTCAGTGGCCAAATACGAGAGTCACTTATTTGGACACACAATAATAGGGGTTCCCTCTTCCTTCAAGTAAGGGGCGATTCACTCTGCCAACAAAAAGAACAAAAATGTTCTTTCAGAAAGTCAACGGCGCCTTTACTCTTAGCCATTATTATAAACCGTAAGAGGAGGGTTAACCAAATTAAGAATCAAATTTGTAATGTAATTCTATCTCTAGTGAAAAAAAAAATTAAGCATTACCATATAAAATAGTAATTTACTTTATATATATATACTACCCGAATTAAATGGTATATACGTTAAATTGTAGATGGTAAAAGTGGTATAATAAATTACAGTGCCCCGCATAGGCATAATGGTTTTGGAAATTAAATAAAAGCATATCTCACGCAAAAGGTTTGAAAAGGAACTAATCTGAAAATGCAGAAGTAACAGACAACCAGCTAACAAATTGCTCAATATATTGAGCCAAACAAAAAAAATTGAAAAATAAACTATCAACGCATGATTCATTCCACGTGGATGGAAAATATATATTAAGAGTGAGAACAAAGGGGGGAGGATGAAGAAAATGGCGTCAATTTAAAGGGTCTTGTGCCTTATTAATTTTCAAGTTATTAACTTTTTTCAAGGGTTTGAAATAAATAAATAATAATAATAAAAGAAAAAAGTACAAAAGACAAATAAAAACCATCTAAGAATGCGGATAACAGAATGAATATAAATCAACTAATAAATAACACTCATTCAAGGCATCTTCATGAATTTACTAATTACTAGTGTTTTTGTTAGTCTATCTATATCATTCATAGGCCTCCATATGAACAATTTGTCCATATTCTTGCCTCATGAGCAATATCTTATCAAGATGGGAGACAGAAAGGATTTTCAAATCCCATTTTCATTCTTTCTTCCAAATTCATTGCTAGATGGCATTTATGGCCAATATATAAGGCTCTTGAGTTAGTTAATTGGTACCACCCACATAACCTTTATTAGAGATTTTATTTCTTTCTCTTTCTATTGAGGTTTTTTTTTTTTTTAATAAGAGAACACAAGTCATCAAAGACATATGAGGAGAGTACATAGTGGAAATCAAATTCTTGATATCAATTTTCTATTCCTATAATTAAAAGAGATGCCACTAACCGTAAGTCANAAATCAAATTCTTGATATCAATTTTCTATTCCTATAATTAAAAGAGATGCCACTAACCCGTAAGTCATTGACCTCTTTTTATTGAATTAATAACAGACTTTTTTTTGTTAATTTTTTCTTTGGGTAATCTACTTATGTGGAGAATTAGGTAAGATTTTTTTTTCCCTAATAAAAAGAGGATTTTTATTGTCGGTGAGGGGCAATGTGGGTGAGGTCTTAATTTGCATGCCTTACATATGTAAGAGGCTTTTGGGCTCAATCGCTGGAGCATACATAGTAAGTTGTTAATTCTTCAGTTGTTCTTCCCGAGGGTTTGGTCGTGGGCTAGAATGTGGGCTTGAAGCCCAGTATTTGCTTCGCGTACATTCTCTTCAACTACTGAGAGGTCCAATTAGAAGCCCATTTTCTATTTTCCCAATTTTCCCGAATTCCCTCCAACAAATACAAAAGCCAGCAAAACAAGGCGCCAGAATCGAAAGGAGTTGGCAATGGAAGGAGGCGTTGATGGAACCAGCGAAGTGGAAAGAGAGGCAAACGACCCCGAAACCCAGATTTTGAGAGATAGATTCAGGCTCTCCGCTATCCCTATCGCCGAAGCCGAAGGTTGAATTCTCTGACCCATTGTTTTGCCTTTTATTTACCTAGCTAAGAAAACCGGGTTCTAAAAAATCAAATGACAACGGAACATGAAAATCTCAATCTACTTATAATACTAGCCAAAAATATTCGTCAGTGGCATTGGAATTATGGTTATATTGGGTTGGTTCACCTTTTATTTCCTTTAATTGAGAAGACCGAAAAATCTTTGAGCTCCTAACTCCTGTGTCTCTCGTGTTTGATGCATTGCGCAGCAAAGAGAAACGGCATGGAAGTATCAGAAGTGGTAATCGCTTGCATCGCTGATTTGGCCTTTAAGTATACGGGTACCATATCGCTCTACGGATTTAAAATGATTTTATGCTTAATCTGTTTCTGTTTTGGCCGCAGAAAATAATTTGTGGTTTAAGTTTAACTGATTTGCTTAGTTGCTTGGTACCTTTATCTTACTTTAGAATCAAAACCTATGGAATATTCAATTTAATGCTCGAAAATTAGAGTAATTACACCAATATTCTGCACTCCACTGATCGGTATGCTCATTGATGAATCTGATTGATGATTACAAGTCCATATGAGCTCATGTCAGTTTTGGCTTATAGTATTCTTATATAAGTGATTAGGATATCTCGGATGTGGTAGATTGTTGGGGAGGAAAGAGTTATTTAGTGACATAGATTTTGGACCAGATTCTTTACATTGTTTGTCTATAGTCACCTTTAGACTTTTCATCCAAGGACATGAAATATTAAGGTGAACTTGTTGCATGATATAGAATACTTGCGAGTGTTAGTCATTTTCAGATAATATTCTCACTTGAATTTCTGAAATCTAAACTACTGTTATGTAAGCAGAGCAGCTGGCTAAGGATCTTGAACTATTTGCACAGCATGCAAATCGTAAATCTGTAAACATGGAAGATGTCATACTTTCAGGTGAACTTCAGTAAACTTCCCAAGTTTGCCGGGAGAATGATTCTCACTCTCTCTCTCTTTTCAAAATTTTCATCTTTTCATCAATGATATCACATTACCTGCTGAGTTGTTAAATTGACTATTACCTGATTATGTTTCACTTCTATACCTTCTGTAATTTGATTTCAGCACATCGAAATGAACATTTGTGTACCTTATTGAGGGCCTTCTCCAATGATTTAAAAGCAAAAGATCCACAATCTGAGAGGAAGCGAAAAAACGCAGCCAGAAAGGAAGACAAAGCAAACTCTTAGTGCATGTGCTTGATACACATTGGAAGTTTTTGGTATGCCAAACTGTTAAATCACATGATAATACAAAAGTTTGGTATCAGTTACCAGAATTTTGTTTCTGTTTTAGTTGTGAAGAAACTACTTCTTCTTTTTGGTATGACAAACTGTTAAATCACATGATATTTAGCAATCGAATCTATTACTGATCATATTCATATCTGTCGGCACAGGGTGCTTAGAACGCCATCTCAATCAACCGGGTCATCAACAAGTGGTAAAAAATATGTATACTCTCCAAGTTAAGGCAGGGCGCGAGCTCCAGATATACCAATTAATGTTTGAGCCTATTCTCGTTTAGTCAAACAGAAATCTCAATGTAACATTTAAAATTGTTTATACTTGGGTATGTAAATGGACATTTTTTATTCTAAGTAACTATCTAAGTAGACATGTGCCATGGATGGCGCTGAAAGACAGATATTTAGTATTTAATATTCGTGCAATGAAAATCCCAGAGCAAAAATGTTTTCTTAAACCTGCTGTTTTTAGGGGGGCAGAAATGTAGGAGTGCAAAGCAATGCAGCCAAGGGAGCAGAGTGACAGGCAACATAGTTAAACAAACCATGAGCGACAGGCAACATAAACAAACCATGAGCCTTGGTATGCTACATTATTCGGTTTAATTGATATTTGTGCCTTCCTTAGATCTGGCATTTATATGCATATTAAATTATTAATTCGTGTATAGACTTAGAAGAATTTTTATCTAAAAAAAAAAACATAGTGGGATGTTTTGCTTTTTGGTAGTTTATAATGTTTGAGCTTTTAAAAAAAATTAAATGAATTGAGTTGCTTGAGTTTGATTTAGTCGGGTCTATTAGTTTAGACACTAGAGATGTAGAGAATGTGAAACGTGAGGATAACTATGTGATGTAAGTAAGTACTATGCGAGGGAATCATTGTATTTGTGGGAGATTGGTTGAATCTGTTTCCGAACATGGACGCTTGTTTGAGTGACTGTGATAGAGCAAGGGCGGGAAAATTTTGCTTTGGGTTTGTTTTGGCTTTTGTGCTCAGCTGCTCAGGTCAGATAAGAATCTTGAAATTTGAAAACTGCAGTACGAATGTACGATACACTCAACCAGAAAAAAGGAGAAAGAAACAGACACATAGAGAAAGCATGTTGGATTTGTTAAAGGGTGATGACTGGTGACGGAACTGAGTACTTTTTGGCAGCTTCATATCTTTAACCAGACCAAGTCACTTACTAAGGTCAGTCAGAACTCAAAACTCGTAAGCTCAAATCTCGGAAGACAGATAGTGTGCCTTGTTTGCTGTTTGGACTTTGGATTTGGACTACGGAGTTTCAAAAAGTGAAGAGGTTTTCTCCGTTTCAACTTTCAAAACCCTTTACCAGTTCCCCCTCCCCCCCCTTGCCATTTATGATTTTTCACTCCTCGCCTCTCCTCTCTTTCTCAACTTTCAACAATCGGGCACGCCTCCCATTGGCCCGGGGACCATGATGTCTTCTTACTTGTATGTAATTTGCTCACTCTCCAATTACCCGAATTTCACAAATAAAATGATATGAAAAACCCGTTTGTTTAGCCCAATAAAAATGAGACGAAACTTTTTGTTGTAAGTGCGAGGTCACTTTCTTATTCAGGATAAAAAAAATTTAGATAAGATTCAGTGATTGTATTCTTTAAAATCAAGACTGAATACACATTTGATATTAATAATTGTTTTTTATCATTTTAGATTTGGTCCGTGGGAAAAAAAAAAACAGCTATTTTATAAAGTTTTTATTTACTTTTATGGAATTTTGACTGCGTGGTCATTAATTTTAATAATGCATTTTAAAATTTTAATTCTACAATTATCATAGAAAGAAGCTAGGATCATCGATGACATAATTATATATAAGTGATGTCATTATTTAAATGGCGTCACTATAAAGAGTGACGCAATAAGTTTAATTGTGATATTTAATTTTAATTTTCTGCTTTTCTCTTATATAGTTAAAATTTGTAGTTAGGTAACACAATATCTCTAATTGAGTTTATTGTGTTATTTTTATAGTGATGTCATTTAAATATTGTGTCATCATTTTTTAAATAACATCATTTTTGTAGTGTGTCCTAATATATACAATTGTATTACTAATTTTTTTTTTATAAAATGATATAATACTGAAAAATAATAACTACAATAAATATAAAAAATATTTAAAAAATATGATTTTTATAAAATTAAAATTTCAAAATACATTATTAAAGTCATTCATCAGCCTAGAGTCCCGGACGATGGTCAAAAGAATTTGTCTGTCTCCTTTCCCAGTCCCCACTTTTGTATTTTGCCCCTTATCCCCATAAAATTAGAGGAAGAGTTAAACTTTTCTGTTCTAAACTGTGGGGTCCACTTAAAATTATTTCGGAGGAATTTCATGGTCTACTATTCACGTGGGCCTTTCGGTGCAAAACGTAAGAGACTTCTGTTTTCACTTTTCAGTTTCGACTCTTCTGGTGCTATGTAAACCTTCTGCCTTAACTTAAGATCAATTCTGATTTTAATTTTTTTTTTTATAATTTTATAATATTATATAAGTATGTTATATTATATTAATGTGATAAATATATATAATTTTTATA
This sequence comes from Cercis canadensis, assembly GCA_003255065.1. Classification (NCBI taxonomy): domain Eukaryota; kingdom Viridiplantae; phylum Streptophyta; class Magnoliopsida; order Fabales; family Fabaceae; genus Cercis; species Cercis canadensis. The sequence goes on along the minus strand of QAOA01003631.1, from coordinate 1,193,810 downwards.
TTTTATTAGATATAAAATATATTTTATTGAATATAAAATATATTTTATTTTAATTTTTAAATAAATTTAAAAATAATTTATTTATACACATATAATTTATATATTAACTATTTTTATATAATATAATATATTATATAAATATAAAAAAAAAAATGACTTTTTTTTTTTTTTATTAGATTCTTATTTCTGAGCCTGTTCAGTGTTGGGAAGTTACCAGCATATAGGTAATTAAAGCTTATTATTCAAGAAAAAAGACAAAAGCCGTCATAATTAACATTACTCTTGCTTGCATACCCATGCATTGATGCATACCTCTCTACACACTAAATGGCAGTGGTCCAAAATTTCCAGTTTCCCTCATCTTCTCCAGGCTGCAACTTACAAAACGACCTGTTTTTTTACCAAAAAAGTTAGCCCATGCTTTCAATTTAAAAACCTGACAATTGGTTGAGTTCATTCCATTAGCCGAAACGGCACGTCACCTAGTTTCGAACTAGGGGCCTTGAGCATCTTAACATTAATTAATAACAATTAATTTAGACCACAAATTTGGATATTTAAAAACATTATATAAAAACAATATATTCATTTAAAATAAAAAATTTATTGTTTGGTTTAAAGAAAATACTATTTGATTTTAAATAAAATAATATTTTAATTTAGTTCTTCTTATACTATGTTAAATATTTTTTAATAGATAATCTATAAGTATCATTATAAGTTATTGTTAAGAATTGTGATATATTTTAGTCTTAGAATGAGATAATTTTTTTCACTCTAAACTTTTTAATATCTAATTTTTTTTATATTATGTGGTTATTTTATTTATTTTTTAACTATATTTATAAACAAAATAATCATGTAACACTAGAATATAATAATTTATGTGAACAAAATAATTAAATAATACTAATGAATATTTTAAATATTTCACATTATATAAAAAAATTAAATTAAAAAAAATTATTTAAAACGAAATAGTATTTACTCTTTTCTTCAAAATTTTAAAACTAAACAATAATTTTTTAAGAAAATATTTCCATCCATAAATATGTACGAGTATTTTTCACTATAATTTGTCCATGATTCCATGCTTCCGAAAATGGTTCCAAAAATATTCGCCTATTCGGCTGTCACCATCCATCTTACATACAAAACCGGCTTTGAATCGAACGGCGATGAGGCCATGAGCACAGAACCACGTGGTGATGAACCCTTTTCCTCTCTCTCATAATGATTCTTTAAACCGTTCCGTTCCGTTCGCGATTCACAATCACCCTCCCTCCCCTTTGAGGCAAATTTGTTAGCAACTGCATTTACATATGCTGCTGCTTCCCACACCCATACCCATATATACATGTTTGTTTCTTATTTCTTTTTTGTGGTGACGCTTCACTTGCTTTTATCAACGTGCAATCTTTTGGTTCTGGTTTGACGTATGTGTATCTACTCTCTACACTACGTTAATGACTATTGTCTCTCACATAGTCACATGCTTCATTAACGTTGTGGTCTAAGCTAAGCAGGAAGGCTGGAAAAGGGGACCATTATTTGAATTTCAAATAGTTTTGCTAATTAAATATAAAAACGTGCCACCATTAGACATTAATACATCCTTTATCCAAACTCGAGAGTTCATTTGTTGAATATAAAAAGAAATTCAAATTGGGAATTTATGCTTGTCAATGATGCAAAATATCAAGTTTTTTTTTCCCTGAAGTAGCAAAAAAAAATATAGGATTTATGTTAAAATTTATCGATTTGAAAATGTGTTAATAATGCCTTAATCCGCATCTAAAAGGTATTGATCTCTTGATTCATAAACTAATATCATTTATATGCATTAAAATGCCAATAATTGAATAGTTCCCCGGATAAGCATGAAATGAAATCTATTGGTTAGTGACTTAGTGTTGCAATCGTGCCATGAATCCTTTAAATTAAATAAATAATAAATATAAGAAGAGGCCATTCAGGTTTTTTTNTAAGTTTTTTTTTTTTTTTTTTTTTGAGTGAGGTAGAAAATTTATGAAGTACTTCTGGTATATATATTTGCAAGGCACAAAAATATGGAGTCTACATGCAATTTATTGTAGGATTTATTTTAATGTGTCTAAAAAGTTATTAGAGTACATAAGCCAATAGTATTTTAATAAACTCTCTTTGTGGTCTGGTCTGTAGTGACACATGATGAGGAAATGGAATAGTTTAAGTTTTAAGTGTGTGTTTGGTTTAACAATATGATCCAGAACTTATTATCAGATAAATGATTTTAGAAACTAATTTGATATGTTTATAGTATATCATGTCAGCCGTACAATGAAACAAAACTACAGTGACATTTACCATGCCCAGCACGGCCCATTAAACAAAACAAACAAAAACTGTTAATTTCATCAGGCAATTAATTTTAGCAACTATGTATAGATATAGTTGCACCTTGCACGGAATCGCTCGTGTGGTGAAATTATAACTAAGAACAGCCTGGATGATACAATTACAAACACGAAAGCATGAATGTTAGTTGTCTGATAAAACCTGTATGTGATGGCATTTACGTACTATGCAATTTTCTTTTTTGAGATGAAATATAATAAAAACATGGTTGATTTCAACCAGGCGAGCAGTTTTAAATTTTTAGCGACATATAGAAATTGTTATATACAATTATGCTTACAATAAATTTATAACAAACAAATCCAAAAGAAAAATATAACAATTAAAACTGCACCATACAAACACGATTATAAATGCTAACATCGTTTGTTAATTAAACAAGGGGAAACATTAAAAATAAGAAAAATAAAATTAATTGTTATTACTGTAAATTGTAATGCATGTAATTTTTTTTTTAAAAAAACAAACAAAGTGAGGAATGAGGTAACCAAAATAAACAAAAAAAATAGGAAAAAGACAAAGGAAAATACACCGCTCATTTTAAAGGGTGATAAACTAATAATAATAATAATATAACTTAAATTATAAAAACTCAAGCAAAAATTAATTTCACACTAAATATATAGGATTGCCTTGTGAAAAAAAAAAAAGATTGATCATATTATTTTACTCTATTTTAAATTTATAGATAATACTATATTGACCATCAAAGTCGAGTGATTGATAATAGTAACTTATACTTTTAAGTGTAATACAAAGTAAATGTGAATATTGAGTTAAAATTATTAATTTTATTAAAATGTATAATTTGAGTCATACTATTAATTTAGTTTGAGTAATGTTATTTGAATATTAATTAGACTTGCATAAATATATATTAAAATATTAAATATTTTTAATTGAATGATATTAAAATCATTTAAAACTTATGAGTCATGTGTTTAAATTCAAAATTGCAGTCAAAAGTGAAAAAATAATAAAACAATTAGTGTAATTTGAACTCTACTCCATGCATTTATATATTTTTTATTAATTAACTCGCAAAATGTAAAATGTGTTATTGTGTAATAACTAATAAGTCATTCTCATTTATTTATAACACAATAATACTAACACTATAAAATAATGAATGAGAGGTTCAGAATAAATGATTGGCCATGTGGTTGGGTATAGGAGCAAAAAGTTGCCGCTGATTGGTGGCATCTGGCAAGCTGAGATTATCCACAGTCCACACACAGCACCATAAAGGAAAGAGAGAGGCGACATCCGCATCCGCAGGTTCAAGTTTTGTCTCTCGAATAAATAAATCAACGTAACAGATAGATAGAGAGATTCATAAATTCAATTCTTCTTGGAGTGGACAAAATGCCGCAGCAAGATCTTAACCCAATTTTTAAATTTTAATAATACTGATATTAAATAGGACAGCTAATTAGTCCATTGATCCAAAACATTTTCGTACACGACACTCACGCACTACATTATGTAACAAGCAACACTGAACAAAAAAATATCCCATATTTATGTTGATTTTAACCAGAAACATAACTTTCATGTTTTTGTTTTCCCTTTATAATAATTTGAAGTTTTCAGTCACAAAAGATAATTAATCATCTAAAACCAATTTATTATTCATATCTTGTTATGCAAAAATAGAATTTGATGCTATTATACTTATATTAGAGAAGAGAATACATTTTCAATCCAAGTTCACTCTGTTAATTTTAAATATAAATACCAATAATTGTTTATATTTAAACATTTCCCCTCTTATTTTTAAAATTATATGATCCTTGATCCCTGCTATATTCTATTTCTTATTTTTGTTAATATATGTACATTTTATATTTTTTTAACTTTTTTTAATTAGCGCAGTGTAAATGAAAACGCTAGTTGTAATAAAGGAACCATTAAGAGAAAAACATGGATAACCAACACAGCAGTAATAAAATAAACCTAAATTAAGTTAAACTTTATCCAAAATGAAATTTAATTAGACGGCGGCTCACACCACACGGAACTCGGAAGCGAGCCAAAAATACGACAAGTTAGATAAAAAAGAAAAGAAACAACCAAAACAAAACTGCTTCATCTTGAACACAAAAAAGGCGCTCGTAGATATAGGGACGGGTCTGATTTGTTTCGAAGTTTATCTGTTTTAGTTTATTATTACAATTACAACCAGGACCCAAAACACACGCATACACGCACACAAAACCCGCGCCTATTTATTCTCCCTTCTCTCTCTATTTTCTTTTCTTCTTTTTTTCGTTCTCTTCTGTTTGTATTGTATTTTAAAGCCAACTAACACGCTTTCTCTCCCTCCTCCTCTTCCTCTCTCTCTCTCTCTCTGTCAAAACTCTAACTGTTGTTGTGTTGTCTGATTCTCTCTACAAACCAGAGGGCGACCGGCGAGCGCAATCTCGCCGGAGAATCGCTCTACGTTCGTCGGAATCTTCATTTTCTCCGATTTGAGCTGCGAATTGTTATTCCTCTTCCTTATTCTTAATTTTTTTTGCATGTAAGAGTGGTGTTTGGGTTGATATAAACAAGCAAAAAAGGGAAAGAAATATTCTGTGTCTCCTTGGAAACATTTCTCTATTTTTTTTCTCCTTTTCTTCTGTGGTGAGCAATAGCCGGTAAAGCAATGCAGAGAGAGAAGAAAGCAGATTTTTGCAGCGAAGTTGGAAATATGCTTAGATCCCCCATTTCTCAATTCTTCATGTCATAGACCTCCCACAGGATTCATCTTTTCTCTTTCTTCTCAAGTTTCCAGATGAGCAGCTTGCTGAATTTTGTGGAGAAACAGAGGAAGAAAGAGTTTTTGTTTTTGGGGGTGTGCCCGCGAGATTGTGTTCAAGTTTTGAAGGTGCGCATTTATTGGTTTGAAAAATTATGATTTGTGTTTATTTGAATAATTAGCCTTCTGTTTGGAAATAATTTCCTCTTGGCGTCACTGATTCAGAGTTTATATTTGATTTAGAAACTCTTTTATGGAAATAACTGTTTCCTCCCTCTTTGAAAAATTGGATTTTTGCACTTGATCTGTCATTGTTTAAGGATTTTCATGTGAAATTCCCTTCCCATCTGCCTAGGTTTTTGACAAAACCAAGGCGGAGTATTGTAAACTTAAGCTAGATGCCGCTTTATTTTATTTATCACAAAAAAAAGAGAACTGCAAGGAAAGGGGAGGAGGTATTCTTTGCTTACTGTTGGATAAGAATTTCCTACTTCTATTGATGGTTTTGTTTAATTTTTCCTGCATTTTCGTGGCAATTAAATGGGCGAACCGTGTTAGGTCGCTGGTAGGTAAGCAACGAGCTTTCTTCATTTGCCAATATGATCTTGTTTTGTTCGTCCTTCTGGTGGTTTTTAGTTGAGGATATAACTAATTTTTGGCTTAGTTTTACACCGATCTCTTTAAATTATGCGGTTAGAATCTAGGAAGCGTCTCGCAGGGTTTCAATTAATCGTTTTTAACCCTTCTTTTTCGAGGGGATGTTGAAATAATGGAGGTCAGTCGCGTCCGCAGTAGCAGTTTCATTAATGAGTGCCATGTTTACTGTTATCTGGCGTTTGTCGGGCAAATGACCTTGAATTTCCAACAGATGACGAGGAATAGAGTCTGACGTAGCCGGCAAGTGAGGAGCTCTCCAGTAATTGTTCTCTTCCCAGAGTTTCTGCTTCTGGACTCTGAGCTGCGGGATGCCTTTTGAAATAATGGATCAAAGGGTCGCATCTGCCTCATCCCACTTTTTTGAAGACATCTCCTTTAGATCTGAGGTACTTATTATCCTATAAGTCTCATTTTACTTTTACTTTTATCGTATGACCTCAAGAAGCTAATGCTTACCAGTTCCATAGAACATTTTACTGTTTAGGACTTGGGTCTTCTTTTTCAAAATGTTAATGAACTTCTCAGTGGCTCCAATGCTAATGGCTTTCTGACATGTTTGTTTTCTGAACCTGTGTGGAACTTTTATTGGGTAGAGGAATGTTGGATTGCAGAAGCCAAAACCCATCCATGATCATTACCAACAAGGTGAGGACCATTAGACTCATGATTTGTTCAAAATAGTCTTATATACTTTACTGGTTTGCTCGTGTTTCAATTCTATGATTGATGCCCCAAACTTACTAACTAACAGATATAAATTCTTATGATTGAGTTAATTGTTTCAAGCATTCAGTCTAGTAATTGACAAGTCACTATTGTTTGCAGTTGTTAATTTTTAGGAGGACTTTTCCATAAATTCTCTATGTATACCTTAACTGACTAATCATTATTGTTTGGACTTTTCAGTTGATATTTCTCTTTCTGTTTTGATCATTGTACACATGTTTTTTGCACATGGAACAATGATTATCGATGTAATGGGTACAAATATATGAGGAATTGTTTTAAATTCTAAGACTAACATATTTGTTTCACTTGCGTTGAAGATCTCTTTGCTGCAATCTTTACTGAAAACAGCCTTATAAAATGCATGTATAGCTCACTCCTCTGTTCTTGTAATTTTTAATTGTGGTATACATGAGATATTAATGGTGGTTCATGAGTTGAGATACTGCACTCTGCAGGATGGAAGCACAAATATATGCTTTGGGATAGATGGTATTAAGATTTTATTGCTTTTTATTGTTCTAAGTTTGAAAGTAGTAATTCCCTATCTACGTATGTGTGTATTCATATTTGTGCATGGTCGTGCATGTTTTCCATGAATAACTAGTTATATGCAGAATTTGGAAATATTTACTGGATAAAGTAAATTGCGTAATATTCAATTTTCAGGTAAGAATGGTATGGGGGCATCACATGGAAGCATTTTGAATGCATCGTCACCCCAAGAAATAAGTGCGAAGACAGGCTTGCCAATGTCACAGATGGTTCTATCTGCAAAAATTGTTGGTGGAGAAGAAGGTATTAGGGATATGTTGAAGTCTTCTAAGGAATCCCTGAATCATTATCCCAGATCATGGTCTAATGTTTATACACAGCCAGCATCTAGCTCATATGGTTTAATTGGAAACAAGATTGTCACTGATGCTGCCTCTCGTGAAAGTAGTCTATTCTCAAGCTCACTATCTGAGATATTTAGCCAAAAGTGTAAGATCCTCTTTCATGCACACTAAGATAACTAGCACACATATATAATAGGGATTACAGCACTCAAGTGAGCAATGCTGATGTCCTTTATCCTTTTAATACTTTAGAAACAGGTTTTTGTTGCATTAGTTTGCTATTATCAATGCAAGAAAAATTTAGATGAACATTATCTTCCCAAATGTTGCAGACACCTTTCTGTAACCCTTTCTCCCCCAAAATAAATAAAACTCAAGTATTATCACATTTCTCTTAAATTTTGGGATTTTAATGCTAGTTAAATTGATATGCTCCTCTATGCATTATTTGCTGATATGCACTTTCGGTGCAGTGAGGTTAATGGGGAATGATGTTCTGTCTCATCAGCCCCTTACTGTGGGTTCCCCTCCTGAGAAAGAACCTTACGTACCTCTTGAAGAGATTGAGGCTGAGACTATTGGGAATTTCCTTCCTGATGAAGATGATCTGTTTTCTGGTGTCATTGATAAGTTAGGACACAATGCTCCTGCCAGTGCAAGTGATGACTTGGAAGATTTTGATTTGTTTAGCAGTGGTGGAGGCATGGAGCTGGAAGGGGAAGAACATCTAAGTTCAGGAAAAAGAATTGTTGGTCTGGATGGAGATTCTATTTACTTTGGAGGTTCTAAAGGGAAGCTTCCTTTTGGTGGACAACCCTCTAGAACACTTTTTGTTAGAAACATCAATAGCAATGTTGAAGATTCTGAATTAAAGGCTCTCTTTGAGGTGCACTAATTCTTCTTTGTCGATAGCTGTTATGTTCATAATCTCAGCAAGCGTTTCATACCACTAATAATAGAAACTAAATGGACTATTATGTTTGTTCTGACAGCAATATGGAGACATCCGAACCACTTATACGGCCTGCAAGCATCGTGGCTTTGTTATGATTTCTTATTATGATCTAAGGGCAGCACAAAATGCAATGAAAGCACTTCAAAATAGGTCATTGAGGTCTAGGAAACTTGACATACATTATTCAATTCCAAAGGTATGATTCTTAATCACTTTTTCTGCATGCATCATTCCTTTTTCATATTTATCATTTGGGAGATGAAGTTGATAATGTTATTCTTCTTGCCATCATCTTTTAGTATTACTACTGGTTCATATTTTCAATGCTTTGCTTACGGAACTATCTTAATTTGCTGACATGTTAGGGCAATGCTCCAGAGAAGGATATTAGCCATGGTACACTGGTGCTATCTGGTCTTGATTCTTCTGTGTCAAATGATGAGCTTCATCAGATTTTTAGATTTTATGGAGAAGTTAAAGAAGTAAGTTCTTGTTAATTTCACCCATTTTTGTTTTTTGTACATTAGGAAGATGATGCAGGCATCAGTAACTACTTTCGTATTTGCTTGCAGATCTATGAAACTCCAGAAGTGAATCATCACAAGTTTATAGAGTTTTATGATGTGCGAGCTGCGGAAGCTGCTCTTCATGCATTGAACAGGAGTGACATTGCTGGGAAGCAGATCAAGCTTGAACCAGGCCATCCAAGGGGTGCAACATGGTGGTTATTTCTTTTTCTTCCTTTAATTTTATTTTATATTTTTAATTAGCTGTTATAACTAATTTCTTCTTTGTAAACGTGCTGCTCTTAACAGGCATAATGTCAACCATTGGTCTTATTGTGAATTTGTCTATTCTTTCTAACCACCTTTTATAGAGTTTTGATTTTTAAGTGGTTAAAGGAGTTCATAAATCACCTGCTCTTAGTGAATAGAAAGTTATTCCTCCTTTCTTTTGTAAATAATCATGGAAACCATGCTTTGTAGCCTCATGCAGCAGTCTCAGAAGGGGCAAGATGAACCTGATCTTGGTCAAAGTCTTTGTGACAACTTGTCATTAAGACAGAAGGGTATGGTTGTGTTTGCTTGAAGTTATTTTTTTCCCTTAGGAAACAAATGCTGTTCTTGCTCTCACTAGACATCATTTACAGCAGCAATGTCTTCCGGAGTGGGCTGCTTGGATAGTGGATCCAATCAGGGATTTCAATCTGCAATAGGGCCTCCTATGAATGTATTTATTGATAATGCATTCTCTCATGGAAATTCTGGCATCCACAACACTGTAATGGGGGCATCTGCTGGAAAAGCATCTGGTGTTTGCGAATCCAGTAACTTTGTTGATGCAATGAAATTTGCATGTGTTCCAAGATTCCATCCTCATTCCTTCCCTGAGTATCATGATGGTTTAGCTAATGGCAGTCCTTACAACTTTCCAAGCACCATTAGCAATATGGCTGGCAATATTAGTACTGGTGTGACAGAAGGTTCTGATAGCAGGCACATTCAAGGGATGGGTTCAACTGGGAGCATCATGGAATTTAATGGAGGAGGTAAGTGCAATGGATTTTTATGTGCCAATTCATTTGTATCTATATATTTTTGCAAGTTTTAGGAAGGAGCAAAATTTTTGCACATGGTGAATTTATTGTTTTCTTTGAATGGAACTGTCAATAAATATGCACTGGATGCTCATTTTTCTTATAAACCAGAAATTAAAATTACTATTTAAAACTGAAAATATTGATTTGTACGATTTTAGACACACCTATCTGAGTTTAAGCCTGTTGAATTGAATACCTTTCTATTGACGTTTGGGTGGTAGAAGGTGGGTAATTAAAGGATGAAGACACTCTTGTTTGTGATGTGGATGGAATTGTTTTACATTTGAATCCTGATTTGAAATTTTTGTTTTATTTTGGATCTTTAAGGAAATGGGAGCTGCCCACGTCCTGGACTTTATCACATGTGGAACAGCTCCAATCTGCATCAGCAGTCTCCATCAAGTCCCATGCTTTGGCAAAAAGCACCATGTGCTCCTAGCCTTCCACAAGTGCCCAACTTTCCTAGAACACCGCCTCATATGTTGAGAGCATCACATATAGAGCACCATGTTGGATCTGCACCAGTTGTTACAGCTTCCCCCTGGGATAGGCAATATTCTTATTTGGGAGAGTCTCCTGAAGCTTCTGGTTTTCACTTGGGTTCTCTGGGGAGTACAGGGTTTCCTCGTTCCTGGCAATTGCATCCCCCAGAGTTTTCTTCTCACAACATGCTTTCTCATGTTGGTGGAAATGGCACAGAATTTATGTCCAATGCTGGGCAGAGCTCTCCTAAGCAATTGTCACATGTTTTCCCTGGGAGACATCCCATGACTTCAATGTCAAAATTTGATTCTACCAATGAGCGAATGCGAAACCTCTATCACCGAAGAAGTGAAGTAAATACTAACAGTGCGGACAAAAAGCAATATGAGCTAGACCTTGGCCGCATACTGCGAGGGGAAGACAACCGAACAACGCTTATGATAAAGAACATTCCCAACAAGTATGTCCATTCCCTTCCCACATGTTTTGACCCTTTTATTGCTTAGACTGTTATCTTTTACCTTCAATTTACCATAGAACATTGCACTGCCAAAGTTTTTCATATGCCTGAAAAGCATTGTTTGATTTTGATAGATTTTTTAAGATCTAGGTAATATTTACATAAATAGATGCTTTACATTTAATGATTTTACACCTGGTTGGCAAGTAATAATTTGTTGTTTGTATTCTTCATTTTGAAGTGCTAACCATGCAAATAAATTCTCTCTTTCTCTCTCTACGCATGCATACCCATGCCTGTGCATATTTAATATATACTTTTTATGTTGGTCTATCAATTAACCACACTTAATAGATTTTAGAGGTTGTAAAGCATTCAAGCTTTGTGGCACCTGTCTTCTGATTTCTCCTTTTCCTTTGATTTATGGGATGTATTCTTTGCAGGTATACTTCAAAGATGCTTCTTGCAGCCATAGATGAGCAATGTCGGGGAACTTATGATTTTCTGTATTTGCCAATTGACTTCAAGGCAAGAATTTATTTGTGGCTGGTTGATTCTTTCTTTTAGAGAAGAAATACTAATTGCGATCCTAATTCAATTATACAAATCATTGCAGAACAAATGTAATGTTGGCTATGCATTCATCAATATGATTGATCCTGGTCAGATTATTCCATTTCATCAGGTTATTTTGAGAGCTCTTATTAAACAGTAATTTGAATTATTTATCCTTGCAATATGAATTGTCTTTGTTAATCTGTTTCCTTATTTAGCTAATTGATAAGAAACATCATGCAGGCATTCAATGGGAAAAAATGGGAGAAGTTTAACAGTGAAAAGGTAGCTTCACTTGCATATGCCCGAATTCAGGGAAAATCTGCTCTTATTGCTCATTTCCAGAATTCAAGCTTGATGAATGAAGATAAACGTTGCCGCCCTATTCTTTTCCATACAGATGGCCCGAATGCTGGCGATCCGGTATGATGTAAAATTAGTTTTGTTGCTTGTTTATGTTATTTTTCACTTGTAAATTTACAAAGGGCCTCTTATATTACCTGAATGCTTCCCACTGATAATTTGCATGTTTGGCTGGTCAAAGTAACACGCAAGTCACATATACTGACTTTCTTCATTTACTTCCGTTGCCTTCTTTACTTTCAAACTAGCTCCTGATATCTTATGTTTACACTTGGAAAGTCTAATGGTTGTCATACATTGAGAGTGGTAATAACCAATCTAGGGCGGGTATTATATGCAATTAATTGAATGAAACTAATTCCTCAATATAGTGGTAAACTGGTAATCATGCCTGCCAGAAACTGGTTCCTATAGGAATAATATACTAGTGTGCATTCAACAGGCTGCGCTATCAATTAAGAGACTATGGTTCCAATTATACTTAGTGAGTGAATTTTTATGAAAAAGAAATTGTTCAGCTTTGTAATTTTCAATTCCATCTAACCACACATTTCTGATATCTATTTGTTCTGGTGAATGGTGATATCCTACCCTTGGAAAAAATTGATTCAATTTTTCTCTGCAGGAACCCTTCCCCATGGGTACCAATATTAGATTGAGACCTGGAAAAGCTCGCACTTGTGGTAATGAGGAAAATCGCAGCCAAGGGAGTCCTTCAACTTTGGCAAGTGGTGAGGAGTCTACTAATGGAATGGATTCTTCATTGGGCTCTTCAAGATACTCTGACTAACTTAACCTCAGGCACTAACTGTTCAACCTTTGCATCTAAGTACAAGTCATATCAACTCCAGTTCTGTATATTGGCATTTTGTTTTTGTTGGGCAGAGAGGAGTTGGAGCTTGGAGGAAAGGGGCCTCACAATTTTTGCCCATAGAGAAGCACTGACACAAGTTTTCAGAGGCTGAGGTACATAACCAGAATGAAGAAGCAACTGATTTTAGTATTTTCTTTATTTCCCTAAATTTTTGTATCGAGTCCTTTTACCATCTTCCAATTTTAGAGAATGGCTTAACTGAAGCTCAAAATTTTGGCTAGCTATGAATGGATGATATTATATCACAATTCGCCGAAATTCCCTTGTAGAGCACATCTTTGTGGGCTTCTAGGGGACTCGGCTGATTTTGTTCTCATTTTGTATTGATGTCCATATGTAATTTTGTTGTTATATAATACCCACCGGCATTGTTTTCCATGTGGGATCTGTTTTTGGCTAGACGATGTGATTGCTGAGGGAAGAGATCATATAATTGCTACTTCTTCGATGGTATTTTCTCTCTTTCAGCGATTGAATTCTTAAAGTAACTCTCGGGCCTAATGTGTTCCACATACCCGTGCAATGTGTTTCTAATCCATAAATAATATTCTAATTTAGGTTTCGTTAGTGCTTGTTTGGTACACGCAATTGTTATTTATTATATGTTTTATCTCATGAAATGTGAGTATTTTAATATTTAGTAGCAAAAAAAATGTATGATTCCTTATAAGTGAGAATGAGAAAAATGCAATAAATGGAATTAAAGAGTACAGATAATATTATAATAAGCATTATTGTAGAAGTTTATGGAAAGATTTTGAAGTGCAGTAAATTTGTTTATATTCAATTCCATTTAAGTGCATGAAGAATAGCTAATATATCATAAAATTGTTTTTATGATTTCTTCATGGGATGTGTTTTCTTTCTTTTACATACCTAAAAGTTTATTATTGTATCTTTCAAAAAAATTTATCGCTTTCAAGCCGACATGCTGTTGTCAGTGTAAAAACATGCATGGTTCCTATACTTCATCTTTTTACTGGGTATGCAGTCTATTCATTTATTTGACATGTTTTCAGTTCCACTGATTCCTACTATCCATAGCAAATATCTAGTATTATGAATTTATGATTTAAAAACCTGAGTATTTGATATTTTATTTATGTTCTGTCGCGTAAGTTAATTGACAGAGTAGAAACTAGAAACATCAATAATTTTCAATATTTATATAAACAAAAAAAAAATGTGTTAAGGGAGGGTGTGATGGGAGGTAGCCCTAAATCCCATTACTTTTTTCTTTCTTCCTTTGAGATGTGAATTACATTACTCGTTAAATATTTGGAATTGCCGTTTGTGTGGCTTATTGCATAGGATTTATATAATCTAAGGTAAAAAGATAATGGGTTTAAATTTTGAAAAACTCATTCAGAGACAATATCTTCTTTCTAAAATGCCTTAACCCTTTATGATCTTTTGGAGAGACGAGAGTTGGGCGTGGTTAAGAGGTGATTGAGTTTGAAAAGTGACAAAGAGAATGTGGACCTTGAAAAGTACCTTTTAGAAAATAACAGAACCAATATATTGTATACTGTTGAAGGAAGATCTTGTACTTAGTTTTTGTAGGTAAAAGAAAATAAACTTTTGAGTTTAGTATATCTTTTTGTTATCTTCTCCAATGGGATAAGAAAAAAAAAAGTGTACAATATGTAAATATACACATCTTATGAGTCTATTCAATATCTATTATCTACTTTGAGAATGCTTAATTCATTATATCAATTTATTTTCTTTGAACTTGTGAATTCATAATGCCTAATCAAATCACTTGAATGCATTGATTGTCATAAAACTCTTTTCTGTTCAAAGAATTTATCACTAGACATACATGAAACACTAGAGACACCCATGCATATTTTCAATTATACTTCTATTTCAAAACAATCACGTCTATGATCACATTTCATTGGCCACTTCATTGTGAAAATCTACTCAACAATTAATGTAATTTAGTTTATGTCCTTTGAAAGCATGTTACAAGATATTTTTTTAGTTTTTGCTTCTCAAAATGATTAAACAGATGTGATCTCATACAAGTCAATTTTTTCTAACGTGTTGTTACTTGTTTGTAGTCAATTTTTGAGATTACTTGACTTGGAAAATAAACTCTGAATTGAATATTTTCAGGGAAAGAAAGGTCCAGTATAACCGAATATGAACCTGCATTCATGAAAAAAAAANAAAAAAAAAAAAAAAAAAAAAAAAAAAAAAAAAAAAACCCTCCATTAATTATCATTTAATGCTGTTTTTTTATGTTACGAAACTTTAAATATTTTTAGTATAAATGTGGTATGTTATACCACGTAAAAACAGTAAATATGTAAATAACATATAAAATTCACAATCTCAAATTAATAATTTTTAAATTTATTTGAGAGAGATTTTATCATGTCAAAAAAATATATAAAAAATTTCATTGTTTGAGAGAATATAATAAATTATATTTTATATTTAATAAAATATAAAAATTAAGTCTTCATATTACATACTTTTCATTTTATTGTCACTTTAATATGATATGACACATTCATATGGTTTGCGATACAATCCTCATATTATTTAATACTGATCATTATATTTTTAGAGGTTTTTTAGATATTTTTAATATTTATGTAGTATATTATACTACATAGAAATAACTAATAAATAAATGATATGTGTACAAATTAACTGTTTTTAAATTTATTTAAAAAATTAAATAAATTATATTTTATATATAATAAAATATGAAAATTATGTATAATTGCCACGTAGTATGACATACTTACTTAGTATTATAGAATTCGAATATTTTTATATGCTAAATTATAATCATTCCAATCGCCGCGTGCTTGCTCCAACATGTGCCTAATACAGATAAGAAGTTATTTTCCTCTGAAGAGAGAAAGGTAGTTAGCGAGAAAATTCGTAATCTCTCATAGGCGCGCTTCTTCCGTTTCTCAAGGAGCAAAGTAGAAGGTGATGATCAAGCAGCAGCACCACTAGTATCCGGAGCAAGAAGGAACGAAAATGGTAGAGAACGGTGACTCCAATGGCGGAAGTTGTAGCAGAGAAGAGCAGGAGGAGGCATTGGTGGCGTTAATCGAGCACCGTACCCGTGAAGTGAAAAATCTCCGTCAACGCATCTCCTATTACGCATCTCAGGTTGCTTCTTCATCATTTCTTCAGTCTCCTTTCTCTATCATCCATTTTTTGTTGAATTTTTTTAAAAAATTTCTTTAGGGTTTTTCTTTGGCATTTGGTTCTTTCCTGTATTATGATTACGTTTTGGTGTTGTTCCTGCGGTGAAAACTAATCTTCTTGATCATTCACATGCTGCCACTTGAATATTGATGTGACTAATAGTTCTTGGTTACTACTCCCGAACTTCGCCAAAGTTAAAAAGCATATTTTTTTCTTCTGAAGCTTATGCTTTTGTTTTATGAAACTAATTAGCTGCGTGTTCATTATGATCTTGAGATTAGTCTATTTTAAATTTTCTTTGGTACTAAACATCAATTTATTTTCACTTTAATTACCCGATAATCATTTGCTTTGTTGAAAGTCGTATAATAATGCACATATATGTGTACTCTTAAGGATTGAGTTTACTTATTTCTAGTTCCGAATATGAGTGCATTGCATATTTATTTTTTTCCCCTTATGTTTTGCAGAATGTAGTTTGGTGCTTTTTAAATTGTAATCTGTGATGGAACCTATATCACAAAACGTATCAAATTATGGCAGTATTTGGTACTAATTAATAAATTTCCCTATGCACAAACTGCTACCTAGATTTGATGTGGCCTTTTGTCCCAAGGTTTTGCTGTTTCAGTGATTGATTTTATAGGCTTTGCTCTGAAACTGATGGATGCTGTATCTCTAATTATATTCTTTTTATCAAACATATCACTTGTACTTTATCTTATTGGCACCTTTACAAAAAGAAGGATTATTAGCTGATTATATGTTTTGTTCCCTTCGCAGCTTGAGGAAGCAGAAAATAGGTTGCAAGATTCTGAATCCAAATTAGCTCGTCTTCGAGGTCAAACTAATGTGGCATCATCTGGAAATTGCTTGACTGATGAGCCTAAAACTATTAAGATGGAGTGCAGATCAAACAGTCCTGTTCACAGAAATGAAGGTTCCTCCAGAAACCAGCATCAGTCTAAACCAGAACTTCTTATTCCTGCTGTGAGTCCAAGAATCTCACAACCTATGCTATTGTCAGGGTCTTCTGCAAAAGCCTCAATAAGTTCTGGTTCTCAAGCCAGTCCATCTGTCTCAACTCATTCTACTACTGGTGCTAGAGTCAAAACTGATAAACCTCACAGGCTTTCTACCGAGCAGGAACATATTGAAATCAAGGACAGAGGGACGAAAAGGAAGTTTGGTAAGACGTTCATCTCTAGAGTAGCCTTCCGTGTTACTTTACATTTCTTTGGCCAATACATATCTAAGTTATGTGTTTCCCTCAATTCTGCATTATAGGATTGACAAGAATTTTGTTTGTTTTTCAGAGCAGAAAGAACATAAGGAATTGATTCCTTTAGTAAACGGTAGTTCTTCGCCATGCTTAGTACGCTGTCAGACAAACAACCACATCTCAAGTCAACACAAGAGGAAGTTGCGGAGTCTTGCTTTGTGTCCTGTGAATGATCTGCTTTTTGTGACCACGTAATTAAATTATTCTATCTAAGAAAATTATGTTTTCAGTCATTTATTGCAAGTTGATCCATTATCAAAATTTCCCAACTTGGGTCTTTCAATTCGTCTCTTTTCCCCCTGCTTTTGGCCACTGTAGGTCTGAGGTTAAATGTTATCAAATGGTATTAAGAAAAAGTCAATACTGCATTTTGATGGGTCCCTCATTAGATTTATAACTTTCAAGTCAGTAGGCCTACTTGAAGAGAGTATTGATCTTGACAGGATCTTTATTATAGGTCAACAGAGAAATAGATTCGAAGCTCATTAATAAGCTCTGAGATTTTAAGTGTGTGGTCTTTAAACTTACATTCCAATAAGGATAGAACATCTATGTGATTACCACAGCAATGCTTCAAGAGTCGTACTATATGATTTTAATGTATTTTTATTTCTACTTATTATTTTTAAGATTCTTCTTTTCTATAACATTTTTCATAAATCCATTCACCAGAACTAGTTTGATAATTACTAACAAACATATCTGAAGTATGACTCTGTGAATGCACATCACTACCAAACTAAAGATGGAAGCATTATTTTTTTCCACCCAAGTTTTATAATCCTAAGAAAGATGTGTTTTGTCCTTCTGTGCAAAAGTGAGCTCAGGCCTTATTTTGATCTTTAGGGGTTTAAGTTCTTTTTATCCTCAGATTTTCAATTATGTAAATATAACATAACTTGTGGCATTATTTGTATCCTGATTCCTGAGTTTTTGTTTCTTATGTAAGATATGGTTCTGGTCATATGAGATTGTTATTCTCTTTTGAGTCTGATTCTTGCTACTTTTTTGGGAGTGCTTGCAGTGCTTTGGATGGAATGGTCAACTTGTGGCAAGTTCAGTCTAAGGGGTATGCCTTTTTTCTTTTAGACCTTATTCAGTTTATAGTTCTCATGCTGGTAAGATGGTGGCATCAAAATTTCAAGTAGTACATGATATCAGGTTATGCAGTTGAGCTTCAAAAATGGATCTGATTTAAGAATTTGCAACCTATTGGACTCAGAGCATCTTGCTTATATGACTGAAATAGATCTAATGCATGATAGTTATTTCTTTATGTCTTCCACTCTTTATCATGTGGTCATGTATTTATGTCTTATCAAATAGACTTAATAGTTAAACAGACATGATTGTGTTACTTAAGAATATGGTTGATTCGCTCCTCGACATATGCATTTTGGAGAAAATTCTCGATTGTTTTGTATGTGTATACTGGGTGGCAGTGAATGGTGTGATGGATTTGGTTGTTGTTGTCTGAATGGCTCTCAGAAAGGTAACATCTGAGGATCCAGCAATTTGTTAACCTTAGAATATTATATTTTGGATTTACTTTAGATTGGGTAAAACTTACTGCATGCTTCAATAACTAATATTGGAGAGCAATAAGGTGGTATCAATCACAAGCTCAGACTACTGCTTGGTCTCTTTCCTTTTGTGATTTTTTTGGACAGCACTTAAAATATGCTGTTCACAGATTTATTTCATGGAATCTGGGCTTTGTTACTGGTCTGCCAGAGCCATGCTCTGGACTTGTATTCTTAGGTTTGAATGGCTTTTCTACTTTCGTGTTCTATCTAGTGTCACTTGGGAGAGTTCTTAATTTTAAGCCTTATTTGTAGTTTTGATGATATTAGACAGATCTAACCAAGATGAATATCTGAAAAGTGGGGTTCACTTAATACTTATGATGTTGTTGCTCAAACCTAAATCACTCTTTACGAGGGTTCCTCCCTCTCCCAACACCCCACCCACCCACAAACAACAAAAGCTATGTGTATGAAGTTTTGGAGTATCATAGATTATAACTTACGAACTTCAAAATTTTTAAGTTTCTTATATGCCTTGTTATCTCATTTGTTTCTTTCTTTATTTCTTAAACTGTAGATCAGGAGCCTCTTTGCTTAGCACTACTGATTGTCTATCCCAAAAGCAAAGGAGATGGCCGGAAGATATAACTTGGCACCCAGATGGAAACAGCCTGTTTTCAGTATACAGTGCTGACAGTGGAGATTCTCAAATATCAGTTATGAATCTTAACAAAAAACAAGGGGTAAGGCTTACAGGCACAAGTAATCATTTGCGCAAACATGTTGGCACAAAAGATACCATTTGGAATTGGGTTTCTTCTCTAATTGTTTGATATATGTATGATATTTTTGTGATTGACAGGGAGAACGTGTAAAATTCTTAGAGAACAAGCCTCATGTTAAGGGTATTATCAATAGCATTGTTTTTATGCCCTGGGAAAATGCCAGTTTTGTAACTGGGGGCAGTGACCATGCTGTTGTACTTTGGAGTGAGAAGGATAGTGAGGACATATGGAAGCCAAAAGCATTGCACAAGAATAACCATTCATCTGCTGTCATGGGAGTCGCTGGTCTACAGCAGAAACATACGGTTTTGTCTGCTGGTGCAGACAGGAGAATTATTGGGTATGATGCTAATGCAGGAAGAGTGAATTACAAGCATCAGATTGATAGTAAATGTATGAGCGTCCTGCCAAATCCATGCGACTTCAATTTATTTATGGTTCAAACAGGGTAAGAAATGACTGATTTTGCAGCTGGCTTTGGATTCTGCTTTCTTACTGAATCCATTTTATTAATTGTGTTTCCCTTTTTGTTTGCACATGCCTTTCTATATTATAAATAATTTAAAACATGCCTTATTCTTCAGGTTTTGTTCTGTCTTAACTCAACCATTATGGAGTTTTTATCTATGTTCGTTTGAAGAAAACTTTTTACACTGGATGAAGTTTCTTGCATTATTACCATTTGTGTGTCGAAGTATTGTAAAATTGTTCCTGGATGCATATGGTGTACTGTACTTTATGAAATGAATGTTATGATGAAATAAGCCTATGTTGTACAGTGCACTAATGGGAATGAGTAGGATTTAGGTTTGATTCCCCCCAACCTGTAGAACTCCCACTCCTTATAATGTGGTACATGTCCGTAGGGCAATAAGACTGGGTTCCTTTTTATATGATATTTTATCAGTGGAAGAAGACTTAGTGGACATTTTCGTAATTACTAAAACATATGGTGGAAAGTTTATTGTGATTTGTTGTAATTTAGTAGAGTACCCCATATAACTGGTAAATTTGTTGGTGGTTGCTCGTTGGACTTCAGGGGCTTGGTTCTATGCTTTAGATATGGTTGATATCTAAGATGAGGTAGTCTTTTATATGCCAATGACCTTCAGGTCTGCCTTACTTTCCACTTTGTGAATAAGGATGAGGGATGAGATCAGTGGTCCAAAATTCTCTAGGTACATTTGCTGATGTATTGACTAGTTAACTAGGGAAAAGATAAGCCCTTTTATAATTCCATGAGGTGGCATATCTGTTCTTCAACTGTTTAAGAGTTGAAAACAATCCCATTTGTTTGTTATTCATATTCTGGGTTCGCATAATGGTTTCTTCCATAAGCTAGTTTGGAGCAATTTTGTATGGTAATTTCTAGTTCCAGTCAGTGTGTTTGAGATGGGAACACATTATTACCCTGTTGACCCCGTTTCCCTTCAAGACCAAGATTTTCTCTTCTACTGTTATTCCTTCATATTCTTTTACTGGTTGAAACTACGAAGTATGTTAATGTTTTTTTCCCCCTTTTCAGGACTCCCCAGAGGCAGCTTCGATTATTTGATATCAGATTGAGGCAGATGGAACTACATGCTTTTGGGTGGAAGCAAGAAAGTAGTGAATCTCAGTCAGCTCTGATAAATCAGGCTTGGTCTCCTGACGGAATGTATATAACATCAGGTTCAGCAGATCCTATGATTCACGTCTTTGATATTAGGTATAATGCTAACAAGCCATCCCAATCTGTTAGAGCTCATCAGAAACGAGTCTTCAAAGCTGTGTGGCTTCAGTCTCTTCCTCTTCTCATTTCCATATCATCCGATCTCAACGTTGGGTTACACAAACTCTTATAGAACATCTTGCCAATAACTAGTCGTGCCCATGAAGCAGAACTCCTCATTTTTTTGGGGGCTGATACCTGAAATATATATATATATTTGGGTACCAATAGCTGAAATCCTGTTACTTGTGCTCTTTTGTGGGCTGCAACTGGAAAGGGGAGGATTTTTTTTTGGGCCATCATGGGAAGTTTTGGTTGGAAAATAGTGTTTAGGAAATTAGGGAAAGGTTAGTAGTTTTGGGTGAGAGGCATGGTGGATGCTATATTTTCAGTTGAATTAAAAGTATATCCCATTCTTTTTTCTTTTTGGTTGCAAGAAATAAATTGTAACTTACCGTCTCCGCGTCTCATCAGGTTGTCCCTCGCGGGAGGGAGGGAGAGCTGTTTAAGTCTACAAGAATTGGTCTAGCTTGTTTTTGAGAGCTGATTAAAGATTTGACAAATTGTTCACAAATAATATATTAACGTGGGTAATTTTGGTGATCAAATGTCTGTATTTATGGGAAAAAAGGTTTTCTTTTATATAAGTGTTATTTTTCTCATTTTTCTAGTATTTTGTTTCAGTTAGGTTTCGCTGTTCATATTTTCTAAATTAGTGTAAATTATCTACACCTCTCCAAAAGCTTGATGAAATTATAAAAAATTCTTTTTTTTTACTAAATTGCATAGATATTTCTTGTAGTGTAATTTTAAGTAAATATTTCTGGTTTATTAAAGTTTAACCAAAGTGAGGTCTGTGTATATGAAATAGAATATAAATTTTTGTTATGCTAAAATGAAATATAAATTTATGTAATTTTTGAAAAGAAATATGTTTATTTAATTTTCACAAACATTAGAGGTGTAAATAATTTATCCTCCAAAAAATAACAGATGGTATGGTTTATACTATAATGGCCAAATTACTTAATCAGCATAAGTTGCATAGGCACACGCAAACACAAATTTTGCATGCATACATTTGATCTCTCTCTCTCTAACAGATGCCATCTCAATAAAAGGGCCATGTGCCATTTGAAATAAAATGAATTTTATGGGCATTATCTTCTCCCTCAAATTTCATATTTAAAATTTTCATTGAAAGGAAAATGCACCAATTTTATTATGAAGTGCAAGAAATTGAATTTTTTTTTGGGTTAAAATGTAATATATCATTTGGACGAATTTAGAATTAGATTCTTATAATTTATTTTTTTTAGTTTTTATAGTTTAAAATTTTTTTAATTGAGTTTTTACTGTTATCTTAGTTATAACTTTATTATTTTAGTGTTGATATAGAAAATAATTTGTCTATATGACAATAAAAGAAACTTACACAGTACCAAAATAATTCAAAAATTATCACCTTATCATTTTTTTTTCTCTCTCTATCTTCTTCTTTCCTTCTCTCTCTGAGCCCAAAAAATGTCTCCAATGGCGGTTTAGAACTTCTCGTGATCGAAGAACATAAAAATCTTAAAAATAAGAACTTAATTGAATACAGACAATACAAGTGTACATTAAATCAGCCTTCCTGTAACTCTCGGCAATTATGGATGTTATTAAATGAAAGAAAGAGAAAGAATTGTGAAGTTGGCAACTTTTGTGGACAAGTGTATATAATTTTAACAAAACCGTCCAAAATGGCACTTCAACAACTCATGAACAGGTGAGAAAATGTGGGGCAAAAAAGCTATCTAGCGATCGAGTTCAACAACATTATCCACCCAAGAATTACAAGCACTAATATAACATATCACATTCTTAGTATTTTCCATATGTAAATTTCTTCAATCAAACAAGCAACCATATCTTAGAGTAAATGAGAAGTTATGGACCCGAAGAGGCGAGAAACTAGCACATCTCTTTTCTCCGTCAAAAACAATCTGCTACCAATAAGCAGCTCAACTGCTTCATGGGTCTTCGAGTATAACATTTGGGATTTGTTGTATGCAGATTTAACATAGACCCATGTGATAAAACTGGCATTGGAGACGTTTTTGGAGCTCACAGAGAGAGAGAATGGAAGAAGAAGGTAGAGAGAGAATAAGAGAAAGAAAAAATAATAAAGGTGATGATATGATAATTTTTATGTTATTTTAGTGTGACGTTAACTTCTTTTATTGTTACATAAATTTGTTATGTAAGCATTAAATTAACAAAATTACAATAACTCAATTAAAAAAAATTAAACTATAAAAATCATAAAAGAGAAAAAAAATTATAAATACATGATTTAAAATTTATCCAAACTATAAAAAATGTAATACATTTTAACCTTTTTTTTTCTTGAATGAAAATTGAAGTTGTTTTTACCATAAAATCAAAACGTTCCGTCAGTATTGCTTAAACGATGATAATTAGTTACCAATTACCATTCTTGTGCATAAGTTTTATGTTTTTTTTTTTTTAATAATTCATATGCTAAAATCTAATTTTAATTTTTGGATAAAATTAAATTTACTAAATTTTGGGGAGTTATTTTTAGAATTTTGCTGTCAAGTATCATTAACTATAATTTTATATAGAAAGTATTTTAAAATTTTTATTTTGTCAAATATTGAATATAAGATTTTTTTTTTTTTGCGAGAAGAGCATTGTGAATAACTAATCTACTGTGCTTTTATGGATCTTCAATGTAAGAAGATGAGGGAAAAAAACAAGAGAAAAAAATTATTTTCTACTTTCTTATGTTGATTTTTTCTATTCTATTTTCTCTCTCGTTTTGTTCCCAAATGAAGGTTAGAGGTAAATTCTGCAAATTCAAAACTTGGATGATAAGGCCTGATGATTCTGTCCATCAAGCAAAAGATTCCAACATCGTGTTCGTACCCCAGGTCCCCAACAATGGTTTATCAGAAGCTTTAAGCGAAGGCCAACTCTACAATACTAAATTACTAAAGACACAAAATGGGTACTGGTGCAAAGGCTACTAAATCACCATTCAATCATTCACTTGACTTAATAAATGACTGTGATAGTTTGATAGGCAACTTGGGCACCTGATCTTTTTAATAATAACATATTACCTTAATATTTTTATTAAATTATAGTTTCACTCCATTTTTAATTTCTTACTTTATGAGTTTTGTAACTTTAAATTATTTGTTTAATAAGATGAAATTATTTTCTTATCAGCTTTATTTTTTTTCTGATTTTTGGGATTTTTTCTCATTTATTTTGTGTTCACTTTATATTTAACAAATTAATTTATTTCTTTATTTCTTAGTGATAGCTCTTGCAATTGGTACAACTACACGGTCATAGATGGGACCAAAGAGAACAATAGCCAAAGTGTTAAGTGCCTGAAGAAAAGCAACAGGTATATCAAAGCTTGGAAAAATGGTTCTTTCCAATCGTAATACCTTGTTTGGTAAAGAATGTAGGACATTGAGCAAAGGTAACCAAAGATCAAGCATGTAGCCCAAATAGGAGCAAGCCTAAGTACTGCCTTTGCTTCTTCCAAGTCACTAAGACTAAGTCTCGTCTTCTTTAGAACCCTTAGGTGCAAACAATGCCTTTTTGAGGAAGCTACTAGGTCACCTCAAACACATTTCATTAAATACTTTGATGGTACACCTCAAACACAATTTATTAAGGGTACTCTAAGTGGGTAATACCTTCATTTGACTACCAAGATATGTATTCATACAATGAAAACTACTTTAGACACTACATCAAGCAATTTCGAAACACCATATATGCTAAATATCATTCAATCATTTTCACAAGCACTTGGTGGGCATTCCACCAAACACATATTTTCTAAGCTAAACAAAGTATATTATATTTCCAAATGGCTTATTTTTAGTCAATAGCACTTAAATATTAGATAAGGGTGAGAGAATTATCTTGAAACTACAAGAATTTAAAGACCCCTTTGTCAACCGAGATGACTCGGTGTGTGCAAGAATAATAATGGGTGGTCAATGTGAAGCAAAAATGTGGAGTGTGCTAGTATAGAGGGGGCGAAATGAGGAGGGGAGATGAAGAAATTGTAAAAGTGAGTGATTAAAGGAGAAAATCTAGAGGTGTATGTGTGTATGAGTTGATGTGTGTGTGAAGTGAAGAGAAGAAAATGAAGAAGAAGAACAAGGGGGCGTGGGAATAATGGAAGAGAAAAAAAAAAGTGTTTTTGGTTAGTGAAAAACACAAGTAAATACATAAATTTTGTTGGGCCAAAATACAATTAACTATTTATAGGTAATATTTAATCATAATATTTGGACCAACTTAATCTCAACAATTTATTGGCCTTTGCACCAGTACTATTTTGTACCATGGGTATTGTAGACTTGGCCTTAAGCGAAAGTATATAAGTTTATTACCTTGAGAAGACAGGTTCCCTATTGCAGGAAAAGAGAAAAAAAAAATGGTTTCCACTTTTTTTTTTTTGCTAATGAAAATGGGTTCCAATTTCCAGTACCATCAATGTCGCTCACGCTCACTGTGCCCGTGCTTTGTGTTGGAGAGAGGAATAGAAAATGCCTATGCGACATCGTATTCACGAGTTGATAATCATTTATGTGGGTTCCTTGGACACGTGGCAGCGCTAGTTTAAAATTTTCTATTATTTTTTTTAAGGGGCGAGGGAGTGGAAGGGACAGTTTGAGGGAATAGGTACTTACTCTGCAAGTCGTGAAATCACATTTGCTTACTACTATGAGTGGGGTTTCCTTGTAGTGAACGGCTTCCTCATGGGTACTGTTTCTTTTTTAACGATTCCTCTTACATTTTCTCATTCATATTAGTCGAGCCTTGTTAAATGTGTGAAATGCCATTTGTGTTTTAGCCTGTACGATTTTGATTTTAATGCATTACGTTTGGGTTCTTGAAACCCTCGACTCGGCGACTCATTATTTCTTCGGCTTTGCTGAGTAATTATCGTAAGTCTGAGTGATAAGTGCGTCACGTGTGTGTTTGCGAGGAAAGTGAAATTTAATGGTTAATTTTTTTCCTCCCGTATTTCTGAATTCGATATTAGGGTTAATCCATAGTGCAAGTTGGTGTTTTTACTTTTTACGACATCATATGATACATTGAATGCTATGGTACCTGTTTGGTTCATGTTCAATTCCTTGTTCTCTTTAGTTTAAATTGCTTATGAGTCAAGACAGCTTAAACAGGTATAGGAATCGTAGACTACATTTATGAGAATGGCATGATTATTTATGTGAGCAACGAAAGAAGAAAGAGGATTAAAGAAGAAGAAAAACATGCCATGAAGGCATTTGCTAAAAGAAACATTTTTCATGGACCAAGTAGTTGTACATTTGTCTGTGATATGATTCCATGTCATATTGAGCTTCAACTTGTCCGTCATTCATGATTTTTGATCTTATATTGCATCATATTTGGACTACAGACCGCTAAATACATAATTGATTAGTTGAAATCATTATTACGAGAAAAGGATACGATACTTTTACTAGAAAGAATACAACATTGTTATTCATTTATTGATATTTCATTTCAGGTTGGGATTGTAATCATGTTTGCAAAAGAAATTCTTGACTGTAGAGTACTTAATTATGTTTGAATAACGTCTTTGGCATATTTGGTATAACCAATGTGTGTTCCGGACCTTTGCCCTTTATCCCTGTTTAGTTTGCTTCTGCTTTATTATTTGCCCTTTGCCTCTCGATTACTTTAAATGTTTATTTTTAGTACATTTTTTAGTGATTTAGATTAGATGATAGATTGCCTGAATTTCTCCCATGATTTTCTTTTCTTATCTTTTTGCTTGCCCTTTCAACAGTCTTGGCATGAATAAGGAGACAGCTGCTGAAGCTAGTATGCCCTCTTTTATCCCTCCTGATCCTGTCTGTACTCCTGTCACTAACGTATGCACACATGCAATGCAAGAAAATGAGACTGCCATGTACAACCAGGAAAAACTTTGTGGCTTTATATTCATGTGTAATGGAATTACTAAACCACAGTGTTACCAGTTTCGAGTTTTTGGACTTCCTGCTGGGAGAAAGGAAATTGTAGAGAAGATCAAGTCTGGCACATACCTTTTTTTGTTCGACTATGATGTGAAGCTTCTCTATGGTATATACATAGCAACCTCTAGTGGGAAGCTGAGGATAGAACGATCAGCTTTTGGTGGTAAATTCCCTGCCCAGGTGAGCTCTTAAAGATCATTGATACGCAGGGCAACCAAAGTGGACTTGTCTGGGGTTTTTTGCCAAGAACAAAAAAAAGGCCTAACTATTCCCCTGGAAGTGGTATCTCTGTTGTAGTAGTTCACTTAAATGGTGTTCGTAGCATCACTCAGATGTTTGCAGCATCAATTGTCTTTCTATTGAATGACTGGAAAGAAAAAGTTGTGTTTGGGACATTCTTGCATCTGAATTATGTAATTAGGTTTTCTCAAACTTGTTCATTTGGCTTCTTCTTCAATTGGCCAGTTAAAAATTTAATTTGTCATATTCTAAGATAAGTTTTGTCAGAATTGTGGATCATTTTTTGGGACAATAATGTATTTCATGATCTCAAGGGCTAATACTATGCTTATTACTATTGATTTTGCTGTATTCTAAGGAGAAAAATCACACACACACACACACACACACACACATACATATATATATATATATATATATATATATATATTTCTAACTGCCTGCTTGGTCCCTTTGAATGTTCAGGTGAGATTCAAAATTTACATGGACTGTCTACCCTTGCCAGAGCATTGCTTTAAACACGCCATTCAAGATAATTACCAGAAAGACTCCGACAAATTTAGCCCTGAACTCAATGTTAGACAAGTAAGTTTTGTAAACCTCAAGTAAATGAATTTAATCACTATTATATCAGTCTTCTTCTTCTTCTTCATCTTTTCTCTCTACTTTTTTCTCTTTTAGGCTTAAATACACTTTTAGTCTGGGTGGTTTGCTAAATGCTACAATTTGGTTGTCACTTGTTAATTTTGACAATCAAGTCCAATCCATTAACTGGGTTGCACTTGATTGTTGAAATTGGAAAGTGGGGCACCAAATTGCTGCTTTTAGCAAATTAGAGGGACTAAAAGTGTATTTAAGCCTTTCTTTTTTTGAAAAAAAAAAATTTGTGTATGGCTACTGTCTTTCTTTGTTAGAATTTGTTGTTATATTGCAGGTAAGAAGTCTGTTATCATAGTTTCGCCCATTATCAGTATTGTCTACTGCACCCAGGCATCCTGTTTTAACCAACACTCGCTCCTCCTCAGTGATGCCAATTCCACCAGTCAATAATGTTTTTCAGCATGTATTGGGGTCGTCTTTTCCTGATGACACGTTTCTAACTAGGATGTCACCTTGTCAAGTTCCATGGCAATTGAACTCTAGACATACAAATGAACTCATGGTGTCTACTGAAAATGCTTATCCTGTCATCAAGCAAACTATGATGCTAGATTCAATCCCAGCACAGTCTATGCAATCCCAAACTTCAAGAAATCAGCTTCATCACCCAGTAAGTCCTATGGAGAATACTTATGCAGTTGTGATGGGCAGCAGCCATTATCAATTACTGCCAGATCCTCAACATATCCGTCAGGATATTGTGAACCCACAAACTGATTTTTCTTCTTCCATGGTTAATGTAGGCAGCACTTGTGTTCAATCATTGTCAGATCCTCAGTATACAATACATCAGAATGTCCCAAACCCACAACCTGTTTTTCTTTCCTCCATGGCAAATATGGGGAGCAGTCATCCTCATTCATTGCCCGGTCCTCAATATATGCATCATAATATCCTAAACGCACAACCTGATATTCATTACTCCATGATGAATATGGGCCATGTCAATGCTATTA
This sequence comes from Cercis canadensis, assembly GCA_003255065.1. NCBI lineage: Eukaryota > Viridiplantae > Streptophyta > Magnoliopsida > Fabales > Fabaceae > Cercis > Cercis canadensis. Next base: position 1,164,774 of record QAOA01003631.1, on the reverse strand, counting down.
TGCAGTCACATGCTTCCTCATTATCAAGTTATCCTTATCATTCTGCGGAAGTTGGGGTTCCATACGTTCCTCAAGAGTTTGCCTACTCTGCATTGTGTTCATATCAAGGGTATTTCTCAACTTTATTCCTATCCTTGATGCTGATAATATAGTTTTGGCAATAATCTATGCAATGAAATCCATTTAATTACGTCAGCATCCTTTGGCATTTGAGAAGTATTTCTAACCTGAACAGGGAGATTAATTTCTATGTAGGCCATTGCCACCTACCCATGCTCTTTCTTCTTGAAATCATATTCATGGGAAACAGAGATGCTTCTTATTGGCTAAAGCTGGGTTGTCTAAAAAATACCGGCGAACTCCATAGTGGAGAAATCATTTCCTTATCTATCACAACCAATGCATGACAGTCAATTAAAAATTTATAAGTTTGCTGAACTATCATAAGTTATCTACAGCATTTTCCCAATTTCTTGTTTACTTGTAATGAAGTTGTCAATCTCTAATGTTGCTGTTGTCACCTAGGTGTGGAGCTGTACAAGGGATAACATCTGGTGTTCAACAAATTGGTGTGGGAAATGAGTATTATCAGTCATACATTCAGAGAAAGAATATTGTTCCACGAGGAGAGAATGCTGTTGAAGGCAACCTAGGCATGGTCTCAGCAGATTCATATAGTCAGCCAGCCCCACAATCACATATCCAAATAGGTTGGTCCAGCAGCTCAAGACGTTAAATTGGGGCCTTAAGTACATCTCTAGGTGCCACTTAAACATACTGCTTAATAACACAAGTGGGATAGTGGCCTGCAAAGTAACGAAACATCTGCCCTGCTAAGTTTATGTAATATACTGAAATTACTGTTGTCATTGATTGGTACTTGCCAATGCAAGTAGTTTTTGGCCACTGGAACTCCAATTCATCAATTAGTTTGTTGAAGAATTCATCCTACTCTTATTGCCTGCAAATGCAAGCACTAATGCAGCAGGCAATATGTTTGAAAATTTGAAAGAAGTCCCTGTAAACAACGTAACCCTGCGCGTGCCTGTCATTATCATGCATCCCTTCTTCTAGTGGTTGATTTCGTGCCCATTTTTGCTCGTTGACTTGGTGACATTTTGGTACACAATTCACTTGAGAATTACTACTAAGTTGTGATATGGATCTTATTGTATTGGTCCATTCATATTCTTTCTCCACCATGAATCTTTTGATGCACTCAAAGATTGAAGTTTTTTTCCATTAAGCCCACATCGTCTTGCCTAATTAGTGTATGGGTAGAAAATTAGGGACACACTTCTTTTTGAGAGTTTAAAGCAAAGTTAAAAAAAAAAAAACAAATAAAAAATGCTGATTGGTGAGATGGTGAGGTGCACTGAGCACGTTCATGAACAAGGAAAAATAATAGGAGTCATAGTCATAGTGTTATACTTTTAGGTGGTCACGTCAAGCTTTGCAACCTATAAATGCTCCTTCCCTGTGGACATGCATGGCCCTTTTCTTGGTCATAGTTTGTTCTGTCTTTTTGGTCTCTCTGCTTTTAGCGCACGTAAAAGAACACGAGGAGAAGTCCTTCACGTATTATTTTTTAAAAAAAAATTCAAATCAGAGAATAGAACTATAATCCCATGATTATTATGATTTAAATTCAAATCCCTCAGAAAAAGGGAAAACAACTAAAATGAGATCTAACAGGCTGTACTTAAGGTTATTGATAGAGGGTCATTGTCGAGAGACAAAGTGTGGAGGGGGGGAAAGAGGTCGTAGGGTGCTATCAGCATTTTACTAATTCATAATTTGCTGCCCTAGACTGGCTACCTAAATGCAAAACATCATCATATTCAGCTCCAGAAGAAAATAATTTGTTGTATGGTATTGAATACTATTAACAAAATAACCCATCATAATAGCAGATTTCTCTCCGGCAGCGTGTAATTGAAGTTCATTATAGGAATGTACCGATGTAGAAAGTTCACAATAGGAAACTTCGTTCTGGGACATTTATGTTTGGTGTCAGAAAATGAACAAAATATTTGTAACATTTTCCTTGAACTTGAAGGTAAATCAAGATGGACATATCCCGAAATACTATGAGAAAGATAAATTGGCATGAGTGTCTGAAGTGGTGGAGTTGACTGACTTAGCCTGACGTACAAAGGATATTGCCATGGCAAGGCAATTTTGCCGATTGAGACTGCCACTTCCACTCCAAAATATGAACCAATTGGTATTTACCCGGATCTTCCAATAAAGTCCGCAAACCAACTCAACAAATAATTCATGGAATTTACTTTTGGAGAATCTCCTATTTCCACGTATGCGAAATTGACCTTTACTTCTATTGTTATCTCTCTCTCTCTTTTTCTTCGAGAGGGGAGTTAGAGAGTTAAATAGGAGCATAATGCATTTACATTTATAATTTTATTTAGTAAAAAAAACTTTGTTTGAATCGTTGAAATGACGATGACCACGAATCTTCATATAGAATATTTTATAGAGTATATAATATATTAATTGATTATTATTCTATGCATATAATATGATTATTACAAACAAATTATATATGAAAAAAAATAAGCACATATATAACAATTAATTTAAAATATTTTTAAAAAAGTTGAAGTCTTATATTTAAATTTTTATTTCTTATACCACTAACTAATAAATTTAGTTTTATCTAACTATCACAAAAACAATTATATATGAAAGAAGAAATAATATCCCGACCAATTTTCTTTGTTAAGTTACACCTAAAAACGCGTTTTTCTTAATAAATGGATTCCAAAATGGTCCACGAAAAAAAAAAATCATTATTAGCCAAATTAGATATTAGATAATAGATAGTAGTACTAGTACTGGGTCTGGTTTTCTCAATGTTATATTTGTCACTTTCCTTAAATTTTTCGTTTTCCATTTCTGAGTTTGTCGCTGGTCACCTGCTAAGGTCGACGTGTAGACCGAAGTCAAGGCACAGACACTAAGCCTTTGAAGTTAAAATTGAATGGGAAACTGCTGCTCCGACGTTGCCGGAGGTCGTGCGGCCATCGGCGGCACCGCCGGCTCCGTACACAATCCGGCGGACGCTCCGAACGATGCAGTGGATAACTTCCTCAAGTCTCGCGGCTACCATGGCCTCTTCTCTCAGATCGAGGTTCTCGTCTTGTTTGTAATAATTTTCTCAGTATCTTTACACATTCTCTTTTTAGTTCCATCACCAACGGTTTCAGTCCTTGAACTTCAATCGTTCCTAATTTTAACGGAAAGAGCTTTTCCAAGTGTAACAGTGGCCTCTTTTATGCTGTAGTTATCGTTTTCTGCTTCAGGCTTGCGTAATCGAGATGTGCTCTCCAAGGTTTGTTGTTTATGCATTTCGTGAATCTGAAGCTCTACGAGTAGCATCTCATACTATGTAGCCTGTAGCTTTTCATGATTATTGATGTTCATAACTATGTTGATTTCCATTTGGTTCACATTCAACTTGGCTCTGGTCTTAGCGTTAAAATTTCTACTCAATTAATTCTGGTTTGCATTTTTCTTTAATTCACTTAATGTTAATTTCTGTTTTATAACAGCTTAGTTATCTGATGTTTGATCTATTCCTTTGATATGCATCTCGTCATACCTATCCAGGAAAAATAGTAAAAGGAAAATCCTAAGCAATTAACCAAGAATTGGTTATATTTTACTTCTAAAAATCAAGAGCTTGCGTTTGGAGCTCTCGGCTTTGTGAATTCATGAGCTGCGATCTCTCGCAGAAAAGTTTGTCGCAGAGGACGCATTTGAATTAGATCTCAGTACATATGTTGCAGTGCTTCTACTGTTGGCTTAGAGATTGCTCGGTGCACAATGATGAGCAATTTATGATAGATGCTGTAGTGTTGGTGTGGACTTCTGAAGAGTAAGGATAAATTTTTTTCTCCAATGTGCTGAGATGGGTATTTTTAAATTAAGCAAAGGGATTGTCATTATGAACACCAAACAAGGGATGGTGGTTTCTTAGTTGGGTCATACAATCATATGTCACCAGCGCTTCCTTTTAAAGGAGAAACAGGATCGAAGTAGTGATGGAGCGCATTGATATGATAGAGGCCTTTCTTGGAGAAGACAATCCCAAATGTGTCTACTGTCCAAATATATTAGTAATTGGAAATTGCCTTGTCCCAGTGAGGACCACAGAGAATCCATTGCGAAATGCAAGCTAAGTAGAAGAAGGCATAATATTATTCAAAACACTTTTTTTTCAGCTTCATTTGATGTATTATTTTTTGTTTTGAATGAATAATGCAATGAGGATGAAAAAAATGAAATTGATAATCTCAAAACCTCAAAAACTTAATTGCTGCTGGTGCATTCCGTGCAAGAAAAAAGTATGCCTGTGGTAGACTTTTACGTTGAAGTAAGAGATGAAAGTTCTTCTTAAACTGGGCCTCATTGACATAGCTCACCAAATATACCACATGGATCAAAGGAGACACTATTGATTGTTTCTTTGATGGCTTTTCATTTTAATGTTTCTTATACTCTCATCATTCAGTTGCATGAATCTTGCATACCACAAAAAAGTAAGCATGTTTATATTTAAAATTTGTTTTCTGTAGAGTGATCCAATGATGGTTCTTTATGCAAGAGGAAAAAATGGAGCACTTGAGGAAATTGGACGCACAGAAGTAGTTCTGAATTCATTGAATCCCACATGGATCACTAAACATACTCTCATTTATCATTTTGAGGTTGTTCAGGTTTTAGTGTAAGTTTTAAATGCTGATATTTCTACTTCTGACAAAACCGATTAGCATTTTGTTGTTTCAGCAGGAATTGTTCTGTAAAATTTCTTTCATCACAGGTTTCGTGTGTATGATGTTGATACTCAGTTTCACAATGTAGATGTAAAGGTATAGTGTTTATGATGGTGTCTATGCTTAAAATTATTCTGTTGAGTAAAATACCGAACTGGATTCCAGTCTACCACTACCTATATTTGACAGTTCTGTAGATACATGAACAAATCATGCAAAGTTCAATCCATATATAAGAGTGTATTTTCCTTGCTGAATGACTATTTTCTATGTCAGCATTTATATATTAGTAAGACATTTTATTTGTACTGATTTAATCCTTTTTTCTGTGAATTTTTTTTTTAATTACAAATTTTGGAAGCTTTGTGCTTCATAGCAACTTTGCAAATTTTTATAAACCTTTTTGACAATTTTAATTTTTTTGAGACTTTACTAAGAAGATTAACTCAGTGAGTTTGAAAACTTGTGTAAACTGATTTGTATAAACTAAGGAAATGCAAAGAGGGTAATGATGTTGATACATCTGGCTTGAGAGTGGCTATGATCTATTAGTGGCCAATTATCATATGCAGCATTGAAGATGTATCCATTATAGGATTGATAATCCATCTTAATGATGATTGCATTTGGTTATGTTACTTCACTAAACTTGGATCTGGAGTTTAGGAGTACAAGTAAAAGAATATGAGGGTTAGAAAATGTTTAAAGCACCTAAATTTTGTTAAACAGTTGATCATTACTGAATTCTACAGTTCTTCTGGCTATAAAAGTATTACTGAGTTTTTAAAAATTTGAGTATTTGAAATTATATAGTTGAGAGATGACACAGTTGGGATATTTAAATTTCATTTTTATTTTAAGTATGTTTCTCGAGTGAAGCATTTGTGTGTTGCATGTTATCCCTACTGTTCAACGTTCTCTACCTTGTAGACTCTTACATTTGACCGTTATTTGTTTTAATTTAAGATTTTATGAAGTGAAGATAATTTACATGTAATATGCTAGTACACCTATTCTTTCTGGACATGTAGATTTAAAATATAATTAGAGCATATAAAAATAGAGGAGTAAAAATGTGCACATACTGCCTAAACATGGATCATTGGAGGTCACTTTTTTTTCCTTCTTCAAATGACAAGATAATGGTTTCCTATCTGGACATTTTTATTTGCTTGTTCATTAGATGTAAATAGGTCCAGATTGTAACTATTTGGTTGACTAATGCAGATGCTTAAGCTAGAAGAGCAGCAATTTCTTGGTGAGGCGACCTGTGCATTGTCTGAGGTAACATAGAGATTATTCGACCTTTTGTTTACTGATATATGACCTACTAAAAGAAAACTCATTATACAACCAAGAATTTGAAATATGCAAGGACATGACAATGAAGCTGGATCTTTCTGATGCAAGACCACTACTATCTCACTGTTTTGTTGTTTCTCCCAGTGAATGATGCTTGAGAATGCTTAATGCTTCAGTCATCATTGTCATAGTGTTATTGATGACTACCAAGTTTATAGAAGTTTCTGAATCTAAGACTCAAATTGTGCTGTCCTATGCACTACAGCAAAATAGCATTCCAACAATTCTATCCATCAATATTAACAATTTGTTTTCTGCAGTTAATTACAAAACCGGATCGATCATTGACACTAGATCTTCAAAGAGAAGATTCTACCAGATCAACCCACTCTCAAAACTGTGGGAAGTTCATGGTGCATGCTGAGGAATGTGTTAACTCAAAGACTACAATAGAGATAATATTCAGGTGTTCAGAGTTGGAATATAGGGATCTCTTCTCAAAAAGTGTATGTTCTCATTTAATTTTTTGTTAGGCGTTATAAGGAATGGGATATGGTGTAAGACATGTAACTTTTTTTACTTTTTTGGTCTTGTAGGATCCCTTTCTATTGATATCAAAAGTTGTGGAAGGTGGTACCCAAATTCCCATTTGTAAAACAGAAGTTATAAAGAATGATCTGCACCCGGTCTGGAAGTCCGTCTTCTTGAATATTCAACAAGTAGGAGGCAAGGTATAAAATTTACAACGTAATTGTGTCATTTGGCATAGTCATCATTTTTTCACCACCTAAACATTTCTAGTTTTGACTGCCTATTGAACTAAAGAGTTGTCATGTTCTGTGTTTCCAAATATTGCTGCAAATGGCAGGTCACTAGTTTGAGTTTCACTGTCTTCAAAATAAGCACTGTTTTCATTAAAACAAGAGTATATATTTGGAAATATTTTTGTCATAATTTGTTAATTGTATGTCAATGCCAGCTATCAATAACATAGATTGCTGGTATGTGTTGACTTAGTTCGTTTTGTGTTCAAGTGTGATGATGAAGATATGCTGGTATGTGGCATATCGTACTAATGTACCACATTCGTTTGTTTATTTATTTATTTTGGGCTTTAGGGTATACACATTAGTGCAATATTTCTCATTTTCCATTCCTATCATACACAGGACAGTCCGTTAATAATAGAATGCTATAACTTCAATAGCAATGGCAAACATGATTTGATGGGGTAATCAGCAATTACTTTTTCATCTGCCCATTCCTTTTTTTTTTTTTTCATTATCTTTATTTCTAAAGTGAAATGCTTATTAAGGTTGTTTAATTTTGATTTATCAGAAAAGTGCAGAAATCTTTGGCAGAGTTGGAGAAGCTTTATTCTGGTGGCCAAGGAGAAAAATTATTTTTGCCTACTGGCAGTGGACAAAATTATCATAACAAGGTCTAATTATATTAATAAAGTTAATTTCCTTCATGAATTCCTCTACATGTCCTTAAAAACATATCTATCTATAATACAGTTGTTAAAGAGCCAGCTATATTTGGACAAGTTTACTGAATGTGTTCAACATACTTTCCTGGATTACTTGGCTGGGGGATTTGAATTGAACTTCATGGTGGCCATTGATTTTACAGGTACACCATATGTTGATATCCTCATACTTATACCAAATTATCTTTTAGATAGCAGCTCCATGAGAGTTCTTTTATTTTTAAATTTTTTAAAATGACTAAGATTCTCTAACATATATCATATTTAAATTATTATATTTATTTATTTTTGCATTTGTTTATTAACTCATTTTTATTTCTGAAATATTTTTCCAACACATGGATCGTTGTTCTCTTCACCTTTCATCTAGTTACTATTGATATTAAGATGTTCTCTATCTTAATTTTTTTCAATAATATTAGTTACTTCAGCATAGGATTGGCCTTGCAAAGTCATTCTTTGACAGTATGAGGTTAACTATAATGTTAAAAATTCAATACAAGTGTGTTGGTAGTCTTTTCTCAGCTAATTTACCTTATAGCCTCTTCGTCCACTTATCACCAAGCCAGTGACTTGATAGTTAAGTACTCATCCTCCTCACTCTATGCTTAGGTTTCAGTCTCCCCTAGTGCGCTTGGTAGTGTGGAGGAGTCAGACTGTGTCTAGCCTGCCTTGAGGGAGCATTTTCTGGGTTCCCCAAATGCTAGCCCTATGAGGCTCCTATTGTCCGGTTCCACAACTCTTATGAGGTTGACCTCCCCACTCCATATCCTACGTTTTTAGCAGTACAAAAGAAGATAGCCTTTTTGGCTTTGAAAATATCAACTTAATATATATTTCACACTTTCATGTAAAAATATGTATCATTTATACATGCTGATTGTGTGTGTGATTTCAAAGATGCCGTATATTCTGCTAAACTAACCTGTCTCTTGTATACCAGCTTCTAATGGAAATCCGCGCCTTCCAGATTCTTTGCATTATATTGATCCTTCAGGACGGCCAAATGCATACCAAAGAGTGAGATATGATTCTTGGTTTCAGAAACGTTTCACAACTTTACATGTTATTGATCAATGTGGCATGAATCATTTTGTTTAGGCAATCTTGGAGGTTGGGGAGGTGTTACAGTTTTATGATACAGACAAGCGATTTCCCACTTGGGGATTTGGAGCACGACCAATTGACGGACCTGTCTCCCATTGTTTCAACTTGAATGGAAGCAGTCATTACTGTGAGGTAGAACTGCAAAGCATGATCTTGCTTTTATTACCTTGAATCTAATGAAAACTAATCCTTTAATACTAGTATGCGTCTTCTCTTGCAGGTGGAAGGGATCCAAGGAATTATGATGGCATACACAAGTGCCCTCCTTAATGTTTCTCTTGCAGGGCCGACTCTTTTCGGACCCGTCATAACCAATGCTGCGCTGATTGCCAGCCATTCTGCAACAGATAGTGGACGAAAGTACTTTGTTTTGTTAATAATCACGGTAAGAGTTAGAATATGCAGCAGTCTTTAATATCATATATAAATAAATAATTTATATCTCAGAGTTACTGTCACTGTGCCTTGCTGCATGTCAGTTGTAAGTTTTGTTATACCTGGGCTTCTTTAGTTGTTTGTTATTTTTCTCTGCAGCATATCTTAATGGTATCCATATTATTCCAAGCATACAATAAGATACACCCATGTATATTTGGTTTACAAGACAAAGAATTCATCCATCTTGAAAACTTGAGATTCTCTAATCACCTTGATTTTTCATTGCTGCTCTGAGATTTAATTGATGTCCTTCTAGGATGGAGTGGTAACAGATCTCCAAGAAACAAAAGAAGCTCTCGTTAAAGCTTCTGACCTGCCATTATCAATCCTTATTGTTGGAGTAGGAGGAGCTGATTTCAAAGAAATGGAGGTATTTTGGGCAACCTCTGCTTATAATTTTTAGGCATCAGGGCTTCATTATATTTATCCGATATCTTCTTGTACAGATTTTGGATGCAGACAAGGGTGAGAGGCTCGAGAGTTCATCAGGACGAGTTGCTTCGCGTGATATAGTCCAGTTTGTTCCATTCCGGGATGTTCAAAGTAAGTATTAGTTTGACAAATTACCAGAGATTTTGGTTTCAGTTACATCAAACTCGAGCACCAGTGAAATTCTCCCTCTAACTCTTGCAGGTGGAGAGATTTCAGTAGTTCAAGCATTGCTAGCAGAATTACCTTCTCAATTTTTAACTTACGTGCGGAGCAGAAAGATCCAACCGAATCTCTAGTCATGTAAAAGACTGTACATATTAAATTTTTTTTTTTATTTTTTTTTTTTATCATTGTGCAATTTCATTTTCGGGGCCATTTTCAGTGACTTAAATCATTAAATTTCGCTAGAGGGCACGACTCCTGCTAATCCTTGCGGGTTGGGGCAACCGGGCAGCTTGCTGTCATATATTTTTAAGACGTGTCTGATTAAAATGTCCATGATTGCTTTTTGTTTTACGGGTTCGGACGACTATTTCGTAGGAGGGGGCTGGAAAATAATTTTAGCATATGATTTTTTTAATCAGAGAATATGTTAAAAAGTCTTAAGAGGGCGTGTGGTATGCATGCTTAAAATTTAATTCAGGCATGTACTATTAGGTTTGCAGGTTATGTATTTGAATTGAAATGATTATTAAAAAAAAATTAATCTTTATTTTAAATTAGATAATTAATTGGAATTATAGTGTCTGATATGCTAGTATTACAGATAATTTAATATTACAATTGTAATTCAATATTACTCAAGAGTCAATTTCAATACCCTCAGTATAACTATATAATTTGATAACATGGTGTTCCATTGCTATATATATATATACCCCTCCTAAGATAGTAAATTCTCTCGTGCAGAAATGATAGACGGAAAAGTAAAAATAAAAATAAAAATCAAAGCTATTAGTTTAATGGGTTTGCCGCAAATTGCTTGCTTACTATCAATACAAACACATTCATTGAATTAGTTAATTACATCAAAGAACAGAAGTTTTTTGCAACCATATTTTTTTAAATGTGATCCTAGAACAATAACCATAAGGACATAATGTTAGGTCAATTTAAAACCAGTAAATATGAACATAAATTACCTTTACCTCTCCAAAAAAATTAAGTGAACTTTAATTTTTGATTGAATATTAGAACTCAGAAGCTTCAAGAACATCGTGCTAGTCACAGCCGTTTTCTTAGTCTCCACAGCTTTTAGACTAAAGGTATATGGGGTGAAAAGTAATGAGAAATGAGATTCAGGCAAGGATCCCACTTAATGGGAACTTATTCTCACTTTTCTTGTGGATATCATTTCATTCTTTTGCTATTAGTATCTGTAACTTTATATAATTATGTTACAAATGCATTTTGCTCTAATTCGGTTTTTAAGCCTAACCTTCAATCAATTAACCAACATTGATAACTACATGCTATTGGTATTATATAATATTATCGTACAATAGAGTCAGAGAAATAAATAAATAAATAAATATATATATATATTCAAAATGTTTTTTAAATTTAAAACAAAATCAAAGTCAAATAAATCTGTTAAAAATCAAACCAATCCAATTCGTTGAAGTCATAGTTAGCTAAAACACATATAATATCTTCAAGTTTGTAATTTTGAATAAAACTTCTGTTTGGCGTATTGAAATCAAAGAATCAGTAAAATACGCGTTTAATTGAAAACTCACATAAAAATAATGTATAAAACGTTCTATAACGTTTTAATGAATAAAAAATTTCTTTTCAAATTAGTTTATTTTTTTCCTTTATATTTATTTTTTACCTAATATATGTAGATAAACTTTTATTTTCTCTTATTTGCACTTGTAGTTTATGTAAATATAACTTTAATCTTAACTCTTATTTTTGTTATACTATTATTATAATATTTTTAATCAAAACTAACAATTTTTATCAATATTAAGTATTTTGAGATATGATTCATATATAACAATAAGTTCAATATTAGGTATTTTTTCTTATTAAAAAAACATAATAAGTGTTTTGATTAAAAATAATTTTTTTTTTAGTTTTAGTCAATAAAATATATTATAATACTCATGATAATATATTAAAAATTACTATATAGAATCCATATTTTAGATAATGAACTTTTCATTATAAAACGTGATATACTTGTATAATTTTTTATACATATATTTGTTAGATTCATATGTTTCACCATATATTTGACTGTTTCTTCAATAAAAAAATTTATATTATACTCGTATGTATATTTTAACATTTAATTTCCGTCCCGTATAGTGCTAACTATGGTTGAAGCCTTGACTTGATTTCATTAGTTGATTCAGTTCTTAAACATAGTTTATGGTCCTAAATTTTTGTGATGAAGAGGAAATATAATTCATATATGGCAGGAACAAAGATAAGAGAAGATAATTCATATATGACGGGAACAAAGATATCGATTGAAACAATTTTATATAATTATGGAGAAAAAAATAATCTTGTGATGATGTACATTTACTAATTGTAGTGCGCCTCTTTTTAGAGTTAGAGCAACTTATTTATTTTTTAAAATTTTTGAATGTACCCAAAATGTCTCAAAAATATATATATATATAACAGCAACAGAATTGTCCATGATAGGTCGCTTTAGGTGATAATTTTTCTATTTCTCTTTAAAAAAATATGAAAAATACTAAATAATCAATTTTGTTGACAAATTTGTTGCCTCAAATGTATTTATAACTATCTTTGAATGATTATATGATCTCTACCACTTTATTTTTATCCAAAAATAATTATAACTACATTTTAATTTGATAATAAATTTGTCAAAAAAGATGTGACTCCCTAACAATACTCAAAATATATCTATCTTAGACTTACCACCTTGCAGTCCCATTTCCTTGCACACTGTGGGCCCACTGAACTTTGAGCATTTTTTTAATTTTTTTTAAGTAATTCAATTAAATATTTATGGTGCAGATTTTAATTACTGGATAAATAATTGTGAAAAATGTGAATATAAGAATGGTGTGTATAACACTAATAAAAAAACCATTTCCTATTTTTATATGGAGAAGCGTGGGGGAGTGTCCCACCGAAAAACAAAAGAAGTGGTTAGGGAGAAAAAAAAAAAGAGAAAGGTGGACTTCTTACATCTACATTTCTTTTGCGTACTCTCTCAGTTTCACACCACTGGCGCGAGGCAGCTATATAGAAGATCACTTAAGCAAAACCCTAACTTCCCCTTCTCCATATATACTCTAAATCTTGTATCTCTGTTTTTAGGTTTTTTGCCTTTATGTTTGATCGATCATAGCGAATATTGTTGTTTGGCAGGTTTGGTCTGAGAAATGGAACAAAGATAGGTAATATTCCCATCGAGATATTAATACGGTGCGGCCTCCTCTGGTGAATTATTATAATTATCTTAGATGTTCATGTAATCTGAATTGATCAATTACTAAAGTGGATCGACAACATGGAAAAAGGTCGCTTCCTTGTCAAGAAGCGAAAGAGAAAGAAGACGAGAACCACTTGTTTCCAATCTATTCTGCTCGATCCCAACAAGACATGTCTGCCATAGTTTCCGCCCTTACTCAAGTTATTGGCGGCAGTGGCACCCACATTAATGATCCACTTCAACACCCATTACCCATGCCCCAGTCCAGCGCGGCTCAAAATGAACCATCCCAAACGGTTCAAGATCAAGGTACTTACATACCTAACAATCATTACTATACCTAGCCATGATTATGATTTTTTTGTTTTCTCATCACATCGATCATCACCATCGAGTTATAGTTTTCAGATTCAATTTAAAGACTAATAAATGAATAAATGGGTTTAACCATAAGAGAGTCTGCAAAAATCCATTCTCGTCTGGCTTTTTTCTGTAGCATAACCGTTTTCTGGGTCAAAGAGTTCACAAACCAATGTTGCACCTTAATTAAATTATGCTTTTATGCTCCAGTCTCTCCCTCAGAATTAAACTTAGTGCAATATTTAGGGTTTCTTTATCCCCTGCAACTTTATTTGCAACTATTTCTTTTTTGTATTAATGAAGGGAACATACGAAGGAGACATTATAGAGGAGTAAGGCAAAGGCCATGGGGAAAGTGGGCGGCAGAGATTCGAGATCCAAAGAAGGCAGCGAGAGTGTGGCTTGGAACTTTCGACACTGCTGAGGCTGCAGCGCTTGCATACGATGAAGCAGCTCTTAGATTCAAAGGAAGCAAAGCTAAGCTCAATTTTCCTGAAAGGGTTCAAGGGACTGGTGAATTTGGTTTCCTCACAAATCGTCCTGATATACATGCCATTTCAAGCAGTACTACTCATGAACAAGTATCTTCTGCTACTGCTACCTATCCTCCTTTTCCACAAGACACCTATTCTACTCCTAATTTGCAATATCCACAAATTCTGGGGACTGCGAATAATAACAACTTCAATTATGGCCTGCCTCCTCCTTTCTATTCAAGGGACATGCTTTCTTCTTCACAGCCGCTACCAGCTGCATCTTCCTCTTCATCGTCATCTTCTGGACTATCTCAACAACAACAACAAGAGCTTCAAAGGTTTTCGATGCAGTTTGGAGGTTCTTCTTCTTGTTCTGATCCACCACAGAATTGGAATAATCGATGAAGACTTGGATACATATGACGCTTTCTTTCAATGTTTTTCCTTATATCGGTATCTCTCTCTTTTAAGACTCTTTCGATATTCTATCTTTGCTTTATGAAATTTGGATTGAGTTACAGCATTAATTATCAATGAAGTTTTTGTTTGAAGAAACATACTACTGCATTCAGCTTATCGGTTTTTCTCTAACCCTTGACAAACTGATCAGGAATATAACTTCAAACCATCATGTCTATATAAACCTTATAGATTGAACATGCTCCTATTTTTACTCTCATATAAGCAAGATATACACTTATATTAAGTACTTCTATATTAAAACAGTTTTTGGTTTAGTTTTTACACTTTTAAACCATGATTTGAGCAAAACACTTGTCTTACGTAACTTTTGCCTAATCTCTCACTTGGGAATTCCAAACACATATGATAATGAAAATGTAGAAATCTTCAATCATGAGATAGCCTACGTTTTCATGATCCTAGCTAGGTATCCAAGTTACGGGTGAAAGTATAGACTTACCATGTCTCTTAAAATCTCTTCTTCACCAAGAGGAGTATTTAGAGAATAGAAAAGATTATCTCTTTGTATAATACAAGAGAGAGAAAGGTAGGTATACTCTTAATGATTTTTTTGGCCTTAACACCCTAATAATTATGTATTAGGTGTTCTATCGTAGAAGTTCTATGTTTCTCATATTGTGTAGCCTCTTGCTTATGTGAGAGAGAGATTAGAAGGTAAGAAAGAAGAAATGAAAAAATGGAGATCGGAGGTTACAATCTGCCATGAAAGAGGAGTGAACGAAGAGCAAGCTGTTTGAACCAACGCGTGTATCAGAAAAAGCTGCAATCTGAAAATATATAGCTTATTTTCGGCCTGAGGATGATTACTTCGTTCATTGCCCACAGTTAAAGAAACCGCGTTTTCGTGTCGGCCTTCGTTGATTACTTGTTGGACCATAACTGTCCACATAATAATGTAGAGGGAGAGTTCGGGTTTGCTATATGTGTTTTAAGTTATAGGTATAGTTTAGAAGTTGGAGGTTTTGAGTTTAGCATCTGTGCTGTCAATAATATATCTACTTTGTGTTCTCTTTCTCCAAAGTTGCTAGGAAGATACATATATATATATATTTAATTAAGCTCAAAGACTCTAATAGGAAGATACATATATATTAGTTGAGCTTTATTATGAAGTTCTTACTTCTTAGGCATAAATCTTACTTTTTGAATGAATATGTGCTTTCTCATAATATAGCTCCCAATAAATAAAAGGGGAAAACAAATTAAGGTCATCATAATGTTAAGGTAGAGGTAGACGCAGTGTCCGTGCTATGCATGTTTTAATTACAAATTTACAACTTACAAGTTGGTAGAAGAAAGGCAACCAAACGTTCTAAGGGTCCACGTGTGCCTAAAAAGAAAGCAAAAGTGTTCATCAAACTTTTGAACTACCCTCAACATACATGCATGTCCACGTTGAGTCTGACGTGGATGTTTTTTTCGAAAGGAATTTTGGTCTAGCTTATCTTTTTCTATAAATTTTATTTTGACCCATTTTTAATATTATATAATTTGAGTCTGACTCTGAAATTTCTAAAAGAGTGTACTATAGTTAAAATTGTTTACCAAAAAAAAAAAAGATATAGTTAAATTTTGTTTTATGCACTATTAGCTGACAGAAACTGCCCACATTAGGTTAGCTCGCGGATGAAGAGGTGGTTGATGGTTGACATCAAATATGAGTACAGCATCGAGTTGAAATATGACACTAAAGAATATTTGTAATGTACTGCAAAGGTCGTGAAATTTGGCTGCAAATTGACCAAAGACTTGCTCGATCGATCTTTTAGAGAAAGAGAAGATTTAATTCGATAATGATATTGCTCTTAATTTTGTGTAATTTGATCGAACAAGTTAGTCAGACTTTTCGCACTTGACGCTATCAAATACCCCAACACTCTGTTTTTGTTTCTGACTTCTCACTACAATTTGGAGTCCTCTGCTTCTCAACCTTCTCTTGCCTTCATCACTTCTAGATACTTATAATAATACAATTATCGGCATTTTATTCAATTTGTGACACACATGAGAAGACTAACTTTTAATCAATTATTGAATATTCATATATTGATAATTGGATGATTTACACGATCTTTTTTTTTTTATTTAATAGATAGCAGCTCAATAAATCAAACGGTTTGAATTAATTATTTTAAATTTTAATTTTATTTATGGTATTAAATAATTATATTTAACCTTTTAATAATAATTTCTTACAAATATAGTTATTAATATCAAATCACTTTGACTTGATCAGAACAACTTAACACAGAGCATTAAGTTCAAGGATTGACAAAGTTATATTATAGGACTGACTATTGAATGAATCAAGACAACTTTTTTTTTTTTTGATAATTCAGGAACTAAAACCTAATCTTAATCTTTTAATGGAGCAATTTGAGACTAGCCATAACAGTGAGAGAAACCGATATTGGTGGGTCATCAACTAATTTCATGGACTCTAACTAATTAATTAATTGATTAAATTATACCCATGAAGTACAACTTTATTTATCTTAATGGGCTGACAGTACTTTCAACATTCCCGTCTAACTTGCCTTTTTGTAACTCTATTCTGTCTTTTAATTATTCTGTCAAAATTCAAACTGTTTTGCCTACCTTCCACATTTTCTGATCACTTTGACCTTTTCGGCACCGAAACTTTAGAAATTCGAGATGGATTCAGGATAAAGAAAGTATAATTCAGTTATTTAATTTGTTTATCTCGTGGCCATCTTGCTACAAGCCTACAATCAGACATCTTAATTAAGGCAAACGCCAAAACAGCACATTGAATTGCAGGAATTTACCAGGTTTTACCTTACCCAGATGAGATCTCCGCTACTTGTTTAGTGGATTACACACGCTTGATGATATGCTAATGCTAGTGCTACTAATAAGAAAAGGACATATTATTTATACAATAACATTCAATACTTGCCCCAATCCCCAAATTAAGTCTTTAAATCCTCTTAATTATTTATACAAAATGACAATTAATTTTATCTTCATACAAAATTTCTTCCTATTTTGGTCACATAATGAATGTATTTTTTATTCTTAAATAAATTTCCCTGTTCAATTGCGCGACTAAGTCAACCTTCCCTCCTCTATTTCATAGTCGTAGTAAATGTGAAAGTGATTCATAGGATGTGGAAGCAACGACTTGGATTACTTGGGAGCCGACTTCATTTTCAGAAAGGTATCTGCTTCTCTATCGTCAAATTTTGCGGCACACTACTTTTTCAGTTCATATCCCAACTTTGTCAATCATCATTCATCACCATCAAACCTCACTTGAAAGTAAAGAAATAAAAGAAAAATTTTGCAATCTCCATAATTCACTCGTATCAGTGCCTTAACTCTAATTATCATCAAAAAGCAGATTGAATATATGATATTGATAACCAAAAGCATACATAGTTACCTCCAAATTGGGATAGTGACAGTTGCTATCAATATCAATCTATGATCTGCTTAACCAAATAAGGAGATGTAGATCAACTCTACGGTTACTGAGGAGTCAGTCAGGATCATATATAAGTCAATTTCATTCATTTAATCAAACAGATCGCCACTAAAGCTGAAAAAACGAATGGCAACAAATTGTGGATCTTATTCTCAAGCGANTTGCCTCCAAATTGGGATAGTGACAGTTGCTATCAATATCAATCTATGATCTGCTTAACCAAATAAGGAGATGTAGATCAACTCTACGGTTACTGAGGAGTCAGTCAGGATCATATATAAGTCAATTTCATTCATTTAAGCAAACAGATCGCCTCTAAAGCTGAAAAAACGAATGGCAACAAATTGTGGATCTTATTCTCTAGCGAGAATCAGGTTGTAGAACTCATTGATCCTTTCGCTCCTGCCCACAAATTCCAATCAACCTCAATTTGTCATTTTCCGGTTAGTTTGGCGGGAAAAATAATGAAAATCTGAGATAACATTGGGGGATAACAGTACTATTATTTAGCCATATTAATTTTCTAAAAAAAATGTATATAATATATGGCATTATATGTGTGGAAAATGAAGTCAAAGAAATATGCAAAAATGTTCTTGTAAAACACATCCATTTGCAACAAATTTTTTTTTTTTGTCAATAGATAAATAGTTATTGTATTTGCAATCAATGATATTCGAATTAAGGAAGAGAGAATAAAAGGTCACTTTAAGACTAGAAATACGTTCCACTTAGCTAGAGTTCTTCTTCATTCATTCACACAAATTGTTATTGCATTTGTTTTTCTCACAAATAGATTTTTTTTTTTGTTATGTGTACCAATTTTAGAATTTAAATTTGGCAGAGAAAAAAATTAAATAGCATAAATTGTACTTTTTTTGGGGGTATAATTGTGCACAAATAGTCATGGTTAAAAGGCATGCCAGAAGATCTAATCGGCTTTTGTAGATTAGGCCCTTCATTTGTTGGTTGTGCTATTTTACCGGAGTTAGGGCTATTTGGGCTTCGTACTTCTTATAATATCGGACATAGCCCGTGGGCTAAAGCGATAAAACTAGACCCAGATAATAAATACAACCAACAAATGAAATTGAATTTTCGCATGGGAAAAAAAAGACCGACATTCGAAAAAGTTGTATTCGTCTCAACATAATTGACCTAATTTTACGGCCGAATGATTTTTTTTTTGATGCGATCCAAGGTAGCAACACCAAAGAAGCTGAGACTAGAGTGAAGACTTTAGCACATAGTTGTTTGGTCATTAATATTTGTAATTTGTTATTATTATTGGGCCAAATAGCTATGTATTTAAGGTCTTTATTTTGGATAATGTTGTTTCTAATAATGGCCATGCTTACTTCTAATTTAGGGCCGGTTCTACCTAAAGTCATTTAGAGCTTGTTTAGTTGGGTTTAGGGTTGAACATTGCTATTTTTTTATGTTCTTAGTTAGGTCGAATAGGGTCTATTTTCTGGCCTTGTATTATGGGCTAAATTTAGTAGTTTATTAATGTTAAATAATGTCTAAAATGGCTGATCCATTTAGGATGGTTTTAGGCTAGGTCTTGGGTGCTCCAAATGGGATTTGGGTAGACCCACAAACTCTTTAAGAAGTTGAATGTCTTTGTCTTCAGCATTATTGAGAATTTATCAAAAAAATTTGAGAGGATTCTTCTTTTTTCTCTCTATGGAGAGTTGTGAACCAGCTAGGGTAACACTAGCTTAGGGAACTTGAATGTTATCACTCCCAACCCTTTCTCTCATCTGGAGTGTGGCGATTCTTCCTTTCTCTATCTACTGTTCACATTGGTTCTTGGATGCATTGTGCTTGTGAGATTTGACTAATCAAGCTGAGTTGCTCATTCCTTGATTCAAGGGTCTTCACTTCATTCCATTCAACTTTGTTTTTGTTTGATTTCTTGCCAATCATTTTGGAATACTAGACTTACATGATGTTATGTTAATGGAATGACCTACATCCATAGGAAAATCACATCAATTTTAGTTACTACCAATACCAAATGTTGGCAGCTTAACTATAAGAGTGAATGTAGGCCATCTTCTAGCAACAATTATGACTGTTCATGCGGTCCATTCAGTAAAATTTTGCTACAAATGTTCAATAAAATGTTAAAATAATTGAGTATTACTTATTATCAGCCATACTAGGAGATTAGTAATAAAAAAAGAGCAACACTAGAAAGGAAAGGTTTTATATATAGAGCATAGGAAATTAATATATATAGTAGCCTAGCTAGCTTTCCATATATATATATATATAAAAACAGTCAAGGTACAGTAAATGTGATCTCTTGATCGGCACTTGGAAAAAGTGCGTGGTAGCTAACTGAATCCCAAAATAAAAACAAGCAAAATAGGTATCTAAATTGTAATGCAAGAAAGTGGATGTGCAGTTTAGAAAGGGAGGTGCGTAGTCCCAAGGGAGACAGAGGTTGAAGCAGTGGCGCTGTTCCTCTCGGCATGACAAAGCTGGCGAAGCTTGGTTGGGACGTACCAAATGGAAAGACGAGGATGTGCATTGAAGATGGCATCAATGTCCCAACCTTGACGTGCTGCGATAGCCACAAGTGGCTTATAGCAAGCTTGCCTCCACGCTCCAACGTTCTCTCCTCTCTCCTTGAAAGCTCTTCTCAGTTGATTGGAAACCTCCTCGTCAAGACAGTGCAAGGCGTAGCAGTGGACGTAGTGTCGCATTTTTGGCTTGTTAATGTAGCTTGCTCCTGCTTTCTTGGCGTACCTGAATACCTGGTTTGTCACCTGCACAGGCAATGGTAACTGGTAAGTAAATATACCTATACCTTACGTGTCCATTGAATTTTAGGGAACAACTCAACTACTCTCAGTACGTTAACACTATAAAGGCATCTAAGAATCCAGTGGTTGATATAAAGAACGTGCATGACTTTGATTTGTGTGGATGATTATGCTACTTCTTAGGGGATCAAACTTCAAACCCCAACAAACAAACCAGCTGGTCCTGCTTTGTGACTGGATACTGCACTACAATTCAAGGAACATGGGCCCACCATGAGAGAGTCCCTGACTTGTCACGTGTTCTTTGGAACATCTTGTATCAGTTTTATGTACCACGCCACTACGTCTAAGCCAGATCCCCAGCACATTAGTATTCAAAAATCAAAATCAAAATCAAATTAAACTCTCATTTCATGCATGACTCTGTCTAGGCTCATCACCCATGGCTGGCCTAGTCTGCCCCAACTACGACTCAATAAACTATTATTAACTAAATGAATCAGTAGGTCACATACTCACAAGGTAAGAAAAAAACAAGAAATAAAAGACACGCGGGAGGGAGAGTTGTGGTTAATTTGTACCTTGGTGGGACATTTCTCGCCGCGGTCCTTGGCGATGTTCTGGACTTGAACCAAGAACTCTCGGCATTGCTCGTAGAGGTGGAAAAGGTAATCAAGGCCGTTCTTCTTGCCACGTGCAACCTCCCCAGGCTCGGTGACGATGAATGGATGCTCTCTCTGTCTCTCGCAGCTTCCACCCTCTCCACCACCGCTGTTATTGTTGCCTTCATCATTTTCTTCACCTTCTTCCTCTTCTTCTTCTTCTGGATCATCATTCTCATCATTCTGGTGCCCATGACTACTAGTCTTCATTCTCGTCCTTCGCCTCCTCCTCTGTTGTTGTTTCCTCCTCTCCGCCACACCTACCACGTCCCACGTGCTCCCTCCTCCGCTTCCCATCGCCTCTTTTTCTTGTTGCATCACCGGCTCCTCCGACAACCCTTTATTTAATATCATATTATTAACACCTTCCCCTTTATATAAATAACCGTAATATAATATCGTTTCCTCTCAAAAAATTCTCACAGATTGCTCACTCACTCAGCTACAGGCTAACTTAAAGAACAGTACCTTAATATAACAGTAGTATGAAGAACTCAAGCCCTTTTTCTTTTTAATTATTGTTATTATCAGTATAATTTCTCTCCTATCAAAATTTAGTCATAAAAATATTCTTATTTTTTAGTGCAATTGGTTGTTCAACATGTACACTGTTATTCTTCTTCTCCATAATTCACGATTGAATTTTACAAAATAAATTTATTTCGAATCATAAAACGAACATATTTCATGATAGAATAAAATGACGAAAAAATAAAGTGGTACCTTCCTGGGATAAAGCATCAAGTGCGTTGGTGGTGGTGGTGGTGTCCCCGGAGAGAAGGTTGCGGCGCCTGATTTCGTCTTCGTCGATGCGTCTTCGTTCAGCTCTAATGGCGGCTTTGATACCGTATCGCTCCCCAACGAGCAGATCCCAACGGAAAATCTGAGAGAGGCTGTTCATCATGTCATCGAGCTCCTCGTCCTTCATGTCCACAAGGGTATTCACCGTGAACCCAAGCTCTGCTATTTTGGCTGCCGTATAGTATCTGATGCCATAAGCTTGGAACAACTCCTCTAAGCCTCCCAGCTCCCTTGGGGCCCTAGCTGGATACGCCGCCGCGGGTACTGGTGGAGCCATCGACATGGAGTATTCCAGCATAGGAGGTCGGCTAGTCGTTGCAACTGGAAGGAAGCTGCGAGGGTCCCACTTAAATATGCTGGTGGTGAATGATTCTGGATCCATTGTAAGCCACAGTTAGAGTGTTAGAGTTACACTTAGACACACACTCTCTGAACCGCTTTGGTTGGTTTACAAGTGAAGTGAAGTGAGAAGAAACTGAGACAGACAAGTACTGTTTGGGTGGAGGTAAAGGTGGCGAGTGCTGTAGCTTCTTCTTGTTTCAACTTAAAAGTAAATAAGATAGCTTATATTTGCTTTCCCAAACTGCCCTTTTCCATCACTAGTTGAATTGACAGATTTTGTGGGGTTGGGTTTCTTCTCTCAGTTCTTCTTGTTCCACTTGCAACTTACCAGTTCCAAACAAACCAAACTAGCCAAACTAGCTACCTATTCATTCTGCTACCATTATGTTCTGTAATAACAACAGTGTAATAGTTTCTTTCTTTCTATTTTCAATGCAAAAGCTTTATTTAAAAAACAATATAGACATGTGTCTAGTATCTAGATTTCCTCATCTGTGGATCCCAATAGCCGACCAGATGTTGCCACCTCAGCATGGGGTTAGCTTCATGGTATGGATGTGGTTTGACCTATGATTTGACTGTTAGTTTTTTTGTTTCTTCAGTTAATGGCTGATTTGATTAACTTGATTTTGACTGTTGAATTGAACGAAGCCGCAATGCAAAATCCATGAAAATGATACACAGAAAATTAATTAGGAAGAACTGTGGTGTACATCGCCATGGGACATAATTGCTTTTGTTAATTGTAATTAGTGTACTTGTATTGTAGGATCCGACGTCGTTAGCCTCGTTAGGGTGGTTGGTTTGTTTCGTAAACCAGCAAAAATTCGCAAGTCCAAGTGCGTAATAGTAAGAATTCCCGTGTCTTTATAAGGAAAACGTTTGCTTTTCCCCCATTTCCTCAGCCCCACGCACTTCTTTTTGCTGGGAATTTAAATTTATGCGTCCGTATATGTCCTCAAATCGTCCTCTTCTGTAAAAACTAAGAAGCCAAAAAACTCTCCGTTTTTCGTTTAAAAAAATAAAATTAAGAGAGAGAATGAATCACGTAGGAAAAAGCCAAAAAAACGCGGTTTTTTTTTCCTCATACGTCTTGGGTCTGGCAATCTTTTTTTTTTTTTTTCGGCTTCCTTTCTTTTCGATATTTAGTTATTTACATTGTGCTGGTAAGTTGAGCATGAATCACGTAGGAGATGGACATTGTGACAACAACAAATCATTCGACTCATCTGACAACGCTCATTTTAATATTATCGTTGTCAATATGATTAATTATCAATTGTTTGTGCCAATACTATTTTTTTGTTAAATGGCGACGACAAAGTAAGTTTGATTATGATGAAAAAGCATTCAATTTTGTTGATATAACTCTTAAATTTCAAGAAAGGTTTGTTACGTTACACCCTTCTTGGGAGTGTAGCAAAAATAGTAAATTCTCCACAATCCAAAAAAATGTAAAAGAAAATGTTTATGCCAAATAATATTTTTTCTTTTATTGACCATTTATGCATTTTAGTACAATTGCTCTTGAGTACAAAAAAAAAAAAGTTATTTTTTCCTAAAATCTAAAAATTTAATAATGTATATATATCGCTACATCCTTCTTTTGGGAAGGGTGGTATAGCTTGTAAACCCCCTTGAAAATGCGTGTTGAAGCTTGAACACAAATCCTAAGAAAACAATATTATAGCAGTTTTAGAGATAGAGGCAAGGTAATAGAGAGAGCAAGGGTAGGGGCAGAGCATCTACGATACATTGCTGTTGTCAGAGAAAATCTCACTGAGGTTTGTATCAGGTTTTCATATTTTCTCTTTGACAAAGCATGGAAGAGCTCGTTAAGGAAAGAGACAGCAAGGAGCGTAAATATAGTAAAATCATTAATAGGAGACAATGATAGTTAGGAAGAGATTTTTTTAAAAAAAGAGATATAGAAGTAAGCATTTAAGTAATACTATTCCTTGGCCATGTAAACAACTATTGCAGGTAAAGTACAGAGATCGTCAGGTGTTTCAGTTGCCCTAAAGCTCTTTGGTAAAGCCTGATTTATTGTACTTCCGAAGACCATCTCGCCACTCCCCATTTACCATTTCAACCCATAGTACCAGTACCAATCCCACCTACATTAGCCCTAGCCCTCGCCCTCACCCTCACCACGCACCCATAGACCAGAGCAACTCAAAAAGGCGCGCGCCCACCGACACACAGCCTCAGCTTCAAATTCAATGGTATAAGGAAAATTACCAAAAAATAAAAATGAAAGGTAAGGAAAATTTGTAAAAATAATATGATGAAGAATGATTATTGTATATTTTTAGCAGTTATTTTTTTTTCTTTTAACAACAAGAGACAGAAGATCCATCAGAAATTGATTATTCATCTAATCATCTAACAATTTGTGTTTTAAAAAAATAGAGACTAACTATTTATAGGCAATATTGTTTAACTATCAATCTATGGGATCCTATCATGCGTGCCTAATCAAAAACAAAGGAAGGTGAGGGGACGGACGGAATGCCCACACTTTACGGAGTTGGCTTAGGAATTGATGTTATCAGCAGACAAAGTAATCCTTTTAAAAAAAAAAAAANGTAATCCTTTAAAAAAAAAAAAAAAAAAACTCAGTGGAAAGAAAAGAAAAAGACAAAAACAGAAATGAAAATCTCTTTATTACAACTTTATCTTCTTTTCAGAATAGTAAAACATGGTCCACAGACGTACGAGAGAACCAACTAGATCCCGACACGTCATGTCCTTTCACCGGTCGCTTAAAATTCGTTTCCCTGACTCACTGACTAACTCCCACTGCGCTGCTCAGCTGCTGAACCCAGCCTCTCCTTCTCGACGCGAGGACAATCCAAGTTCCCACCCTTTTCTCAACAGTACTCATTTCTAATCCTCTCATCCTCCTTCTTTGTCTTTTTCTTCTTCCTTTCACAATTCACAATTCACAATAATCCACCAGTTTTTCTTTTTTCCTTTTATCTATATTCCCACACAATCCAAGTGAGGCTAGTAATAATTATAAGGGTTAATTTAGTTTTTTTTTTAGATAAAAAAATTATTTTATTTTAAAAATAAGACATACTACAAGCTTCATTAATGACTTACACTAATACCTACAATCTCTTACCAATAGATAAAAAAATTATTTTATTTTAAAAATAAGACATACTACAATCTTCATTAATGACTTACATTAATACCTACAATCTCTTACCAATAGAAATCACACATAAACCTAACAAATGAAATGTTTCCATTCTTAATAGCTAAACCAAGCCAATTGGCTAATTCAGTTCCTTTCTAATCTTTATTGTTTTGTCCTATTCTTTGTCTTATCTGTGATCATTAAATTTAAAAGAAAGAGCAATAATTTGACGGTGGGCTGAAATTTTCAAGAAGTAGAAAAGGGTACAGGCTCAAATACTTTCTTCTAGTAATTGGGCCCCGAAATCAACATCCATCAAGAGCAGGCCGCAACTCATACACTAAAGGACCGTTGAGTCCATTATAGCTAGTAAGACTCAACAAAAAAAGCCCATTAATGCTCCTCACTGGCTCTCTCTGAAGGTGAAAGAGTAACATAACAGTGATGACTGATGAAGACGATGATGGTGAGGTTACAGAGGGCAAGAGATGAAGTTAAGAGGTTTGCTTCTTTTTCTGAGTCATGGAAACGAACAATGAATCGGTCATTGTACTCAATCGTATCTCCTTCAGATTCTTCCCACGAGTATTCATTCACACTCACAGGTACCTTCTATCTCAATTCACTTTTTGCTGAAACGCGTGTGTTATCCGCTCTCAAGTCCCAATACTAAATCTCCTTCCTTTTGCAAAATCATTGATTCTTGCATTATTTCAGACCACAGAGGACTCCTCCGGGTTCTTGAAGCCTGTAGACATTCATTGGATGTAAGAAGTGCAGCTAAAATCCACTCGAGAATTATTGTACTTGGGTATGGGGCCTACCCATCTATTGTGGCATCTCTGATATCAACGTATGCGCACTGTCATCACCTCGATATTGCCCATCAAGTTCTTGATCGGATTTTCGCTTCGGCTAACGAGTTATTCACCATGAATTTAATAATTGAAAGCTTAATGAAAAACGGGGAATGTGATATTGCCAAGAAGGTGTTCCAAAAAATGCCTGATCGAGATGTGGTCACATGGAACTCAATGATCGGAGGTTATGTGAAAAATTCACGCTTTGATGATGCATTAAGATTTTTCAGGGAGATGCTCAGCTCAAAAATTGAACCTGATGGGTTTACGTTTGCTTCCATACTTACCGGATGTGCACGCCTTGGGGCTCTTAGTAGTGCTAAATGGGTGCATGCTGTAATGATTGAGAAAAGAATCGAACTAAATTATATATTGAGTTCGGCTTTGATTGATATGTATGCAAAGTGTGGTAGAATTTATATCGCAAAACAAGTTTTTGATAGTGTCGGACGCGATCATGTATCTGTTTGGAATGCAATGATTAATGGGTTAGCAATGCATGGGCTTGCTTTGGATGCAATTGCAATATTCTCATGGATGGAGCTAGAAAATGTTGTGCCGGATTCCATTACTTTTATTGGGCTTCTCACAGCATGTAGCCACTGTGGCTTGGTTGAAGAAGGTCGCAAGCACTTTGATCTGATGCAGAATCGTTTCGCAATTCAGCCGCAACTGGAGCATTATGGAATTATGATTGATCTCTTGGGACGATCAGGGCTCCTGGAAGAGGCTTATGCCATGATCAAGGGGATGCAAATGGAGGCAGATGTTGTCATCTGGAGGGCACTTCTTAGTGCTTGTAGAATCCACAGAAAACAAGAACTAGGTGAAGTTGCCATTTCAAATATATCCAATCTTGAGAGTGGAGATTTTGTCTTGTTGTCCAATATGTATTGCTCTTTAAAGAAGTGGGATAGTGCTGAGAGAGTGAGAGAAATGATGAAAATAGGAGGAGTTCGTAAAAATCGTGGTAAGAGTTGGATTGAGTTGGGAGGAACCATTTACCAATTCAAGGCAGCTGATCAGTCTCATGCTGAAATGAAAGCAATTTACAGAGTGCTGGAAGGTTTGATCCAAAGGACTAAGTTAGAGGGATTTACACCATTGACAGAGCTTGTTTTAATGGATGTTTCTGGGGAGGAAAAGGAGGAAAATTTAACTTTCCATAGCGAGAAGTTGGCCTTGGCTTATGGGGTCCTGAAAACTAGTCCTGGAACAGAAATCAGGATTTCGAAAAACCTGCGTATCTGTCAAGACTGTCATAGCTGGATAAAAATTGTCTCGAGAATATTAAACAGAGAAATAATTGTGAGGGATCGTATCCGTTTTCACCGATTTGAAGGTGGTCTGTGCTCTTGTAAAGATTATTGGTAAACAGAGAATACGATATTCTTGGTTGCAATGTTTGATTGGCCTCTAATCCAGACTGTTTTGCCTTGAGAATACAAAAGATGATATGGCTAACAAATTGAATCTGCTGAAATAGCTTTTAGCTGATTATCTTATATTACCTCGAATCCTTCATTATAACATGTAATACAACACTGGGAACTATTCAATGGGAAAGAAATTTTTAAGCACACATAACTGTAAAACTAAATATTTGGGAAGATACACACAGAGAACTTCATTGTTTAATGATCTCTTTCTATTTGCGTGTGGTTTGTGAATTAGCTGTCCTGGATTGGGACTAATGGCAGTTGACCTCCGTATATCTCTGGGAGCTGACTCTCGTCTATCTCTTCCATCAGTGTTGATTTCAGCCTATTGTTCTCCACGAATACTATCTGCACGGAAGTGAAACAATCATCAGATGTCCCTAAACACTTGAGTATGTTTAATTGCTTATGGTTACAAACTCCAAAAGTTACCTTCTTCTTGGTTTTGTTGTCAATGAAAGGGTAAACAATTCTCCATACTGTCATAAACATGTAAGGTGCATGGACAATATAAAATTTCCCCAATCTTTCTGGGTAGTAATCCTGCAACCAAAAAAAAAAAAAACTACTATGATTTCTGAATGTGTTAAGTTTTTAGTTTCTACCTGTCTGCATGCGTGCATGCACACAGAATCATATGCATAAAATCCATATAGTTAACGGGAACTCTCTTGACTATATTAGCATTGAGATCTGACCTGTGAACAATATGCTTATGGAGTTGTCTTCTCCCATGTGAGGGCACAGAAAAATAATGGAAACTATACCTGCAACATGGTTAGAGCACTGATGTATCCGCGAAAGTCACTGTTTGAATATCCCCATCCTTTAAGATCGGCTATGACAACAAACTTTTCTTGTCCTGGTGGAATCCTGGCACATCAAATGCTATGTTATTAACTTACTATATACTGAATTTGCAGTTCTTACTGCAGCTTCAACATCATATGCATGTGCTTGATTCAAATCAATAAACATGAATCTTCGGATGGAAACCTACATCACATGCATGTAGGTAAAGGCATTACCTTGCACATAGTTTATCAAGAATATAGACTACAAACCCTGCATACAAAAGAACTGCTTGTTATTGAGAATTAATATTAAAAAGAGGAAGGAGGCTGAAAACTTGTTTGTGAGCTGAAAAAAATTTCTATGTAGCCATATAAGGATTTCATATAAATAGATGCAAGAATCGAATTCTATTTTCATTCATGGCATATTTCATAATCATCTAGGGACTTAAGTAAAAGCATACGTTTGAACTCGTCAGGACCATTTTTGCTTTGAAAATGTTTGGCACCGAAGACAACTCCTATAGGTCGTCCTTTGTTATCGAGTCCTTGCATGAACATCTTTTCGTGTGCAAGCTCATTAGGAATCTCTGATACAGATATAGAACCATTTGGAACAAAAGAATGTCTCCATTTCAAGTACTTGAGGAACATTGATGAAGCTTTCTCAATATCTAAATCACGAGCTCGCAAGAATCTTCTAATCATCAGATCATCTTCTTCCTGCAACCAGAATTACATATCCCTGGAAAATTACCAATAGGCTACAGCATAATTAACTAAAAGAAGTCTCTCTACCATCATTTTTATGTATATAAATTATGTAAATTTATACTTGCTTTGAGAAGATCAGTGCTAGTAAGTGGGAATCAAACTGGTCATCAAAATTCAAGGAAAATGAATTTTACTTGAAGTGGGGTTAAAAAGATGAATAAATGCATGTTTGGGTGAATGCGTTCAAACACTTAAAACTAAGTGGTGAGTAGTTAGT
This sequence comes from Cercis canadensis, assembly GCA_003255065.1. Taxonomy (NCBI): domain Eukaryota; kingdom Viridiplantae; phylum Streptophyta; class Magnoliopsida; order Fabales; family Fabaceae; genus Cercis; species Cercis canadensis. The sequence continues at coordinate 1,135,205 of QAOA01003631.1, read as the reverse complement.
AAAAAAAGCTCAATTGACTCAATGGCTGGCTGTCTAGGCTATCTTTTGATGAACAAATAGGTTGGGCATTCTGTGATTAATTACTGAAATTTTGGTTAAGAACAATTTCTGTAATCTTCTTAACCTCAAGGAAGAAAATTAGCATTCATAATATAAGTTTTCATATGTTTGACAAGATATTCGATGTTGATCTCAGTGACATAGTCAGAGATCCAAATTTCTAACCTATATGGTCTCATTGACAATCAAGTCCCTTTTTCTTTGTGCTGAACAGACACTAAATTCAATTATTGAAGCCACTACCATCAACTGAGCTTCCAATTAGCACTACATGAAAAAGGAAGCTGTAGGTATAGAACAAAAAGATATAGAAGCAGCTGAATGAGACGGTACCTTAGCCGAGGGATCCTTGCATTCAACATAACTTCTCAAAAGGCGAATTTTGGCTTGCTCGGTCTCGGTGCTGTTCTTCACAAAGCAGTCATCTAAACCCACTTGTGATATTGCTTCTTCTTTATTTGCACAAGTCAAGGCTTCACTGGACTCTAATGGTGCTCTCCTAGGGCTTATTATCGCGTTCAGTGCCTCCATTCCCTGCCTAGTTACTCACTCTCTACTTTTGTCAATTGTTAGTAGAGAGGACTTAAAAAGCCAGAGCTGTTAATTGCTTCCAGTTCGGTGAATGGTTTACTTAATTAGTAATGAATCTTTTATCCGAACTAAATGCTCTTTCAGTTTCTGTGACTTTGGTAGGGTACATTTAACAGAGGTGCAACTACCCATTTGTCATGCACCGTTGAGAAATTAATAACACTTGATTGAAATATATATGTTGCTGACTATTCTCATCGCCTTAGATTAAATAGATATATTGGTTCCTTTATCAGAATTATATTAGCTGTACTTATTAATAACACTTAAGACTTAGGAGTTGAAACCACACGACATATCGTGGCTGAAATGAAAGAAATCAATGTTAACGCTGTGTGCCTATGAGGTGATGACCGATGAGGCAGGACAATAGGTAACCATCAATACGAAAGTAACAACAGATTAATTTGGACCGAAGTTTGGTGAACCTGCTAACCACATGTTCGAGAAAAAGTTTTGGATTAGTGGAGCCTACTTCCAATTGTAAGGTTGTATCTTCATTTCGCTTCTCTAATTGGAATCCTTTCAATCACAAATATATTTACTATTTACCTACAAGAAAAAAAAAAATCATATGTTTTTTTTATAAGTGCAAAAATAGAACTAGCAAATGAAAAAGGGACAAGAAATGAGTATATAGTTAGGAGAATTATCCAAACAATATGCTTATCAATTTTAGAACTCACAACAAATATTAATCACTTCTAAATTTTAATAGCTATAAATCTTTAAAAGGACATTGTGCGAAATGATAGTTTATAATAAATACTTACAGGATAGAAAACATTAAGTAACGAAAAAAATTACTGTATAAATCTTAAAATTTTGGTGAATTGTATATGGATCTAATGATGTCCTCATAGCTCATTGCTCTCAATGATGTCCTCATAGCTCTAGCCCATTCTTCCTAGTTCTCATCCCGCAACTGTACCTGTGTGATCACGTTCCTAGGATTGTCATTGGAGTTTAAGTCGAAGGGTGATGAGTTTTTCTTGCCAGCATCTAGCTTTGACTGTTCTAAATTTCTTGCCATAGTATCCACTAGGTATGGGTTGGAATGGAGTTTTTACCTAGTGATGTATGGCTATGATACCATGTAAAACAATATCTCTATGTGTATTATTCCTTAAGGTCATTGTGTTTATATACAAGAGAGAGTCCCTATGATATCTCCTACTTCCTGTTGTATCTCCTAAACATGCGCCTAAGCCTAACAGATATGCCAAAGGTGGAACTCGTATCCAGTCATGTTACTCGAGTCATGTTGCTCGAATCTGAGCCGTCTATTCTATTAAAGTTTATCTGAACCATTAAAACGCATTAATATTTAATAGTTGAGATGAACTTTAATAGAATGGACGGCTCAAATCTGAGCAATATAATTCAAGTGACATGACCAGATCCAAATCCGCCAAAGGTGGCTTCTTATATCTATTAAATAGTCAACTGTACAGATATACCTATCACTCCTAATATCTCGAAGATAATCCCAGCAATTTGCTATTATGTTACAAGGCTGATAATGCCTATCTCGAAGATATATCCTAATATTTTGATATTTTTTATTAGCTAAACCTTTATTTTGACTGTTGATCGAACTCATATTTCAAAGGGCCCATTAGGCCTATTGTAAATGAAGTCCATTCCGCAACCCAGCAATTGGGCCTATCGTAAATTTTCCACCTCGCAGACTCTGTTTTATTAGGTACTGACCCATCATGCTCACTGGGCTCCGAAATCAAAATCCACACTTTCCTGCAGATTCCAAGAGCATGTGGCAGTACCAACTACCAACAATGCTCTCGCGCGCGAAGGCAAAGCCTGATACTAATATACCCAACAAAAATGTTTTTGTAATTTATCATAAAAAATGGAATACAATCATTTTTTCCAATCATAAAATAATTTTAAAAGAGTTATGCTATATTCATCAATCATCATAACTTCTTTTTATATTTTCTCATTACCATGGGCTAATTTAATTAATGCCTTACGGATCTAACTAGATACACTTAAGATTGTTTTTGGGCAGCTCGATTTTTAACATTGTTCTAGGAATATAATGTTTGGTAAAGAATTATGGGTGACATTATCTTTTTTTTTTTTTTTTTTTTTTTTTTTAATGTTGCACAATCAAATTGAAGGAATTAAGGTCATGCAACATCATAAAAGTGAAAAAACCAACCAAATAAAACATAGGTAATTTATAAAAAGTTTTGACTTTGAATATATATATATATATATATATTTTTTAAATGATTAATTACAATTTACATACTAATATTTTTCTTTGCATACTTGAGTTTTTTCTAATAGTTGGTTAAGCTGTTATCTTTAATGCAAAACCTGGTTAAATTTATTATATTAAAGTAATGTTTAAATTAAGGGCAAGTAATTTCAAAGATTAAACAAAAAAAATATTCTTTAAGCCCTAAGACCAAAATCATTATGTCCCTAAAAAAAAAAAGACTAAAATCATTATGAACCTAAGAAGGACATAAGATATTTGGATCATTATGACATTTGCAGGGTTGATTTAATTAAATTATAGACTTAGCAAATTTAGGAGTTGGATGATTGGATCTAGTGGTTTTGTTTTGTTTTTCTCATTTCTGGTCTGAATTTATTGCGGTAATATTAAATTTGGTAATTTAGTTTAGGTAAGGTCCATTTCATTATGAATTAAATACCAGCGTAGTTGGTTCCTGGTGTGTATATGGTAGACTGAGATGGACTGCTCATCAAACCGCGGACAAAGAAAAGGCTACTAAACCAGAAAATTTCAAATCCAGGTGCCTCCTCCTTCTTCTTCAACAATCTACCATTTCCCTTAATTTTCAGAACAATTGAAATCGTTTCCCCTATTTCTTCAAAGCAAATCCATTCTTTTTTGTGCATCAAATTCTAATCTGTCTCTCTCATTGCTGCTGGGAAGAACCCATATCCCTTTCTTTCAGCAGAGTCTCAGAAGCCCAAATGCTAAGAAATCTCCCACAACTACTTGCCTTGTGACATCCTAACCATCTCCTTCTTCTGCTGACTAAAATTGACTGCTTTTTATTCTTCGTCTTGCCTTTCTCGGAGTCATATTTGTAATAACCTTTCGCTAGCCCTTCCTGCCTGTTTATCAGTGAGATTCCTCGAATCAGAGATTCTAGATATAACTTTTGTGGAAGAAGCAAAATGTCTATTTGGAAATGGGTTTTCATTGGGCTTCTTTGTGCTGCCTTTCTCTGTACAAATGGTGCTGTGGAACGGGGCCGAAATCAACCTACTGAGCGGATTTCAGGTGGGATTTCTTTGATTTATCCTTTTTTTTAAAAAAAAAATCTTTCTGATTTCAGTACATTGAAGTCTTTTAGATTTTATTTGTTTTGTTATCTTCTGTTAATTTGGGGTTTCAGTTCTGGTAAAAAAATTTCCGGTTAGCTATATGTATTTCGAGTTGTGCTTTCCAGCGGTGCTTCCTTGGGCTTCTTCTGAGTGCGAATTTAATTAAGATCTACTTCAGATATTGGTCAATTAGGATATAAGTTGTTCACTTGTTTGATATGATGTTGTGAAGCTGTTTTAGTTTTAATAGATAACGCTACAGATGTTATTAACCTGTTGAACTGAATACTTTCTGAATGGGTAGAATATCTTTGATAAATTTTATTTGTCTGCTGTATTTGAGTCAGTGGCAAGCAACAATAAATTATGTAGTGGAATTGTTCCAAGTTTCTGAAGAAATGTGTTGAAAGTAGCTATATCAACATGGGATCATGTTGTCGTCAATTTTCACTTTGGTCAGGTGTATACAAGCTGACAGGGTTTTTTGATGAAATTGTGTTTTCATACCCTACCCAGACCTACTCCTCTAGTAGTGGTGAAGGAAATGTACAACTTTGTTATATATAATATGAGGATGATGGGCAGAATAACCCATAAATTTGATCTTGAATGTTTGTTGTTGGCTACTTCATTTGTAACTACTTTGTATTCCAATTTCCTTGCTTGAATAGTAAGTTCTATATACATTTGGTATATCAAAATATGATACACTGCTCCATAATAGTGTGTATGTTTAAATGTTTTGAAGACACCAAAATCAACTTTAACAATGGTGTAAAAATTTGAGAACATATGCATCTATTCGGATTTCAATTCACTGCAGAAGCAGCTGGGTTTAGGAGTGGGTAAAAGATAACTTCTATGACTGTCTGAGAATACATACACGCAAACACACACATAACTGTCTGGCTGCTTGAAATTTATGGCATTAATGTCTTCACTACTGTTGCTCGAACACTTGCATCAAGCAGTTCTGGTTCTTGAGATTAATTGGAGTCAAATACAAATCTCCTGAATTTCTGTGTGATTATATTTATTTCAAAATCAATATATATTTCACATTGATAAATATGATATTATTAAGCATGTTGAACCAATCGTAGGTAGTGCTGGTGATGTTCTGGATGATGATCCAGTGGGAAGGTTGAAGGTTTTTGTTTATGAACTTCCAAGCAAATATAATAAGAAAATTCTGCAAAAGGACCCAAGATGTCTCACCCATATGTTTGCAGCTGAGATTTTCATGCACCGGTTTCTCTTATCTAGCCCTGTTCGAACCCTTAATCCTGAAGAAGCTGATTGGTTTTATACTCCTGTATACACCACCTGTGACTTGACACCAAATGGCCTCCCTTTACCTTTTAAGTCACCACGAATGATGAGAAGTGCTATACAGCTTATTTCTTCAAACTGGCCTTATTGGAACAGGACAGAGGGGGCAGATCATTTCTTTGTCACCCCTCATGACTTTGGAGCATGCTTCCATTATCAAGTAAGAATAGTATATCACATTTTTTTTTTAATATTTATTACTGCTCTTATCACTTGAACGAATTGTCTGGTGTCCACTTTTAATACTGGGTTCTAATATTATGACGTGCACTTTTGTCATGTTGTTTTGTTCCAGGAAGAGAAGGCAATTGAAAGAGGTATTCTTCCATTGCTACAGCGTGCTACCTTGGTTCAAACATTTGGACAGAGTAATCATGTGTGCTTGAAAGAGGGCTCAATCACCATTCCTCCATATGCTCCGCCACAAAAAATGCATACCCACCTAATTCCTGAAAAAACTCCTAGGTCCATTTTTGTTTACTTCAGAGGACTGTTTTATGATGTTGGAAATGACCCTGAAGGTGGTTACTATGCAAGGTAAGTCTTACCAAAACTTACAAGTTGAAAGAGTGTTTGGATATGCAAGGCTTTCCGTTTATTTTCACATATCAGCATAAGAAGGCAGAATTGCTTCCCTTTATTCAAGAGACAATGAATTCTATTTATATAATTATATTTGGTAGAATTGTTGAAACTGGTTGAGCATTTTGACATGAAATGCATTCATGATCCAGACTCGGTTCTTCTTAACATTATCATAGAAAATTAGGGAAAAATATGCATGAGGTTTGGTGCCATGTATGGATGCTTTCACAACATAAAACAAACAAACTTAGAACAATAAATATATTAACCAGTCAAATTAATCGTAATTTGCAATTTTATAGAGGTGCGAGAGCTGCAGTGTGGGAGAACTTTAAGGACAATCCACTTTTTGACATTTCCACTGAGCATCCAACCACTTACTACGAGGACATGCAGAGAGCTGTGTTTTGTTTGTGCCCACTTGGTTGGGCCCCTTGGAGCCCAAGATTGGTTGAAGCTGTGATATTTGGTTGCATCCCTGTTATCATTGCAGATGATATTGTTCTACCATTTGCTGATGCAATCCCATGGGAAGAGATTGGGGTGTTTGTTGACGAGAAAGATGTCCCTAAGTTGGATACTATACTGACATCTATCCCACCAGAAGTAATATTGAGGAAGCAGAGATTGCTTGCTAACCCTTCCATGAAGCAAGCAATGTTATTCCCACAACCTGCTCAACCAGGAGATGCTTTCCATCAAGTTCTAAATGGGCTTGCACGTAAGTTGCCACATGATAGGAGTATATACTTGAAGTCAGAGCAGAAGGTCTTGAATTGGACTGCTGGCCCTGTAGGTGACCTCAAACCGTGGTAGCAACTGTGACGATTTTCTTCAAGGCCATTAAGATTCTGTCTTTCTCACTCAATCTCCCAATTGTTTATAGGGGTTGGTTGTAATTGAGATGTCAATTTTTCATCGACAATGTAAATTTTGATGTTTCCTCAGACAATTTATTAGATTATATAATCCATTTTGTAGGTTTAGCTGGATTGTGTTGTCTATATGAAATGAAAGCTACCCTGGTGGAGAGGTAATTGTTCCCTCTTCCTCTCCTGAGTGTGTTTTTCGTAAGACCGTCATTTGGTCACAACTACAGAAATCCTGGAGGCAGCAGTGAACCATAGTTTTCTTTGGGTCCCTCCTTGTCCTGAGGTCACCAACCAGCTTTAGAATGAGTGCTGATTTTTATTGAATTCATTCATTTGTTTGATCTTATCATGTGACTATAATGATAACAAGGTCTGGTGTTTTGGTAATTTTCTTTTTCTTTACCCATAAAGCGTATTGATTATTAAGTTTTGGGTTGGGTGATGTAATGGATCCCAAGGAAATTGTATAATTTCTAATTGGTCCTATGTAGCTAATAAGGGAAACGGATCTTCAAACCTGTTAATTATCTGTTTGCTCTCCTCTCCTCTGCTCTCCTCTCCTCTAAAGTAAATTAAATAATTATAAAGATTGCGTGATCTTTAAATTTTAAAATAATCTCAGGATGTTTTATCTATAACCATCATAACAACCACCGCTTAGAATCAACTTCGGGATTATGGCCCCAAAAAAAAACATAAATTCCACCCAAAGACAAAAATAAAACAAAAAAGAATGTCATGTTTTAGTTATTTTTCCTTTTACGTTTTGGGTTTAAACAAGCCAACTCTTGTCCGTAATAGCACTTGTGCAATAAATAATGAGCTGCTTAACCTCCCTGATTGATATTGACATTGTGCTTTGCTGAATTAAGGAGAGGTTCATATGCATACATACTCATCTGGTTTTGGATAATAATAAAACTCAATAATTAAGATGCATTTGTACGACTCTGACTATTGCCATGGCTTCCATTCTTAGATTCACATGCTCCTCAACTAGCATTCACACCAAGCCCCATCATGGGTATGGCAGTAGGTTTCCATTTTCACGCTTATATAGTGGACCAAGTTGGGTGCAATCTAGACCCTTCAAGTTACTTCTCTTCTCTTCCCCTACTCTACATTTCTCCTTTTGGGGTATTTTTACAAGTATTAAAACGGTTCCTCCATAATCCATATATTACACTTTGCTGTCTCTGTGCTCTTACATTTCTTTTTTGGTATTTTTCAATTAGACGTTTGGGAATTAAAATGGACAAAAATGGAGCGAGGATAAAGAGAACAATTCTGCACGATCTGTATGAGAAGGAAGGGCAGAGCCCTTACCATGACAATCTTTGCCGTCCTGTTACAGATTTGCTTCCGTTGATTGAAGATGGAATCAGAGGTGTCACTAGCAATCCAGCGGTAATTACTTTTGTGACTTGAGTTATTTTCTTTAGCCACGTGCTATATATAGGCTTTAATTCTTGTAAAATGTNTTCCGTTGATTGAAGATTATTAAAGTATATACCAGTATATACCATCCTACGTGGCAGTGGCAGTTGACAGCTAATCAAGTTAGTTAGCATTCAGTTGGTTAGAATTCTGTTTAGATAGGAATTCTGTTAGATAGTCCTTCATCTTGGATGTTGTATATATATCTCACACTCACTGTATCTATTCAGTTAATTTCAATATATGAAATTCTTCTCTTCTCTTTTCCACTCGATTACTCTCAATATGGTATCAGAGCACTCTGTGCTGTGAACTCTGCATTTTTTTTTCTTCTTGCTGTTCATCATCCTGCTCGATTTCAATGGCGTCTGAGTCAATGGACAACATGTCTAGCCCTTTTTTCTTGCATCCATCCGATTCCCTAGGATTGATTCTTGTTTCTCAACCCCTCACTGGAGAAAACTACAATTCTTGGCGTAGGGCAATGAGAATGGCATTGATGGCCAAGAACAAGCTTGGGTTCGTTGATGGCTCCATTGCACAACCTGATCCGTCCGCAACTTCATTGTTCCTGATCTGGCAACGGAACAACAATGTTGTAGCATCATGGTTGCTGAATTCAATCTCTAAGGAGATTGCTGCCAGTGTGATCTATTCCACTACTGCTCATGAAATCTGGAATGATTTGCAAGAGAGATTTCAGCAGCAGAATGGTCCAAGGATCTTCCAACTCAGAAAGGAAATCCTCAATCTCACACAAGGCACTCTATCTGTTGGACAATACTTCACCAAGCTCAAGGGACTTTGGGAAGAACTTGGCGAGTATAGGCCACTGCATTCTTGCACATGTGGAGGAGCAAAGCCTTTAATTGATCATCTTCATCAAGAGTACGTATTATGCTTTCTCATGGGACTCAATGAGTCATTTTCTCAAGTCAGAGGCCAAATCTTGTTGATGGATCCTCTTCCACCTATCAATAAGGTTTTCTCCTTGCTGGTTCAAGAAGAAAAGCAACGAGAAATTGGCACCTCTCTGGTCTCATCTGACACACAGGCTGCATATGCAATGTCATACTCACATCCAAAACCAAACCATGATGGCAAACAAAGACACGTGAAGAAAGACAGGCCTCTTTGTGCTCATTGTGGCATTCTTGGACACACCAAGGATAAATGCTATAAACTTCATGGATATCCTCCAGGGTTCAAGAAGGGAAGGCAGGCTGGAAATATGAATCATGTTTCAGATTTTTCTGCTGATGCAAGTCTAACACAATCCTTAGATCAATCTCTGCAAATGACCTCACAGCAGTATCAACAGTTAATTCATCTCCTCCAGAACCAATTGTCACACGCAGCCATACCTGATCTAGGCACTCCTTCAGAATCACTCCCCACTGGTATGATTCTTTCTGCAACTGATATAAATTCTGAAATAAGTCCTGATTGTTGGATCCTTGATTCAGGTGCCACTTCACATGTCTGTCGATCTCTTAGCTTTTTTAAATCCTATCAGTTTTTAAAAAATCGTTTTGTAACTCTTCCAAATAATTCTAGAGTCTCAGTTTCAGCAATTGGTACAGTGCAACTGTCTTCTGATTTTCAGTTACATAGAGTCCTTTACATTCCTTCTTTCCATGTTAATCTCATATCAGTACCAACTCTATTGCACCACTCAAGCCTTACTGTCACTTTTTACCATGATTCCTTCCAAATCCAGGATCACACCAGATCGAGGATGATTGGCAAGGGTGACAAGTGCAGAGGCTTATACATTTACCAACTCCAACCACCAATTGTTGCTGATATAGGACACATCCATAATGTCAAAAATGACTCTTCTGTAATAGATTCACTTGTTACTCATTCCAAAAATCATTTCCCTTGTACTTTGGATTTACATTCTCTCGGTCCTGCCCATTTGTGGCATGCTAGATTAGGCCATGTATCTGATAAAGTCTTACAAACACTCAGTAATAAAATTCATCTTTCCTGTCCTTTGCATTTTTCCTCTAAAGCTTGTCAAATTTGTCCACTTTCCAAACTTCGAAGGTTATCCTTTATTTCTAATAACCACATGTCTGCTGCACCTTTTGACCTCATCCACTGTGATATTTGGGGACCTTATCATCATCAAACTCATGATGGTAAGAATTATTTCCTCACAATTGTTGATGACTGCACCAGATTCACTTGGCTTTATATGCTGAAACACAAGTCCGAGGCCACTTCTTCCATTATTAGCTTTTTTGCAATGATTCATACTCAGTTTGGGAAGAAAATAAAGCAAATCCGGACTGACAATGCAAAAGAGTTAGCTTTAACAGCTTTTTTACAAAAGGAAGGAACCATCCACCAATTCTCCTGCCCCTATAGACCTGAACAAAACTCAGTAGTTGAACGCAAACATCAACATTTGTTAAATGTGGCACGATCACTGATGTATCAATCCAACATGCCTCTACATTTTTGGGGTGAGTGTATAGCTACAGCAGCATTCCTCATCAATCGCACACCATCCCCACTGCTGCAAAATCAATCACCATTTCAGCTTCTTTACACCAAGGAGCCCAATTATGCAGCATTCAAGGTATTTGGTTGTCTGTGTTTTGTGTCCATTCCCCTTCATGACAGAAATAAATTTTCCCCAAGAGCCATGCCTGCTGTATTCATGGGTTACCCTTTAGGCTACAAAGGATACAAGCTGTATAGCCTTCAAACCATAAAATTTCTTGTATCCAGAGATGTACTTTTCCATGAAGGTGTATTTCCCTTCCAAACACTTCCAAAGGTTGCTGCCACAGTGGATCTTTTTCAAGATGTGGTTATTCCTCAGCCTGTGCACTCTACTTCTCCTACATTAGATGTCCCTCCTGCCCCAGCACCTGAGCTTTCTGCCCCAGATACTGCAATTCCTGCTGCTTCACCTCCTCCCACTACTGAGAATGTGCTTCCTGAAGCTTCACCTTCTCACCCTGATTCTGCAACAGCAACTGAGATGCCAGTAGCCTTCTCTGGTCGCAGAACCACCAGAACCATCAAATCTCCTGCCTACTTACAGGATTATGTGTGTTCTCTCTCACCAGCTTCCACCCCTTATCCTATACAGCAAGTGGTCACATATGACAAATTATCTCCCACCTACAGAAGTTTCATTATGCAGGTCTCCAACTTGTATGAGCCTCAGTTTTACCACCAAGCTATGAAATTTCCTGAATGGCAGCAAGCAATGCAGGAAGAACTAGCTGCACTTGAAGCTAATCACACATGGACAGTGGTTTCTCTTCCCAGCAACAAGCATACCATTGGGTGCAGATGGCTCTACAAAGTCAAATACAAGGCTGATGGTACCTTGGACAGATACAAAGCTCGTTTAGTTGCAAAGGGATACACTCAGCAAGCTGGGATTGACTTTCTCGACACCTTTTCACCAGTAGCCAAGATTACCACTGTTAGGCTTTTGCTTTCTGTTGCAGCTGTCAAACGTTGGACAATGATCCAATTAGATGTGAATAATGCCTTCCTCAATGGGGATTTGTTTGAAGAAGTTTATATGCAGCTCCCTTTGGGGTATTCAGTTAAAGGGGAGAACAAGGTGTGTAAGCTCAATAAATCCCTTTATGGATTAAGACAAGCTTCTCGCCAATGGTTTCACAAATTTTCCACTACCTTACTTCAGCATGGCTTCTCTCAATCCCATGGTGATTATTCTCTATTCACTATTGGAAAAGGTCCCACCCTTGTCATTCTCTTAGTTTATGTTGATGACATAATCCTTGCTGGTCCCAACCCAAAAATAGTTCATTCTGTTCAGCAATTGTTACAGAAACTCTTCAAACTCAAAATCATTGGTGACTTGAAGTATTTTCTTGGTTTAGAAATGGCTCATTCAGCCAAAGGCATACATCTCTCCCAAAGGAAATACGTCTTACAGCTGCTGGCAGACACTGGCTTCTCTGCATCAAAGCCTATGACAGTTCCCATGGAACCCAACCTCAAGCTTAACAATACTGATGGGGATTTGTTGCCTAATCCCTCCATGTACAGAAGGTTGATTGGCAGACTTATGTATCTCACAATATCAAGACCTGATATCAGTTATGCCGTTAATAAGCTTAGCCAATTCATGTCCAATCCCAGAACTCCTCACTTACATTCTGTGCATCATCTGCTGCAGTACCTCAAGTCTAGTCCAGGCCAAGGATTATTTTTTCCTTCCATTTCTTCTCTCAAAATCACAACTTTTGCTGATGCAGATTGGGGAAGTTGTGTTGATACCAGAAGATCAACCACTGGCTATTGTGTTTTCATTGGCAATTCACCCATTGCTTGGAAGTCCAAGCAACAACCTACTGTCTCTAGATCCTCTGCAGAAGCTGAGTACAGAGCTTTGGCAAGTGTAACCAGTGAGCTCTTATGGTTAAGACAACTCTGCAGCATTTTTGAACTCTCAGTACCATCAGTGATGGTTTTCTGTGATAATCAATCCGCTATTCACCTAGCTTCTAACCCTATGTCTCATGAAAGATCCAAGCATGTGGACATTGATTGTCACTTCATTCGAGAACATGTCAATGCTGGTTTTATCAAACTTATTCATGTTCCATCCCAACAGCAAATAGCTGACTTACTCACGAAGGCAGTACCAGCCAAGCAATTCAGATTTTTGTTGTCCAAGATGGGAGTCTTAGATATCTATCTCCCACCTTGAGGGGGGTGTATTAAAGTATATACCAGTATATACCATCCTACGTGGCAGTGGCAGTTGACAGCTAATCAAGTTAGTTAGCATTCAGTTGGTTAGAATTCTGTTTAGATAGGAATTCTGTTAGATAGTCCTTCATCTTGGATGTTGTATATATATCTCACACTCACTGTATCTATTCAGTTAATTTCAATATATGAAATTCTTCTCTTCTCTTTTCCACTCGATTACTCTCAATAATGGAATCAGAGGTGTCACTAGCAATCCAGCGGTAATTACTTTTGTGACTTGAGTTATTTTCTTTAGCCACGTACTATATATAGGCTTTAATTCTTGTAAAATGTCCTGTTATTGCAGATTTTCGAAAGAGCTATATTATCATCCAATGCTTACGACGAGCAGTTGAGGTAATTTTATTTCATACTAGCATCTGAAAAAAAAATTATCAACATTGAACAATCCAAAATTCGCAGTAAGAAATCAAATTCAATTCTATAACGTTTTGTTTATAAACATCTATTAATCAGTCCATAGAGATCAGTCATAGGAGCTCATTAATGAAATCATGAAGGTATTTGATGTTGGTGCAAAAACTAAGAAATCCTGTAATAATATGGGGTAGTCTATCCCTTCACATGAAACCCATCTCATCATTTGTTAATTATGTGATTTGATATAAATTTTTCATGATATGAGTATCTAATGCTCAACCATTTTGGTGTTTTCTTAGTGACAAGTGGAATCACATTTTGAGTAAGCAATGAATGATTCATTATCTGTTGATGGAAAACTGTGAATGAATCTTGCAGGTGAACATGAGTGTCAGTACCAAAGTTTCTCTCTTCTCGCCAAAAGGAAACAAAAAGGAAAAACAGTTAATTGCCGAAAGAAATGGAATATAAATTAACATGAGCTATCAAAGTGTGTGTATATATATTGATTTTAAGGGACAGTTTGTAAGGTCTCCCTTAAGAAGGATGAGAAGTGCAATTTATTTCCAGGTCCAGATTATGCAACTGCTGATACATTACTTTCCTGTTGCTTATATATATAATATTATGATTTTATGAATTTGATTTATGGTCAAACAGCGAGTTGGTACAAGCAGGGAAGGACATAGAAAATGCCTACTGGGAATTGGTTGTAAAGGACATAAGGGATACATGCAAGCTCTTAGAGCCGATTTACAATAAAAAAGAAAGAGTAGATGGGTACGTGTCTGTTGAAGTGTCCCCGAGGCTTGCAAGTGATACAAATCGGACAACTGAGTCAGCAAAATGGCTCCATAAAATGGTTGGATGTCCTAATGTATATATTAAAATACCTGCAACTGAAGAATCCATCCCTTCTATAAAGGAGGTCATTTCTAAGGGGATATGTGTAAATGTCCCTGTAAGTTTTTTTGGGCCATATATAATCACTGTAACTTCATTAGCAGCATTTCGGCATTGTGAAATTTGATCTTTACAATATGACCATTTTTTTTTTTATTATTTTCTGTATTTGAACAGCTCATATTCTGTCTCCCTAGATATGAAGCAGTAATTGATGCTTACTTGGATGGTCTTGAAGCTTCTGGGATGACTGATCTCTCTAAGGTTACAAGTGCCGCAGCTTTCTACATTAGTGGGGTAGATACCATGGTTGACAAGAAGCTTGAGCAGATTGGTACCATCGAGGCTCTTAGAGTTTGTTTGGAAGTTAAATTGAAGGAGTAAATGTGTCTATTCCTTTATTTGAGAGTTCAAAATTAAAAAAGAAAAGAAAACCAAAAAATAACTTTAAACTCTCATATTTCTTTTTTGTTTTCACTTTTGTGTTCTTCTAATTTGAGGGATTTTGAAAAAAAAAATTAATTTACTATTATATCTTTATTTATTTTTTAAATTCTTTTTCAAGCATTATTTAGATAATATTATTAAATTTTATATTAAATATATTTACTTTATAAATAAAGAATAAATTTGTAAAGTTATAAAATTTTATTTCTTTTTTTTTCTTTTACTTATTTTAATCATCTAAACAAATGCAAGAAAAACCTCTCTTTTTTCCTTTTATTTCTTTTCCTCTCTTTCCTCTCATTTCTTTTTTTTTTTTCCTCACTTCAAACTCCCAAACGGAGCCTTAATCTCAAAGGAAATGGGTGAAACATTTTTAACTTTTTATGTAGAAGGAAATTCTAACAGTCCATAAACTATCCCCTTTGGGTTTCCTTTCTTTAGTTCTGAAAATGTTTGACAAATTCTTCAGGCTGCAGTTGCTCAAGCAGTCTTAGCTTACCAGATTTTCCAGAAGTTTTCTGGTCCAAGATGGGAGCGTCTGGAGAAGAGAGGTGCCAAGAAGCAGAGGTTGATGTGGGCCTCAACTAATGTTGCTTCTCTAATTGGACCAGATACGGTGAATCATCTCAGTTGCTTTTTACTACCTTGGTTCATGTAGTTGATAAAGAATCCAGAGGAATTGATGACTATCGAATAATGATTGCTTGCAACAAAAGTTTGATAATTCGTGTAAAAGTTGACTGAAATATATGATAACCTTGTCTGCAGATTTCAACTATACCGGGCCAAGCTCTTGAAGCATTCATGGATCATGGTATTGTTTCAAGAACCATATGATGCGAAAGTAGCGGAGGCGCAAGGCATCTACAATGCAATTGACAAGTTAGGGATTGATTGGAATTCTGTTGGATCACAACTAGAATATGAGGTGCTGGATTCTTTCACAAAGAGCTTTGACAAAGCGCTTGAATGCCTAAAAAACAAGGCCAAGTCTAATGAATTTATCAGCCTCTAGGCCATTCATACTTCCAATTAAACCAATGTCTACCTGTAACTTTATCTTAGCAAATACAAAAATAAATGAAGTTATTAGGTGTAATTTAGTGGTAAAAAATTTAGGCAGTCTACAAAAAATCAAATATTTGAATCTTCGTATCATCATGTACCAAAAAATAATAAATAAATAAGTTTAACTCAAAGCATTAGTATATTTCTTCTATGATATTAGATATATGTAGACCCCAACATGGAATTGATACACAGTCAAAGCTTCAAACTTGGTATTTGGTATATTTCTTCTATGATACTGGATGTATGCAGACCCCTACATGGGATTGATACACAACCAAAGCTTCAAACTTGATATGTAGCTAAAAAAATTATGCCACCTGTTAAAAATGTCATGGTTCTGTGCTTCCGTATTAATTCCAAACGATTATAAAGCAGTAAATTGCACTTTAACCGTTTAAATCTTTGCATCAGTAAAGAATTATTTGTGAAATTATAACTTGTAAAGAGTAAATCTCGAAGTATTTGTGCAATTGTCATTAACGTTAGAAATATATTCATCCGAACTCAAGCAAAATATCCTGTTTAACCCACTATAGCTACCAACCCACTTTAATTACCATGTATGTACTTGCTGGTGAATTCTCCTCCATTTGGCTGGGGGTAATACTATAATTCCTGAGAAGATAAAACCAGAAAGTGGGAAAGAGCTTGTGTGGGGAGTATGAATGCCACGCTTTCCACGTAGGCTTCAGACACAAGCCAATTACACATCAGACACTTTTCACCCATTGTTTCTACAACCATTCTCTTATCTTCTTCTTGTTTCTCTTCCTTTCCTTTTTAGTTGTGTGTCACAGATACAGAGCAAGAGCAAAAGCAAAATGGCCCTGCAGCTGCAGGCATCCTCAGCCACAGCCAAGTCTCCTTGTTCACTAGGTCCCACAGGCAATGCTGGGCTGCGACAACTCCCCAATTTTTTAGCTTTGAAATCATCCTTCTTCTCTGGTTCACTCAACCTCTTACTGCATCCGAATCAAAAGCTTGTTATCTTTGGAGCACCCAGAATTTCCATGCGCCTCGCTTCTAAGCAAGCCTACATCTGTCGCGATTGCGGGTTGCCTTCATCTTTTCCCTTTTCCTTTACACTCTAATCTCTTTCTGTTTATATGTATAGTAAGTAATTGAAGCTTCTATTGATGCAGCTATATTTACAACGACAGAACTCCCTTTGAGAAATTACCTGATAATTACTTCTGCCCAGGTATAATCACTTCTTCCCACTATTACAAGAACATCAAACTTTTTGCTTCCGAAATCAAAATTTTAGCTTTCTGCTTTCCGTATGCAGAGACTGTCATATAGGAACTGATCAAATTCTTGTCAATTGTCTAACAAATGTGCACAATTTTACCATTTTCATGACTACTTAAACCTTACTAATTTTTTTGCTTTATCCACAACATGTGTGAAATGTGGATCTCAATATTCTTATGCTTTATCTGGCCACATGTTTTGGGACCCAAAATGGTTTTAAAAGTAACAGTGATGAGAAATGAGAATAGCGGTTATAGCAAAGAAAGAAGTTCATTCACCTGAGTAGGTATGCTGCACTGCATTATCATTGGCATTGCTTTGAATTTGTATAATTTGCAGTTTGTGGTGCTCCAAAAAGAAGATTTAGGGCCTACTCACCGGCCGTTTCAAAAAACGCAAATGCCACGGATGTCCGAAAGGCACGAAAAGCTGAAATCCAGAGAGATGA
Source organism: Cercis canadensis (assembly GCA_003255065.1). Lineage (NCBI taxonomy): Eukaryota > Viridiplantae > Streptophyta > Magnoliopsida > Fabales > Fabaceae > Cercis > Cercis canadensis. The sequence continues at coordinate 1,117,736 of QAOA01003631.1, read as the reverse complement.
GGCAATTGGGTGAGCCTAGTTCTTGTCTTTTTCCCTAGAATTTTCAAAATTAAAATGTTCATCTCCTCTCTTCATTTTTGCGTTATTTTGACATTAGAATGTAATAATCGTTGTACAGGAAGGCACTTCCTATTGCAGTTGCGGTAGGAATTGCAGCGCTTGCTGGATTATACTTCTATCTCAACAGCAAGTTCTGAGGCTGAATGCGTTGATGCAGTGCTGTGAAAATCTGAAATATGTACTCTTTTTTTCTTTTTATTGTTCTTTTTAGTTTCCAACTTCCGCCAGGTTCCATGGTTCCATTTTGTTCCTTCGGTTCACATTTCCAATAGCTAAGAACCGCAACGTTTTCTTTATGTTACACTGAAATAATAAAGCAGATATGGCAAAATAAAAAAAAAAACCATTTCAAGTTTAACTTGCTTTCTACAATTGGGCTAAGGTCTTATACTATACTATACCAAAGGGTACATTTATATTGAAAGAGAGGAATCGTCATAACCATCAACCCTGGCAAATAAATGAAATGATGCAGTGTTGTAATTGCGGGGTGAAAGATTTCATATTGTAACCACTAACATGAAACAGAGCGAAAGCAGTTTATGTCTTCTACAATGTCAAATAGAAATCAAGCAGAGATGCAAGGATTCCGCAATTCTGCTTTGTTAAGACAACTACATGGAAAACAATGATTTTCCAACAATCGAGGTCAATAATGTTTTCCAGGTCCCATTAAAGTTAACGAATTATATGGCTACATTCTTCATGAGACAATTGTTTGGATGGTATTAAATCACCTAGTTACAAATTGTGCGTCCACTCACCAATGGTTGAATTATGTGAACCAATACTAAGCTTCTTGGTCTACATTGGACTTTTCATGGACATGCTACAAATTTCATGCACTTGACCAGCAATTAAGAAGCCAACTCTTTATGAACTATTGCTTTTAATAATTTAGCTTAAAACCAAATTATTGACAGGATGCCAGTAATGACTAATAAGTAGCGAGAAGGAACTATATTGACAGATAATTGAAGTAGCATTATTGCATTGTGGTTATATGAAAGGCTTTCATTCTTGCAAAATAAATGAACCCTCTATTCTTCTCTCCATGGACGGTGGAGGGGGGAAATTTAACGGAGAAATCATATCACTGAAACTGGAGGTGGGTGCAGGCTTGAACTCATAAGGACCCTCCTTTGGTCCCCAAACCTGTATCCAAAATAGGAAATTATTCTCGTTACCATTTTACTTTGCTGTTGCCTCTTTTTGCAAGCAACTGTTGCAGTAAAGCATTCATCAAACTAGATTAAAAGAGATGCAAAACTAGACCAGAAAACTCACTTGATTTCCATCGTCATCATAACCCCTATCCCAGGTATGTATTTCATTGTTCTTCATAACCGTGAGTTCTGAAGTACAGTAGGTTGCCCCATTCTGTAATCAAAAGGAAAACATGAATCAGATTCTACAAATATACCAATAAAAGTAAAACAAAAGACGGAGGGAGGAGGATAACAAGGCAATACTTTAAACAGAAATTTACCCATGAATTAGGAAACCCGCCAGGTGGGGTTGAACCTTCATATAAACAGCGTTTTCCCCGCGGGCAACGCTTAAGGTATATTGTTGTCAAATATTCTGCAATGTCCTGCAAATCACAATTCATGTATTCAGGAAAAGTCAACCACTAAAATGAAGAGAAGTACACAACATTTTTCCCCTGAACTAAAAAAGAATTTTCCCAAGCACTAGGGATTCTACGAGGATTCAAATCCACATCAACAATAACTTCTCTGAGCAGGGCTTCCATAAAGCTTATCGCATTGCTGTAGTTGAGTCTTCAATAGATTATGCAAGGAGTATATAACCCAAACTAGTCTAAGAAAAGCCACAAAAGTACACACATGTAGAAAACAAAAGGAAATGCAGGATGCTATCATCGGGATGTATAGGAGACACAATTCAAACTCTGGATGCAATAAAAAGGTATCAATTTATTTCTTCTAATTTAAACCATAAAAAAGATAGTAATAGGAGAAACTACAAGATCCAAGAAAGGAAGAAAGTAGCCAAGTTTCTACATCCCACTTAGATATGTCATATCATCGCCTCATAAACATTGTTAGGAGAAAAACTTAGCAATGTGTGATGTGTCCCACAGACACAACAGAAAATTTCTTCACTCATTTGGTCGGTCTATCAATTGAGAGTGACAGCTGACGTCAAATGCAGTTGACTAATGACACTGCCTATGGCAACCTCTAATGCTTACCAATTTGATTCTCAGCATCTATGGCACGCACATAGCATAATTGGCATCCTTAATCAACATTATATTTTACTCTTAGAAGAAACATACCGACTTGAAGGTTAATCATTCAATTTGGGATATGTGCCAGAAACTTCAGCTATGTTTCAGACAACTATGATGTTCGAGTTGTCATTGAGATAAAATGTCAAAAGCATCTCTTTGTAGTTTCTAGGCATCCATCAACATCCTAAGATTTTCTTTTTTCCATAAATCTCTTCTCTCCTGTTTTTCTTTCTCGCCTCCACCCCCCCTCCTTTCTTATTTTTGTTTTAGGTTATAAAGTCAGTGATCAAGCTTTGGGCTTAATAATCTATGACTGAACTTTAGTTTTATTGCTGAGAAACAGAAAATAGACAATGTCTAAAAAAGGAGATCCCTCTAAGCTAAGATCATGGTATCAATTTGACAGAATGCTTACCCCAAATACTTCTTCTGGTTGTGGACGCTGATCCTTTGAGCGATCACAGAAATTCTTGTACTCCTCCATGTCTCTAATAGCATATGTACTTAACTGTCATTGAACAAAAGCTAGTATTCACGCCTTAATTAAAACAACATATAATGTCAAACATAAGAAGATAAAGAAGTATATATTATTGTTGCAAAGATGAGATATCTAAGCTTCCTATGTCATGAGGAATTTAGCAAATTTACCCACTCTGCACTGAGCAAACTTATCACAATCATTAAAATAGAGGGGGGACATATTGAATAGCAAATAGAATGCTTTTCATACAGATAAATGTTAAAGGGATGGGGAAGAAAAACCATTCGTTAAATGACTGTATACATACCTCAACATCACATTTCAACTCTTTTGGACAAGGTTTCACCATACAAAATCTCTGCACAAATGGGATAGATGAAAGTTAAGACATCTTTTGTGTTATGGAGAAACCTACAAATGATGAGGTACAAAGTTTAATTATCCACACAAGCTCAAGATTTACGGAAGCATCTTACTCAAGTTCAGAATTCAAGTACGAAGAAAGAGAGAAATAAGATAGGTAGTCTACCTGCCGAAAAGGCTTTTTTGGACTCCTCCAAAATGCCTAGCAACAGAAAGAAAATCTTCATTGAACAAATTTTTATAGAATAGCTACAAAGATTGAAAACAATCACTCTATGGTGATTATACTCACTTGTTCAAAATACAGAACCTTTGAACCATCCACTAAATCTGCTGCAGGACATGTAAGCGCTCTGCATAAATCAAAGATCAGTGTTGCATTTATGATACTTTCTTATCCCCAATAAGAAATTGAAGAAAATGGACATAGCCATCGATATGAATCATCTCCCATCACCCCACTCTTCTCCAAACTCAAAACTGCACATAATAGGGATCATAGAACAACTATGGAAACATGGAATGTAACTCAGAAACCATTTAAAACCACGGTTTGAAAGTGTTAAGAAAGGCAGGAAAAACAGAAGCAGCTAGTACAGATAATGATGATCATGCCAAACATTCCCAGATGAGATTTAGTGTTTATTTTAACCAAGAAAATAAAACAAGAGCGAAAAACATACCTAATATTGAAATAATGATCAGGGTCTCTAGACGCTTGTTCCCTTGAATACTATTTCAAAATCAAACCCAAAAATAGAAAAAAAGGGGTTAATTATCATGGATAGTGAGTGAGAAGAGTAGCAGTAAAATTAGCATCCGCTAGAGACTAACAGTTGCAGCAAAGAGTGCATAAATAGTTGATGATTAACCTTTTCGCCGGTGAGTGACTGAGCAACAATACGGGCATGGTCCCAGCGCGTGGTGGACTTACTTAGTCGCTTTACCAGAAGTGCACCTCCAATGAGTAGCAGACTCTTCATCACCAATCCCCGAGCTCGGTTCCATCCATTGGAATCGTTCGAATCCGACTCCTTAGCCATGTTTTTTTTTTCCTTTTCTTTTTTCTATTGCTAACTAATATACTACGATGTTAATGAATCATATTATTCTCCCTATCTTTAGTACAACCATCATCGTCTTCATATTCACTGAAATTTCCCTTCGCGTACAGTAGTTCCGACCTTGGAAACAGAATTGGAATCTAGAAACTTTACAAGTAAAGAAAAAGAGGCCTTCGGCAGCAAACCGGAGTTAACTCTTTAAATTGAAGTTGCAGCAGGCTCAGAGGTGCCTTTTTCCTCTATTTTCTCTGGCCTGAGGACGCTCATCAACTGGAGCCAGAGCCCAGAGGTACCACTTTTTCTTTTTTTTTCCACTTTTTGGCTCTGAGGGTGAGGGGAGTCACGAATTTAATTAAAATAAAATTTCTCTATTTTCTTTTTTCATCAGCCCCTTTTGTAATTTCCTCGCGACCTACCTTTTTTGTATTTTTAAAATTTTCTGAAGTTTAAAGCACCATCCAGACAGACGCTTCAATCAGGGAAACATAAATAGCGTTTTCTATCAAGAAAGCGCAAAGCCCTCTGACGTTGATAAAACTCTCAGCTCTCAGGTCATCATGTGCTTATTTAACTGAAAACGTCATACTTGATAACGCTTTCTATAATTAGACGTATACCATATCCCCTCATAGAAATCGTCAGACACTGTGACGTTTTATGTCGACTTCCATAGCAGATAAGATAACCATGAGTCTTTATAGTGTGATAGTCTTCTACTCGAGGAATATGACAGTGCATTTATGCTGAAGTTGAAACAGTTGATATATTAATTAATACTTAGTATGTCTGCTTAAATCAAGACTTGTTATCACAGCATCCAACAGCACAGTGATGGCAAATTTAATTCGAAAAGAGCAAGGCATATAATGTTAGGGTAAACCTCACAATTATTATATTTACCCCATAACAATAGAATACATTAGAGTGTTTCATAATCACACAGCATTAGCAGCAATGGATATCTCTCTGATGAACCTCCCATGGAAACCTCCATGACCAGCAGCTTGTAGTAGAGTACTATTCCAATTCCTCTCAACCTCGTTAAAACAGTAAACAGGAGCCTGCCACTTGGCATCCTCAAGCTCTGCTCCCACCTCAAATGTGATCACATGGGCAGTGTATCCTGCAATTGCAATCCCAAAATAAGTGGCAAAACTTGGAATCAAAAGCATAAATAGATAGCATTAAAACACCTTAATTGTTGTCAGTAATGGGAGGGAGGGATAGTGGTACAAAACCTGTGTAGAAGATCCACTTAACAGGTCTTTGAGTGAGGACGTCCTCGTAGTACAAGATGAAGTCGACTTTCTGCCACACATTGCATAGGAAATTATCAACATGGTGCTGACCCAGATAGGAGGCACCGTCGAGCCAATTGGGGCGGAGAATACCCACAGAGAAATGCAAGGTCTTGCATTCGTGGTTGGAGGGATCCTCATCCACATCCATATCCACTGTGTAGATGTAAGAGGTGCCATTGTCCCATTCAAGGTCGTATGTGAGCTTTCCCAGCTGATTTTGTATGATGTTGAAGTTGCGACCATTGGGCCAGTCGTACCAGAGGTCCACTTTCTGGAGAGTGCCGCTATTGTTCATGAACAGCACCGAATGGAACTGATGGGGCCACGCGGCCGGAGTTGGTTCATCTATCCACTTTGATGCTACCATCAAAGGGAATTGGAACCATAAGAGTAGCAGGAGCAACTGCAACACACACAAACAAAAACAAACGGGTTCCACTGCAGAGGCCATTGGGGAAGGGAAAAGCAGAGATAAGAGATGTGAGGTGGAGTTTTTAATTCACCAAGTTCCTCACCAGTCCCTCTATCTTTCTTGTTTTTATCTTCTGGTTTTGTTGTTTTTGAGGGGGGGGGGGGGGGGGGGGG
>QAOA01003631.1:1097217-1111438 GCA_003255065.1 Cercis canadensis | reverse complement strand
GGGGGGGGGGGTGGTGGTGGAAGGAGGAGTTGGGCTCAACAGTCTACACTATCTATGGCCTTACGACTCCAAACTTAAAACATTGAACAAGTCAATAGGGGAGTCCTATGAAGTTATGCAGTTTCATCTTGGTCCTGTTCCATTGCTACCTCAAATCGTGAAACAAATTTAAAAAAAACCACACCTTTCTTTTTGTTGTTGTAACCTTTGTTTCATTTGTTTTATCAGGATATAGTCCTTAGTCGTTTCTTCTGAATAGTACTGAATCAATTCAGATAAACAGTAGAAAAAGCGGAAAAAATATCAAAGAGGGTGTCCTTAATAGGAGTAAAATAAAAAGAAAGGAGAGGGAAATAGTGAAAATGGCCGCTGATACATTTTCACTCCTACTAATTACATCCTTAAAATGAGTTTCAAGCTGGTAGATGAGAGAGAAATCCAGAAATTAAATAACCATTTTGATCTATCTACAATGTAACCACTCAAAAACAAATTAGCTTAATAGATAGAATACAACCGAAGAGCAAAGGTTCCCACAAAGTCACAATCTTATAGTTTACACCCTTTTCTTTTGGTCTCCGGTAGCTAATATTGTAAACTTCTAAGTCGCAGTTACACAGCCCTTGTTCATAATAGTAACAAAAGGGGTCGGCAAGATTTTATTCTTTGTTACAAAAGATATGATTTGTTCAAACCCTAGCAATCAAGGAATAGCTACTGATTCCCAGCTATGGGGCCATCCTGACCTTTCTTGATATCATCCCAGCCTCTAACCCACGGTTGGCCAGGTGTTGCTCTGGTTTCAGGAGCAGAATGGGTATCAAGGTTCTTCATAACCTTTTCCCGCACTGCAGCAAAGACCTGTACCAACAAATTCACTGGTATGAGAATTGTACCGAAGAAAAACAAAAGAAAAGAGGGAGGGGGGTGGGTAAGGAATTGGTACTTCACCCTTAAAATAATGAATGATACTCACTGGATTTATGCTGACTGGTTCAGGGGGTTGTTCCTGCCCAGACACCCATTTCCATAAATCTGGATTTTCCTACAGAATACAAGTAGAACTTTTAAGTGATATGGAGTCAAATTTAACAGATCTTTCTCTCTCAGTATCTAGTTGTTATCTTATATTCATTTTCCATCAGGACTTATGAAATCATTCTTTTAGAAAAACCATCACACAAAGTCTCACGACTTGGCAATGATGCAAATCACCACTCATCCTTATTCATATACGAAAGCCAAAAAGGTGCGAAGATTTCAATTAAAGATTGCAAACATCAAAACCAGCATAATTATTCCCTAGAGATACATCACTGATCATCAAGCAAACTAGTCTGGATTCCACTGTTCATTTACTTGAAAAACATCTCAGACCCCTCACGAATACAAACTCAATGGACTGATGGAGTGAAGTTTATTTCAAGCACAAACAGAACAGAAAACTGCTGGTAAAATCAGACTTTAGCTCTTCCAAATTGATCTTCCACTTCAAGAATTCCATCCTTCATGCCAGTTGACTAAATCTGGGTCATCTTTCTCATATCAGATTCCAGACTTGAGCTACTCTCTCCTACCTAGATGGAGTTTAACAAGATACCAATGACAGTAACCATCTTCTCTACATGACATAATTAATATGGAACTTAGATCCTAAAGAACCTCTTTCAAATCTGTTGATGAATACTTATAAATGCTCAAAATTTTCATTCACCGTTTCCACTATACATTATTGAGGATCTGTTAAGGTTTTCGTTTGATTCACCTAGATGCTCCTAGTAATAATAGCTAATAAAATAACATGGAAGTTATTGAATAACTTTAATGCCTTATTGTAAATAGAGGATAATAAGCATCTTATGAAATATTCCAGTCCAAGAATGTAATTCAAATACTAAAAATAAAAAATCTCGCCACTCTTTGGTATAGGATATCAGATCATTCCCTGGAATACAATAATTAGGGCTGATAGCAAAAAGTTAACTTTGATAATCTTATTCAATTACACCCACCAATAGGAAGTAAATCATAGAATAGTCTAGGAGCAAAAACTAACATTTGATTAACAGCCCACAAGTTTCAGAAGCTTATAATCCAAATTTAATAACATGTAACATGACCTATAACTACAACATCAAAGATCAACAACCGTCGCCACGCATGCAACTGAGTCCACCTCAGAATCAATAACCAGAAGGAATGCAAATGAACTTATAAATAATATTCAGAATTGAAATTGCGGCTAATTGAGAAATAAAGATGAGTATAGAATACCAAGTCCAGCACATGAATCAGAGCTTTAATCCGATTTTCATCCATGGAATGGATATTTTCCTCTACCCATTTTCCAAGAACCAAATCCAATTCCAGGAACCCTCGTTGTTTGCTTCTATATAATAGCCTATAAAAAAAATTAAAGAAGAAAATTACCATTTCGTCTTTATCCAATTAAAAAAGAAAGAAACCGGAAGTGAGTGGGATTCCAAAAGAGAACCTGTTAAACAAGCGCCTTTTGCTTTCTTCGTTAGATAAATCAATATCAAGTGATTGAGAACCGTTACTCTGGGACGTGAAAGGGGAAAACAAACCATACCCAAGAGACCTGGAAAGACAATCACCTCCATTAGAGAAAAATAATATAAAAATAAATAAATAAAGCCATGCTTGAGTGAGGCTGAAACAACGGGATAAAAATACAAGCGAAGGAGACCGATCAAAAGGTTTTGGGTTGGAGATTACCTCAAAAGGGGATTTGTGCCAGCTGCAATGGCGGTCGTATTAGGTGTTGGCGATGAATTGAGGATCCTGTGGACGTTAATTGCAACTCTTCGCAAAGTCGCCATTGGATTGGTGGTTGCTCCTCGAGAATAGAAACCCAGGATATATATCTCACTTGTATCTCTTCGTCGTTGTAAGGCAGGGTCGTAGATAGCTATTAGTTGGTAGGTTTATAAACTTTCATAAATGGAATATGAATTGAGCTGTTAACTGTTGAGGGTCCTTGACTCCTTTCCGTGGCCTTTCTTCGTCCACGGGGCTAGGCACCGCGCTTTTTGGTATTAGGCCGATAATGGAACCTAACCTCGCCAATATGTAGTATCATCAATCTTCGAGTAAAATTTTTATTATTAAGTCCTTTTTATTTCTGAGTAACGAGTGAAATAATTTATTTTTCTCTTATATTATCATGTTCTATCAATAAACATTAGCTCAGACTCTATTTCTGAGGTAGAGGCTTTCGCGTAGTGAGATGTTTCCCAACCTTAAAATTTAGTTCCCTCATGTTTTTGTGTTCAAGCCCAATACCCTGCTTTCCTTTATCTTACCATTTAATCACAGGCAATTTGATCTTCTTTCATCTATCTAATTCTACAAGAAAAAAAAAATATTGACAGACCCTAGATTTTATCTAAAATATAATATATTATTTATAAATATCCTTNAAAAAAAAAAAAAAAAAAAAAAAAAAAAAAAAAACCAGGTTACAGAAGCTTTTATAAAATTTACATTAGACCATGTAATTATTCATAACTGTATACAAAATCAAGCTGTAAGAAAACCTGCATATTCATTGTTTTTAAATTTAACAATTAAAATCATCACAAGTGACAAGACCAAGTAATAATCTTTAAAATAATAAATTTTATATGAAAGGCAATTCTCCCTTTTTATATTCACAACATTCGTTCCATTTTACTGCCTGACAAAAATTAAAAAGAACAGAGGCATTTAGACTTGGCAATCTCTAATTCGAAAACATCGCATAAGTGCAGTAACTTAGTCAGGAAATATGTACAAAATTCACAACAATATTTCCCCTTTCCTTAAGCAGCAGTTAAACGTTTAAATATCCAAAAGAATGAGCTTACCACTGAAAAATATAAGTCTTAAAACATTATACAGAACAAACTTCAAACCGCTGAAGAACTTATGTTTAATGACATCAAACATAGTCAGACTTCCAAGGGATAATCAAGGAAGTGCCTGAAATACCCCTTCCGGATGTCACAGTAACTGATTGTTTGGGCCATCAATAATTTCATCTCCATCCCAAAAAGGTAATAGTTCCCTTCATCACAGGGCATAAAATCAGATTTAAATTTCTTTTTTCCAGATTGTAATGTTGGTTCCAATTTGATTTTCTAAAACTGCTTAAAAGTTAATCTCACGTCTCTCAGCGAAAAATTTGCCGGTGATTGCTTGCTCAGGAAGAAGGGCCAGCCATACTGCAGTATCGGCTCCATCCTCGGCTGTGATATTTCCTGCATAACCTGTGAGAGCAGTCTTCACCCAACCTGGGCAATAGCAGTTAATATAGATCTTCTCTCCTTCGGCCCTTTCAGAAAACTTCCTTGCCATAACCCTTGTATAAGCATTAACTGCAAGTTTTGAAACTGAGTAGTCAGTAAATGTTTGAGGCCACCCGCCTGAGGCCCAAGTTCCATCTTCTACTTGTTGTAGAAAAGTAGATAGAACCTCATCGATCTGTTCCTCTGTAAGGGATTCAACATCACTTAGTTGCTCCCTCAAAGTTTCATTGTCGACCCTCTGTGTCACAAGCAACTCATAATCAGTTTTGCATATAGTAGAAATTGTATGAAGAATGGGAGGAACTGGAGGGATTATTCATTCTATCAAAATAATAATATAAATACGACCATAGGACTTTGTTCACATGTATGTACTTCAGACTAACGTTTCAGTAAGCAACTCTTTCACTATATTGAGCAAGCTTTGTCAAGAACCAGTTAGAAGCAATAATGCCAAAAGGAAAACCACAAGGAGATAATACTCATTCGGCACGAAATTAAAGACAAAAACAATAAATTTTTGTTTTTTGGTGCACAGACAAAAACAAAAATTTATATTGGTTAATCAGATTTAAGAATAAAATTTTCTTTTCAGGAAGCGACAGAGTTTTCACTTACATTTCGTCTGCCATTTAGCCGACCTAGACGTGAGCTCACATTTACGATACGAGCACCAGCAGCGGAAGACTTCATCAATGGGATCATAGCTTCAATCATGTTCTTGGTGCCATGATAATTTGTTTCAATAACTTTCCGTGCATTTTCAACAGAGTTATCAGAGCCAAGATTGAAATTAACACCAGCATTATTTACCTGCAATTAATGATATGGCTTAGAAACAAATAATAAGGCCATAAGTTAAAACTACATACTTCCTAGTAAAATTCCATGTTTAGCAAGTATAAATGATAGATATTCAGATCAACTATGAACAAATCTAAGCCAGGTTCTTCATTGAACAGAATAAAAGGCTGTGGACATTGAGAAAATAAGATAGAAGTAAGCAAAATGGGTAAAACTAAGGACAGATGCCAATAGCAATCAGAAATTTAGTTAAAATCAAATCATACGTAAGAAATCATATGTTAGAAACTGACCAGAATATCTAGACCACCATAATTTTCCTGCAACCACTCAGCAAACTGCTTGACGGATGAAGAATCTAATATATCAAGTTGATGAGAAGCCACGTCAACAAGACCACCTTCTTGCAATACCTTGGTTGATTCAACACCAACACTATCATCTCTGGAAGTCAGTATAACAGTCAATCCATGACCAGCAAGTTGTCTTGAGATCTCGAACCCAATTCCTCTGTTGCCACCAGTAACCACAGCAACAGTTTCTTTGGACCACCACCTATGAATGCTCAAATCAAACAGAAATTAGAATGACATGGAGAAGAGTATTCATAATGCCACCAAGTACGAGTTGTTAAAGGTTGAGATAACAATCATGGTACAAAAGAATGTTCAATGTTCATAGCTAGTTACGTGCACGCCTAGCAGCAGGATAATCAAGCCAATTTGAAAATTTCAATATCCCACGCAACACTTGGTCATTCACTTGAAATTAAATAATATGGTTTCGTCATTCACAATATGGCATGAAGGTCATCATGACAGATAAGCACACACCAAAAACTTGAAAAAAAAGCATAAAACGATTAAACTGAAATATATTGAGTAATTCCTTAACAGTATAGATAATAAAAGTATAGCTTCGGAAGGAATTACATAGGATATAATTCAATTCATTCAGTAATAATTTCGAGGGAAGAGAGAGAGAGAATTGAAGAGCTAATTACAGAAATTAAATAAGGAAAATGCTAGTTAACCTACGCATTGGATAATAGCCTAAGCTTACTCTTTCCTTCAAAGAAAAATGTTAATGCAATCTATAAGAAAAGAGAAATATGCATTGGTGTTCAGTAACAGGAAGGGACCATTTTGAGAGAGCATTGTGAGTAATGTGGGTGCAGTTAAAATATGAATTTAAATTCTTCAAGATATAGATGAATCACTTTAATTACTGGGTGGTTTATTTTTCAGTGCCGATTTCTTTGTGCATTTTAAAATTTCAGAATCTAAACGGGTGTTCATATTTGATATTCAGCAATCATAAACCTAAACATGAGACCGCACAAATTTGATGGAAAAAAATTAATTGGAAAACAAGAGAATAAAAACTCAGGAAATAGAAACTCATAAAAGGGAAGGAAGTAGAACCTCTGGTGATCAGAATAGGGAATGGTCCTCAGAAGCGATATCTCTTGCAGTCTCTTTTCTCTTCGCTCCTTTGCTTTTTCTTTGTTGTGACCCATCTCTCTCTTCTCCTCTGGATTTAGGGTTTCCTATTGATTCATTCACCTCGGGAATCGAATTGAAAGCTCGCTCTCGCTCTGTGTTTGGATTGCTGGGATAATGGGATTCAGAAAGATTTTCAATTTTTGTTGCAGAGAAAGAGAGGGAACTTGTATCGCATACACCGCAGGCCAAGGAGGAAGTCGGGGCCAACGCATGCCACGTTGTTGGTTAAAGCACCTCTATGATGCTCCGGTTTGGATCTGCTTTGGTCAAATGCGTTGAGCTAGACTTTGGGTCAAAGATCAACAGACATTTGCTCCGCATACTAGGCCATTTAATTCTGAATTTTTGACTCGTTGATGCGCTTCATTCTTGTACAACTTTTCTTTGGAAAATTTTATTTTATTTCCTTTAATTTTGGAAGGTTTCAGATTTTAGACGACAGCAAAGTCGTGAATTTCAAATATCTCTCTCCCTCTTTCCCCCGTCTCTCTCTTAAACACTAAGACAATGGTGAAGCCATGTTTTCCTATGTTTGTATGGTGAAAAACACATTAATTGATTGGGACTTAAGGCCAATTTTTGCCTACGAAATCTAGGTTTTTCCAGTCACGGTACAAACTTCATTTTTTCTGATATTTTGGCTTCAAAACCCTGTGTTTTGGTTCAAATTTAATGTGGCTTTTATTGTAAATTACTTTATGATTCAAGCTTCAAATATTCAAATTCTCTCTTCTTCTTCCTTGAGTTATTGCCCTTCCCCCATTTTCAATTTTCTCCATTGCACTCTCTCTCTCTCTATGTATGAATATGCTTTTTTTTTTCTAATTACTAATTATTTAGTTTTAATTTATATATTTTTTAATTTTTGAGGTTAATTAGTGATTACTGGTATCATGACAATTTTCGTCTCTTGTTAGACGGGGGTGGGTTTATGAATGGAGATTTTTTTGCATATTTTGATAGTTAATGAAAATTTTGTGTAACTTTTTAAACATTTAAAAATAAATTGTACATGACTTTAAATTGAAATGAATAAAATAAAATTTTCTGTTATTTTTTAGCATATTAAATTGAATCATTGATAATTAAGGGTAAGTTTAGATAAAAATAATAATGTTTTCTTAAAACATATATTTTTAGACTTTTTTTTTAAATAATTTTGTGTTTGGATACAATTAGTTAAAGAAATTAAAAATATATGAAGGAATATGTATGTACATTAAAAAAAATTATTTTTAATGGTAAAATTACTTGAAAGAGATGAAGAAAAGTATTTGACTACAAAATGTTGCATCTGACACTCTTATCAATTTTTGTTGTAATTATGGGGTTTTCTTTTGTCTAAAAATATAAATTGATCGATTAAGATGGAATTTCTAGAAAATATAATTGTGAAAGCTTCATTTCTAAAATTTTCAAAAGCCTTAATTTTAACTTTTTAAGCACTTTTTTTTTTAAAAAAAAAAAAAAAAAAAACTCATCCAAACATATAAATTATGCCTCAGAAAATACACATTTTTAATGTTGTTTTTGAAAAGTAAGCTCCAAATGACCAATCTCCATAAGCGATTGCCAACACAAAAACAAGAAAAATTAGAATAAACCAAGCCAAAATGGTTTCACGCTTCCCATTACATGAGTGGTCAACCATGTTGATCTGAAAGAAATTTTATACCCGAAGTTTAGAGTTTTTCGTGAGCAGAGACACCTTATGTTATTTATTGATGATCAAAGGTTTCCTCAAATTCGAGGGCCTTCAATTAGAAGAACTAATTTGTAGGAAAAATAGAAGGCATCCTATAAGTTGAAACATGTCACTTAATTAAGATACTGCATATTTTCTTAATTAGTAAATACCACCTCCTAGGATGAAAAGTTTTTCATGCTTTTAAATACAACACGTTACACATGCTATGATAAGATAGGCCACCAAAAAAATAAAAAGCATAAAACAAAGATAGGAGACTGTGTTTATGTCAGTAGTGAAATTTGTGACTTTGTAATATGATATCACCACGAATTGATGAAAAATTACCAGTCTAAATCTTGTTCATTCATCTATTAATTGATTATTGTCAAGTGTCAACAAATGGGTTGTTCATATTATTATTGTTTTTGTAGGTATTAACAAGAAGAGGAGAAGAGATGTCGATTTGGACTACATAAAAATGACAAATCATTAAAATGAGATTAAATACATTATTTATTCTATTACGTATGAAATTAACAAAACATAATCTGGGATTTGTTTTACGTATGAAATTCTCGTTTTTGTCTTTATTTTCGATATGGTATTGGTAGATAGGCCCAGTCCAAGTACAGCGTGATTTCAAATATACAGCCAAGCCCACAAATAAGGATATAAATGGAAGGTCCACAAGAAAAATGCAATTCATATAATTAGTTACATCAAGCCAACCCATCATTGAGCTAGAGCCAAGATGCTCTTCTAGATGGATTAGCCTGAGAAATTGTCGTCACGGGCATAAATGGAATAACAACCCATGTACGGATGTAAAGGTTCTGTCTTTTGCCTCTTTCTTCTAAAAAATTCGCAGAAAATTACAAGAAACTTTACTGTGTGCGTACTGTGTAGCGTTAATTTTGATTTTTCAGTTCATATCGGCCACCCTTGGATACGTCATGGCTTACCACATCAGAGTTACTTCTTTTGGTACGGACCTTTACGACCTTTTCGGCCAAGACAACTAAGTTAGTAAAGAAATTTCTGCCTAGCCTTATCATCGCATGAGCGTGGACCATTTGTTACCTGCCAAGTGGCTAAACCCTCCCCGCTATTCAACATGAAAAAATCACTCACAGAAGTGTGAAAGGGCAGACTGAGCTGCCATTTTGGCACAATGAAGGACTATATATCCATCTCCACCCACTGACTCGTGTTTGAAAACCCCCAATTACTTTCCTCTCGTCAAAGTTCCTGTTCTATCCTGGTACGCTCTGTCATCTGCGAGAATTCCTTCCTCTTTCTGCGTTTTCTATTATCATTATAATTATTTGAAGATTACCATGATAAAAAAATAATAATACCCATACCCAGAGTCTATAAGCTGCGTTGCCTTCATGAATTGAGCTTTGTTTGGTTTGGATTGCTTTTGTCTGTGAATGAATTCCATTTAGTGGTTTTACTTAATAAAAAGGAATCCCATTCTCTTTCTTTTTGGTTAGTATGGAATTTTAAGATTACCCATATGTAAATTTCACGTAGAGATGTGCTTTTCCGCCATTTTGTAGTCATCCTTGCTATTTATATTATCTTTCTGCTATGGTGGTGACTGGTGAATTTCTGGTCTCCCTTTTATCAGTATAATTATGTATTTTGTTCCCGCATCAGATGGTAATTATAATTCTGTTGAGGTATTGCTTTCCATTTTTCTCATTTCTTATCACTCTTGTTCTGTTTTTCCTTCAAGAATCATGCTTCAAAGTAGTTTTTAAGGGGACTGATTTCACATGATTTTCTACATCAAGAACTGCCATTTCTAATACAATTACTCTTGTATTGCCGCTGAATTTTACGGAGATAATGCATTGTTTACATTCTTCATCTATTTAATTTCATTCACTTGATGAGTATCTAATAAAGATTATGCTGACAGGCCAAGATGCGACATATTTCTCAAAATTGGCTACTTTTATCAGTAATACTACTGCTGGCATTAAGCACACAATACTCACATGCTTTTAGGGAAACTGAGAGTAAGACAAAATCAGCTGTTTTTCTATCCCCCAAATTTGTATTGGGACCGGGATCAGTTGTGAACAAAATCTACTATGATATTGAGTTTCCAAGAGGTCATATTGCACTCAAGAGTTTCAATGCTGAAGTAATTGATGAAGCAGGGAACCCTATCCCTCTTCAAGAAACTTACCTCCACCATTGGGTTGTTGGTAAATACCATCAACGTGAAAATGTGACACAGAAAGAGTATGATGGTCACCGGGTGCTTAGCCAGTCAGATCATGTTTTTGTAAGAAACAGTGGCATATGTCAGAGAGATGTTCTTGGACAGTATTTTGGCCTTGGATCTGAAACACGAGGCACAGCTACAGATATTCCAGATCCTTTTGGGATAGAAATAGGCAATCCTGCAGAAATTCCAGAAGGGTATGAAGAGAAATGGATGCTTAATGTCCACGCCATTGATACACGTGATGTAGAAGATAAGTTGGGTTGCACTGAGTGCAGGTGTGACCTTTATAATCTCACTAAGGATAAATATGACCGACCTTTGAGGCCAGATTATGTAGGGGGCTTGTTGTGTTGCTATGATAATACTCAGTGTAGAAAGAGAGAAGGCTTTGAGGGTCCAAAGAGAACCCTCTACCTGAGATATACAGTCAAGTGGGTTGACTGGGACGATTCAATTGTGCCTGTTAAGATTTATATACTTGATGTGACTGATACATTGAAAATACCAGATGATTCAAAAGGAATTAGTCCAAATCATGACTGCCGGGTAAGTAAATTCTTTAAGACACATCATTATATGGTCTGATTCCCAATTTAATTTCTGAACAGAGCAATGTTCTTTTACTTTGTTGTCATTTTTTTTAAATCCAAATTATAAGCAAGTAACAAATGTTTCTTTGTTCCAGATTGAGTATGAAGTTGAACCTTGCAGCATAGACCATAAGAATGCTAATGGTTGCATTCATGTCAAAAAGACAAGCCTCCCAATGCAAAGCGGTGGTTATGTCATCTATGGTGTTGCTCACCAGCATTCAGGGGGAATCGGTTCAACCCTATATGGACAGGTAATGTTCAATAGTCACTATCATTAGATTTTTAGTTAGTCTTTAGGGACTCTAGTGGCATGAACATGTGCTAGAATTAAACCTTCTTTCGAATAAGGTAATGATTGTGTGTCTGTAAATTTACACCTCTTCTTCATTTCTTTTTGGTTTTTCTGTGTGATAGTATTCAATTGAGGATCATAAATGTTTTATTTTTAGCAAAGATGTGAACTGTTTATTGGCAATCTACTAGTAATGCTGTAATGGCAGCTTCTAATTTCATTGGTGTACTTCTTGAGCTTCATCTTGTATACCCAACACCAAAGTAAAAAAGAACTTCAACATACCCCAGAGCTCAGCTTTCATTATACTGTCTATGCTTCTCTCACTTTGTTAAATGAATCAGCTTCCTTAATGCCCTTAAATTCTTATCATTGTAAGATATTAAATATTGAAGCGCAGCTTGTTTTCTGAAATCTGTGGGTGATGATTTCAGGACAGCAGGGTTATATGTTCCTCAATACCAAGCTATGGAAAGGGAAAGGAAGCAGGAAATGAAGCAGGCTACATTGTAGGAATGTCTACTTGTTATCCTCGTCCTGGTTCTATCAAGATACTTGAGGGTGAAACTTTAACTTTGGAATCTAAGTATAGCAGCAGCAGAAGGCACACAGGAGTGATGGGGCTCTTCTACCTCTTAGTAGCAGAACGGCTGCCACCCCAACTCTTTTCACATTCCTCGCGTGCTTCATTTTTCGCAGATGTAAATGATGTATTATATTGATAGCAATTATTAACTTCATTTGGAGTGAAGTGAAGATTATGGAATCGAAGATATCACAATAGAAAGAAGCAAATGAGAAGCTTAACTGCAAATCGTCAACTAAGGCAAGATCCAGCAGTGGCTTGCTCACAGTTCATAGTGGATTTGCATCATATTAGAATATGAGGAAGATAGTGATCAGATTATCAGTTATTTAATTTTGTTTATTGGTGACAGTTTGTACTGTGTTATACCAGTGTCTCGTATGTGGTATACTTATTGTACTATATATATATAGTAACCCACGCCACCTATCCCAAAGTAACGTGTTACAAGCACACGGCCTGGTTGGTATAGCTTGTGAATTCTATGTAAAAATCTACAATTGTAGCGAAGTACAAAAAAATAACGTCTAACACTGTCAATTGGGGCCGACTATTTAGGCACGGGGTTTAAACGAAACGGGGTATACCGGAAATTTCTAGGCCCCGTCTTGTCTCTGATGTGATTGTTGTGCAATGAAGTGCCAACAGCAAAACGAAGAAAAAAGACCTCTACTCGGGTTGTGGATGTGGTTGCTGGGGATGGTTTCGTGTAAGAGATAACTGTTAACAAACTCAAATTAATAAATGAACTTTCTAGCAACACAGAAAAAAAAAGAGAAATCAACAAATAAATACGTGGATGGTTCTCCTTTCCCCTCCTTTTGGTCTTTTCCACATGTTTTACTTGGCTGATTAAAAAGGTTTTTTGTCAACTTCTTGAAAATGAAGAGATCGAGATCTAAGGCTGGATCTCAAACCTCTCTATTGACAACTAGACAAATTAATAAATGATATAATTAGTTGAAAGTCCCACAAGGCCTTTGATTGAAAGGGCAAACACATTTCACTACAAAGGTGTCACTTATAGAATAATTAATAAATAATTATTAATATTATATTTGTAATAATTTAATGACGCAAAAACAAGTGTTTATGAAGTAAATAATAATAATTTTGCAAACATTTTGGCAAATATATTTGTTATGGGGTTTATACTCTAAAAATGTATTTCTGAACACAAAAAATGCATTTCTCAAAATATATTTAATTAAGTGTAGATATATAATAAAATTTTAATATAACTAATTTATCTATAAAAATGTAATCAATGCATTCAGTTATCACAATATTTTTCATTTTTTTGGGCTAAAAAGAAATATTTTTCAAATTAGGTTCCAATTTTTGTTTTGGTTGAAAGTAATGTTAAGGTTTCAAATTAGGTGATGACTTGCTTGTATTCGCATACAAGATGAAGATGAGTGTCCAGATAAGCCCGTTTCATCAGCACTTTGATCCTAATAATACAATTAAAAAAATTATTTACGAATTTAAAGTAGTTGAAAATTAAATTATCAAAATAATATAATTTTAAAATATTTTAAAAAAATAAAAATAAAAACACTGCAGCGGGTATGGGGCCCACCGGACACGCCGGGGGCCCCACGGCGCGTCCCCGCCTTCCGAGTCCTCCTTTCGTTGGTTTTCTTCTTTGCCATGGCTGCTGCTGCTACACTCAGTGCACTTGTTCCACCTGCAACAACACCCAAAAACCCATGTTTGGATTAGTCATGAAAAAACATTAAAGACTCGATTTTGAGCAGAACCCATTTCAAAAGAATTGATTTTGAGACAGAGCGAGAGAAAAAGCTTGTTTCACCTTGGGAGGGAGAAGGGCATGGTAGGACTAGGAGAAATGACAGGAATGTCCCTGTTTTTGGTGCAGGTGTACAGAGGAAGAGATGGAAAAGTATGGGATGCATCTGCTGGCATTGTCTCACGTGTATTTAGTGCCACAGCTGAAGCAGAGATGCATTAAGGGGTTGACGGAACGATTAACTGTTGAGAATGTTGTGGATGTACTCCAACTGGCAAGGCTCTGCGATGCACCTGATCTTTACCTCAAGTGCATGAAGTTACTCACGAACCATTTCAAATCTGTGGAGAAAACAGAGGGCTGGAAATTTTTGCAAAGGCACGATCCCTACCTTGAGCTCGACATCCTCCGCTTTATGGATGAGGACGAATTGGTAGATTTAGTTC
>QAOA01003631.1:1022371-1096491 GCA_003255065.1 Cercis canadensis | reverse complement strand
TTGTTTCACCTTGGGAGGGAGAAGGGCATGGTAGGACTAGGAGAAATGACAGGAATGTCCCTGTTTTTGGTGCAGGTGTACAGAGGAAGAGATGGAAAAGTATGGGATGCATCTGCTGGCATTGTCTCACGTGTATTTAGTGCCACAGCTGAAGCAGAGATGCATTAAGGGGTTGACGGAACGATTAACTGTTGAGAATGTTGTGGATGTACTCCAACTGGCAAGGCTCTGCGATGCACCTGATCTTTACCTCAAGTGCATGAAGTTACTCACGAACCATTTCAAATCTGTGGAGAAAACAGAGGGCTGGAAATTTTTGCAAAGGCACGATCCCTACCTTGAGCTCGACATCCTCCGCTTTATGGATGAGGACGAATTGGTAGATTTAGTTCATAATTTTATAATTTTTTTTATTATTCCTAATTTTTTTCAGATATTAATTAAATATGGTATGATCAAAGGAAAAAGAAATCAAGGAAGCAGAGGAAGGAGCAGAGCTTGTACAGAGGACTAAGCGACGGTAGGAAGACTCAGAGGACTCAATTTAGTGGGGACGCGCCATGGGACCCCGGCGTGTCCCTTGATAACACGATATGGGGCTCGGGCGTGTCCGGTGAACTCCACACCTTGCAGTGTTGTGTTTTTTTTTTTTTTNTTTTTTTTAAATTATATTATTTTGATAATTTAATTTCTAATTACCCAAATTTGTAAATAATTTTTTTAACTACATTATTGGGTCAAAATGCCCATTACGTCTGAAGCCCAACCCAATAATAATAGGAAACTTTAGAAAAGAAGTTCAAGCCCCAAGAAGCAAGAACAAGAAAAAGAAAGAATATCTTTTTAAAAAAAAAAAAAAAAAAACAGGGGTGAGAAGAAGAAAAATTAAGCAAAAATTGGAGCATTCAGTGCAGGCCAGGGCAGGGTGCTGGAGAAGAATATCCAATAATATCCCCTTCTCCTCTACCTCCTTTCCCCGTTAGCAAGGAAAGGAAACCCACACAAAAGAAGGATTTGAAATTTCCTTAAATCCGTTTCCTTTATTATCACTATTAAGGAGGGTTGTTCGTACGTCGGTGATTCTGAGTGACAATGCGAATGTTTCTTTCTTTGTCCCTTCCTAACCCCTTTTGATGTCCGCGATTCAGTTCCATAAAATAACTTGAAGAGAAGAAGGTATCTTAGTTCACGCATTGGTCACCTTCTATTATTAATTCTTTTTTTTTTTTTTTTGCCTGAAGTGGAAATCGAAACCGTCCCCAATTTACAAGTTACAGAATTTTCAATTTCAGGTACCTTCTTCTTCTTCTTCTTCTTCTTCTCTTTCTTCGTCGTCTTGTACTTTTTTGCGCTTCACAGTTCCCAGTCCAATCAGCTTCTGACGAGTCTTTGTCTCCCTCTCTTTTGACCTGCAACCTCCAATTCAATCCCTATCATCACGAAGAATAATATATAAATTCAAACAGGGAGTGACTTAGGCGTCGATCAGAGGTCACTTTTATGACTTTTAAGATTTGACCCTTCCAAATTCAGAAAGTTTCAGTCCAATTTCAGTTTGGATCTGAAACTAAAGGTTGGGGGATTTAGAGCGTCAATGCTTCATAAACCCAGAATCTTTTTGGGAATTTCTAAATTTTTCTACGAATAAGCGAGAGTTGTTCAAGGATGTCTGGAGCAGGGCAAGCCATAGACGTGGAACATGTGGGCTTTTCCAATATGGAGGCCAAAGCGAAATCGAATGCCACAGGAAAATCCACAGCTGCCCAGACTAGCGATCATGGCCGTGGCGCCGGCTGTTGCAACCCCGTTAAGAAAACGGGATCTATTTCAATGGATCATGTTCTCCTCGCTTTGCGTGAGACCAAAGAAGAGAGAGATATTCGTATTCGTAGCCTCTTCAATTTCTTCGATGCAGCCAATAATGGGTACTTGGACTATACTCAGATTGAAGCTGGCTTGTCTGCCCTGCAAATACCGCCCGAGTACAAGTACGCCAAGGACCTCTTCAAGGTTTGTGATGCCAACAGAGATGGCAGGGTTGATTACCATGAATTCCGGCGATACATGGACGATAAGGAGTTAGAGCTTTACCGCATCTTTCAAGCTATTGATGTTGAACACAATGGCTGCATTCTCCCTGAAGAGCTTTGGGATGCACTTGTTAAGGCTGGTATTCTTTTAGCTGCTTCTCATTTCTTCTTGTATGCAGTTTTATGTTACGGACTTTATTCCCTATTTCACTGACTTAAGTTGTTCTTAGACTAGGCTGCTTCCTGGTAAATTTGTTGTTTTCTATATCTTCAGTTATTTTTATGCTTATTATTCCTTATTAGTCAGTGAGGAAATGGAGCAAGTCTTTTTTTGTTGGCCATTGCATACCATTGTCCTTTTCCATGAGCGAGTCAAGACATAATTGACATTTGATGCCAGTCCTTAAAACTTGCACTTCAACAACAACCCTGCTCTTAGAAACTTAAAAAAGTAAGAAGTTAGTATTGTGTTGGAAGACTATCTGAAAGTATAATGTATGCTTTTTTAGTAGTTACAATCACCGGAAATGGATGTGTGGATTCTATAATTGAGATGGGAAATTATTTTTGTCTTCTAATGGGACATTTCTTGCCATGGTCATAAAAATATGTTTAAAATTTGTTGAGACATTGCAGAGGTTTTATATTCCTTCATAATTTTAGTGGACCCTATTGAATGTGTGTTTGTTTTGTTTTACATACTTTATGTTATATTTGAAAATCAATCTTTGGATCTGCATGGTGTTTGGGAATCCTGATTCCATCTTTTATGGTCGATTCTATTGTATGGTAGTTGTTTTTTCCTTGATTTCACTTTTATGCAAAAATCTGCATATATACTTCTAATATATTTTGAAGATAGTATTCCTTCATGCTTTCTGTGGAAGCTCTTGCCATTCTGTTGTTTCTTTTTTTGTTTTTCTTCCTATGGTATTTTTCATAAGCCTTGGCAGCTTCTATACTGCAGGGATAGAAATGGATGATGAGGAACTTGCTCGATTTGTGGAGCATGTTGATAAGGATAACAATGGAATTATCACTTTTGAAGAATGGAGAGATTTTCTTCTACTATATCCACACGAAGCGACTATTGAAAATATATATCATCATTGGGAGAGGGTGTGTCTAGTAGACATTGGGGAGCAAGCTGTCATTCCTGAAGGTATCAGCAAGCATGTTCATCGAAGCAGATATTTTATTGCAGGGGGGATAGCAGGAGCTACTTCTCGTACTGCAACTGCCCCTCTTGATCGTCTGAAGGTGATCTTACAAATTCAGACAGCTCGTGCTTCTATTATGCCGGCAGTAATGAAGATATGGCAACAAGATGGTTTATTAGGGTTTTTCCGAGGTAATGGATTAAATGTTGTGAAGGTAGCACCGGAAAGTGCCATCAAGTTTTATGCTTATGAAACGTTGAAAAATGCAATTGGAAACAGTCACGGGAACAAGTCAGATATTGGTACTGGTGGAAGGCTTTTTGCTGGTGGTATGGCTGGTGCAATTGCACAGACTGCTGTCTATCCATTGGATCTCATTAAAACTAGGTTACAGACTTGTGCTTCTGAAGGTGGAAAGGGTCCTAAGCTGGGAACACTGACCAAAGATATATGGGTTCAAGAGGGACCTCGAGCTTTGTACAGAGGGCTTGTTCCATCTCTTCTTGGTATAATTCCTTATGCAGGCATTGATCTCACCGCTTATGAAACGTTGAAAGATATATCTAAGAGATATATTCTTCAAGATAGTGGTATGATATTTACTGTATCTATGGTATCTCCTCATCTGATTTTATTTTGTTCTTACGGCTTTATTTCTTGAAGTATTAATTTACACTAGTAAGAAAATTCGTTCTTGGAGACTCAAACTTCTTCTTTATTCTATTTCCCCTTCATAGAACCTGGCCCCCTTGTACAACTGGGATGTGGGACAATTTCAGGAGCCCTTGGAGCTACTTGTGTCTATCCGCTGCAGGTTATTCGTACAAGGTATCATCAACATTTTAGTGTTACTACTATTTCTCCACTTTCCTTAGTCCCCCTCCAAAAAAATACTGGGAATGGTGGGTGGTATCAGTTAAGCTCTTCTAAGTTAGTTGTGTTCATGTATACTTTACTGATATTGCTTTATCGTGCTTTTCAGATTGATGGCACAACCTTCTAACTCATCTACTGCTTACAAAGGAATGTCTGATGCATTTTGGAGAACTCTTCAGCATGAAGGCTTTAGAGGTTTCTATAAGGGACTCCTTCCAAATCTCCTCAAAGTGGTGCCAGCTGCAAGCATTACTTATATGGTTTATGAAAGTATGAAGAAGAGTTTAGAACTTGATTAGAGTTGTCGTAATTATTGCCCAAGTTACTGAACTGATTCAAATATTAGCTAGTCTGCAAGTCTTGATGACGACGATAAAAAGGATGAGATTATTAGTGCAGTAGGCGATATGATATCTTAAACGCGATTTTGTAGTCAGAAAGTTTTTCCCGATGCTTATCTGAACTAAATGGTGAGAAATTAGGCTTGTATCATGCCTAGATGTTGGATACCAAGGCAATAGGTGTTATCATTTCCCAATATATAATTCGTTCTATATTTCCTGTATTCAATTGTGAAGATACATGATTTAGTTTCTCTTTCATATTCAATTCATGTTATGGGAAAAACGTATTAGATTATTCTTCCTCAGTTCTTACCTGAACTTACAGGCCAACGGTTTCTTATTGACTTCAGGATATTAAGTGAGTGAATGAGAAAGATAGATGGCAAAATTTGTATCATTCTTTATGTGATGAGAAATGAATTCTTATCAATTGGCCGATGAAGACTTTAATTGCTAGATTTATTAGCCCGGTGGATTTCAGTTACTACTTGGATTTTCATATGCCCAAAACGGCAAAACCATTTGTGATTCTCAGGATTTCGAAAGAAATTTCTTAAAGACGTGTTAAAAAGATTAGACAAGAAAGAACGTTAAAAAAAAATAATGAACTATCTTTCTAGAAATGAATAATCAGCTTTTAGAATGGAATTTTAACATACTTTTTCACCTTCTTTACAAGGTCATTATTTAGCCCTCTTTGTTCTATTTTATTCGTGGAAGCATTTAGTGCGCATTGCATAGTGGATCATTACTATTTTAGCCACTATATTTGTGGTGAAGTGTATGCATTTCATGATGTTAAGGATGCACATGACTTCTTGATTCGTGTCAAGTATCTGATGCTACTTGTAATTCTATAAGTAATTGCATGTACATAGTTCCCATCCAGGAAAGATGGACATGTCATATTACTCAAATACGAGTATGTATAGACAAGCTGTATCGAAATTCAACACATAATGGTTAATATTGGCAACATTCAGACTTGTTTCTATCTATTTTATTCATGGCTTCCAACAAAACAGAGATGGAATCTTACAATCTCAATATCTCAAGTCACTCACTACCTCAGGTTCTGCAGCTTGGCCATATTAACAGACACATTATACATATATTAGATCATAGAAAGTTTCTGGGTGATCGACGTTCAAAATGACAAGTATGAAGAATGGATTGGAAAAAAAGAAAAACACACTAAATGAACACAAAAACTGATTAAAGATAAATCTGCAGAACTGTCTGACGTAGCTGAAATTACCAGTGCGACAGATGCAGCTTGATGCATTGAACCCGGAAGAAAGGCGTTACCTTCCCTTTGCCTCTATGACTTGCCTTTTCCTTTTCTCTCTTCCAATCATAGAAAGAAGAGAGTAGCATAGCATGCACAACTCAATTTAGTTGTCATCGTCCTCTTCATTTTCATCTTTCTCCATATCTTGGTTGTTACCGGGCTTAGCTTCGGTTCGATTGCACTCACAATGAAGGCAATTGGATTCTTACTTCCCTTCCTACGAATCAAGCATATATATATATATATACAACATATCCTCTTCAAAAGCTAGATACTTGAAGGGGAATACATTTGATTTTCAATACTATTAGGGGGAAAAGAATTGGGAAATCAGACAAAAGAGAACAGATCAGCGAAGAATCACGCTTCAATTTTCAAATGGTCCCCTTAAAACCATTTGTTATGGGCAAATGCTTATCTCCATGATCAATATAAGAATAATATTATTCCTCTGCTTTAGAGAAAATAAGACAATATTCTATAGGAGATCGAGAAAGAAAGAGGGATGGAGCCTAGTCATTCCATGTGGAAAAGAGCAACAGAAAACGGATAAAGGAATAAGGAGGGAAGAAAAGGCTGGAGAGGATTACCAAACAAGTGGACAGGTTCTTTATTAAAGAAGTGAATTAAATGTTATACTAATCAAAAAGTTAGTTAAAGAAGTTAAGGCAACAAAAACAGCCGAGTGTAAAGATAGAATACGGAGGTAGATAGAGCACTTTGATTTTATAGAGCACAATGGATTGGCACCGTTCAATTCCGATTCGTACTGGGTGGGACTGCTAAATGCTTCTTAAAGTATATGTACCCAGCTCAAAGGCGACTGCTAAATCCGGAAATT
This sequence comes from Cercis canadensis, assembly GCA_003255065.1. NCBI lineage: Eukaryota > Viridiplantae > Streptophyta > Magnoliopsida > Fabales > Fabaceae > Cercis > Cercis canadensis. Next base: position 1,089,949 of record QAOA01003631.1, on the reverse strand, counting down.
AGTGTACGAAAACTAAAGCATAGCCAAAACTTGACTTTTTATTCATTCAAACAAGAGCTAGAGCTTCCCTCACCGAATAGCGCAAGGATTAACAGAGGAACATTAATTTGACCTGTCTGCTCTGGGAGTCTCACATCCTTTCCTCACTAGTTGGAATAACAATAATTGGTGCTATTTGTAATCAAATAATATAGGTTTAATTGAGTTCTTGTTGTTACCTCCAATTATAATTCCGTTTGTTTAGTGCTCACATGACAAACAACTTATTATATAACAATAAAAAAGTTAACGTAGTATCAAAGTAACACAAAAATTAACACTTCATCATCTTTACCAACTTCAAACTTCAAGAAAAAAGATGATGAAGTGACAATGTTTGTATCATTTTGGCGTCATGTCAATTTTTTTTATTGCCACATAGACAAGCTGTTTGCCATATGAGTACTAAACTAATGGAATTATAACTGAAGTTGATGGCAGGGAGTCCTAATTAAAAAAAATTTAAACTATATGAACCCAAAAGAGAAAAAAAAAAACTAGAAGAACTTGATTCAAAAATCTTTAAAACTATAAAGACTTACAGTATATTTAAACCAATAATATAATTTATGTTAAGTGCAAGTGGCGGCCTCTCTTGGCCACGGCTACTCTACAGGGCAGGGTTGGTTAACCCTTAATTTTGTCGGTGGTCCTTTACACGGGAATCCGGCATGTCGAGACTAGTCTTCCTAATTCCTATATCACAGTGAAACTTACATGTTTTTGGGATAACCAAATGGTTTGCGGTTGTATTGAAGTGATATTATGTTTAAATTTAGAGTGGAAATCAAAATACTAAGAAAAAAGGAATCAATTAATTAACTGATGAAGTGGTGATAACTCGACTTTATTGATTAAATTGAAACAGCATAGTGGTAGACACGCTTATGTATGAGTGTGACCATGAAAACTTTGAGCAATCTGCTAAATTTAATTTATATTTAGGATAATGGTAAAAAAAAGTTAACTAGAAATTGAGTATTATTTGTTGTATTATAATATATTTATATCAATCTAAATATAATCTGTTGAATAAAAATATATCATTGGTGATAAGAACATGATCATTTCACAGAGTATGTCAACATGTGCTAAAAAAAAGCGTGAAACTTATAAAACTGAAAAAAGATCCATATAAAAACTCAAATCAATGAACTTAAGCACAATTTCCATGATTTGAGTTTGTCACTTTATAAACTTCTCGGTGAGTTAATATGTTAGGTCAACCTATAATTTCTTTTACAGGAAGCAAAATATTTAAATCTATTTTTTTTTTTTTTTTACAAATTACTCAAATTATTCATCACTATAACGTAGTTACTGACTTAATCAATAAATAATATTTTATATACACTACTATTTTTTTACCAAATCACACCTCCATACGTGTCTATTTAAATTCATATTTAATAACTTTAACTGGAGCCAATTAATTTTCTTTTTAAAACATTTAGATTTGATTGGATTCTTGATGTGTTTGTTGAAACTATTAGCATAACTGTGGACGTGCCGGAGTGGTTATCGGGCATGACTAGAAATCATGTGGGCTCTGCCCGCGCAGGTTCGAATCCTGCCGTCCACGATCTTCTTTTTTGCTTTTATGATCGATCTCTTTGAACAAGAACTTGAAATGTCATTTAAACTTCCCTACACAAAATCAAGCCTTTGCTCTGTGTCTGCTCTCTCTAATCCATCACTTAGCAAAACCCATGTTGTATGAATCTCTTGAATGCCATCAAGCAATGCAAATCCATCAAACAAGTTCATCAGGTTCATGCCCACTCCATAACCTCTGGACTCCTCTCTCGACACCCTTCACCTATCTTGAACAACATCCTCTTCACCTTCACTTCCACATTCAACCGTTTCACTTGCAATTCATTGAGCTATGCACTCTCTGTCTTCCATTCTATTCCAAAGCCCTCGACTTTTTCCTACAACAATCTCATTAGACTTCACACACTTCTCTCTGCCCCTGTTCCGGCCCTCCAACTCTTTGCCTCATTGCGCCGTCTCTCTCTTTCTCCCGATTCTCACACATTCCCCTTTGTTCTCAAAGCCTGTGCCCAACTTCGTGCTCTATCTCTGACACAATCTGTTCATTCACAAGCTTTCAAGTTTGGCTTCGTTGCCCATTTTTTCATACTCAACTCTCTTATACATGTGTACTCTATCCACGACCGTATTGACGATGCCCACCAAGTGTTCGGTGAAAGTTCTGATAAAGATGTTGTCTCGTTCAATGCCATGATAGATGGCTTCGTTAAAACTCGGCAGTTGATCCGGGCGCGTGAACTGTTTGATCAGATGCCAGTTCGAGATGCTGTGTCTTGGGGTACTATGATAGCTGGGTATGCCCAGACAAGTTTGTGTAATGAAGCCATTGAACTCTTCAATCAGATGCTTGCTTTAGAGTTTCGGCCCGACAACATTGCATTGGTCAGCGTTCTTTCTGCTTGTGCCCAGCTGGGGGAATTAGAGCAGGGCAGAACTGTCCATAATTACATTAAACGAAGTGGGATTCGAGTTGATTCCTTTTTGGCAACTGGGTTGGTAGACTTATATGCCAAGTGTGGATGCATTGAGACTGCTAAGAATATATTTGAGATAAGCCCAGATAAAAATGTGTTTACGTGGAATGCCATGCTTGTTGGCCACGCAATGCATGGAAATGGTTCACTTTTGCTAGATTATTTCTCCAGAATGATTGCTGCAGGAATTCAACCTGATGGGGTGACCTTTCTAGGAGTCTTAGTGGGATGTAGCCATGCAGGTCTGGTCCATGAAGCCCGAAAGCTTTTCGATGACATGGAAACTTTATATGGAGTTCCTCGTGAGCTGAAACACTATGGGTGTATGGCCGATATGTTGGGACGGGCTGGTTTGATTGGAGAAGTAATGGAGATGATAAAAAGGATGCCAAATGGAGGTGATGTTTTTGTGTGGGGTGGGTTGCTAGGAGGTTGTAGGATACATGGAAATGATGAAATTGCAAAGAAAGCAGCTGAGCAAGTGATGGAGTTAAAGCCTGATGATGGTGGGGTTTATTCCATCATGGCCAATATTTATGCCCACACAGAGCAATGGGATGACTTAGTGAAGATTAGGAGGTCATTGAGCGCTAACAAGAGGGTCAAGAAGATCACTGGCTTTAGTTTGATTAGACTGAATGACCTTACCCTTGAGCACGAGCTTGATGCAGCAAACAATATACCATCCGTAAACTGATCAGACGAAAGAAATTGCAAATCATCGAAGATTAGCATGTCATCGGATAGCAGCTATGATAGAATACTCCTCCCACTAAAGTTTGGATTGTAGGAGGAGTTGAATTGGGTCCAACCGCAAATTTTATGCTCAGCCATGGTGGTGGTGGTCTGGGCAGCCCGAAGCTTCTGACGTCAAAGATTAATGACTGCCAACATAATTTGGGGAATGAATAAGGTTGCCACCTGACACTGAAAGAAAAGAGATGTAAATTTTTTTTATTTATACATTATATTATTTTAAAACAACTGACATAAATTTAAATTTTATAAAATTAATGTTTATGTTATACTTAAAAAATTTAAATTATATTAATTACGTAAAAATAATATTAAAATATTTTTTGTTTACATTTTTCAGCTATCATGTTTTTATTTTTTTCCTCCAATCAACTGGAGAGCTATTGATTACTTGGGCCCTTGGTAACTGGGCAAGGACAAAGGCATCATATCATTTGGTCCATGACGGTGCTTGACAAGAAATCTTTATCATTGCTCAGGTCCATCATGAAAGAAAAAAATACCGTGTGTCTTAAAATTTACTAGTTCAGAGTATAAACATGTCGTGGTTCATCCGGAGGCTTCAATGGTTATCGTGTCAATTGTAGAGTTTGACAAGTGTCAACCAGCTTCTATATTTTGCTACGTGGCTCCAGAACCCTCTTTTGGCAGAGACAGAATTCGCTTTCTGTGCAAAGGCTTTTCCATCCATTATATATGAAGACTACCAGGAATCTGCCGCAGCAACAGCAACAAGCAACAGATTATCACTTTCTGGCTCATCGATAGTAACTGAAATTTGTTGGGCTACTATCTAGATACTCTACTTCTCGTCCTTCACTGTAATTTCTGTTGGCAATTATGGCGTTCAGGTCTACGGTATGGTTATCTTCTTTCACACAAGTTGTGCTCTGTTTTCTATCAACCTTCCTTTCTATTAATGCCCAGTATGCTTAGTTGCTGACCACCACATGGTTTCCAATACGCGTTGCAGATGGCTCTTTGGAAAACGCTGATGAGCAATGGGATTCGAGGACGAGGCAAGGCATCTGCCTACACAACCTCAACCACACCAAAGATGAAGGGATACGCTCCAACAGCTGATTATGGCTACGTTCAGCAACAACAACAACGACAGGGGAAATCATCAAGGCCAGTGAAGGGAGACTTTGTGCCAGTTTACGTGGCAATAGGAATGATAGCTTTGTCGACAGGGCTTGGCCTACACACGGCATGGCAGCAACTAAGAAACTCGCCAACTGTGCGTGTGAAGAAGCAAAGAAGGGAGACTTTGCCGGAAGTGGTGGAGCCGGAGCACGTGGCGGAGGAGGCTGAGAAATTCGTTAACAAATCTTTCTTCAGGAAGGTGGCTCACGTTCAGGAATACAACAATCCTGAGAAGCAAGCCATCCCCGATCCCATCCACAGAGATGCCTATGGCCATCGTCCCCGCGTTGAGACTCTCAAATCCGTCGGGGTTGATCCCACGCAAGTCTGATTCTAAATAAATAATGTGTGATTTTGTAGTTTCCTTAAAAAAGTAATGTTGTAAATACAACTCTGCTGCTACTGATAGTCTCCACCCTGTGGCTTGTCTTTTTTGTTTTAAATTTTTGATTTTATGTTAAACTGGGATCTTGAACTTCCATAATAGCATTTTCATTTACTTGGTGTTTGACAAAAGTAACTAATAAAGCAATTGAGGTTTTGTATCTCTGTACTGGTGTTGATTGCAACAAGGGATCCGTCTTTAATATGGTTCTGTTCATATGGAGTGCTAAATCATAGAAACTTAAAACGGATCAAAACTGTGTTACGTGCTAGCGAAGCATGTTGCAACTCATGTGGATCATCTTCTGGGTTTGTAAAATCATAGATGCAAGTTACTTCGAGCTTTATTTATCCTCGGCGTCCATTATATGTTGCCTATTAAGTTCTACATTCATTTATGCCCTTTATTTTTTTCTTACGAGGAAAATTTGATGAGAAGAGACGTACAGGTTATGAGCTAAAACTTCACCTTGACTACTACTTACAAGGGTAGGATATCCTAAGCATAGGATATTCAAAATGAATCATGTACCACATTTTGTTTGGTCTCTCAATCTCCTTGATTTCATCGTATTTCTGCAACTACATTAACTTCCAAAGTTCACAGTCCAGGTCCGTAGTCTTCCTAGGTTGGGGTGAGGACAAGTAATGTGTTCCTCAATTTATCAAAACCTGAATTGCAGGGGGCAATTGGGACAAAGCAGCGAGTTGCGAGGAAAATCCATGATTACAAAAACTTGTCTCCACATATCACTCTTCTTTTCTCCAACTAGTCCCCAAGAAATGTCATTGGGTTGCAACCATCAATTCGCCCCCTCTCATTGAACCTTAAAAAATTTAATTGAGAGCTGGTTCTTGCAACTCTAACTTGGTCAACTTTGATGTTTCCGTCAACCAAGTAAGAAGAATTTTAACGGGAACGAAATCAAGAGCAGAATATCTATTTATTTAATGTGAACCGGCTATATGTTGCTCCTGTGTTCTTTATCTAAAATGCAACAACTGAATCTAGAAAGAGTAATGCACATGAACAATTTTGGTGTGTCAACGTCCTTTTCCTTTCTGAATTTCAAGAGAAGGTGACAATACTATGGTATGCTTATGGTATTTGAGCAGCGTGAAGAAATTGGTATAGTTTTTAGATACTTTCGATTCCATTGGATTTCCACTATGAGCCCCTACCTTTCGCGGAGTTGTCCAAGTATTTTGATTATAAAAGTGACGTTGCTTAGTAAGTTACTTCCTTTGGTTAGAACAATAGCTAATTGTTAATTGAAAGAGAGAAAAAAAAAAAAAAAAAAAAAGAAGCATTGATGGAATATTTGTGGCTTGGCACTATCTTGCCCGTGGTCCATAAAATTCGCTTTACGACTGTCTGCTCTCTATAGATACTGCTCTGTTTCTCTGTCTATAATTTCAGAAAAAGCTTTTGCACTTGCACACTCATTTTGGAAAGCCAACCTCTTCTGAGCTCTCTCCCTCAATGGCTTCTCCATCAAATTCTTCCTTCAGAAAAGCTCTTGAGAGATGGGAGTTCAGAAGACGTTTGCTTTTCATAATTCCGGTAGAACTTAAAATCTTAGAGGTGAGTTCACTGTTCAATTTGGCTGAGGTTCACAGTCTAGAAATCAAATATGTTTACGAGCTCTCAATCGGGAAAAAAAAATTGTTTCGAGCTCAAGCTTCCTATTAGAAAGTTAAAATGTGACTGAACTCAAGCTTTATTTCTAATTGTCTTTTTTTTTTTTTTTTCTTCTTTTGTGGTGTGGTTTATACTTGTGAGTTCTGATCCTAGCTGCATTTGGAGCCTGGAGTACTGTGTAGAGTTTGTTTGGAAAACACTCGAAAGCAAAAATCCATATACATTCTCTCTCTTCAATCAGATCAGAAGATTGGAAGTTTCATCGTTATGGAAGTTCTATAAAAGCTCTCTATCGTTTTTTTCTTTTTCTTCTAAGCACAAAAGGGGTATTATGTTGTCTTTAGACTCTTCACCATGTCGTGGACTCGTGGGAACCTTCATAGCATTGGGGTATGCTAATATTGACTCAGTAGATCTCATAAAAAGGACATTCAATATCTTCCTCCAAAAACACCACCACAAAATTTAACAAATTTCCTAATCACTTAATCAATTTCAGGTCAAGGACAAAAAACAAAAAACAATTCTAGGGCCTCTCTCCTTTCGGTTGGTGGCGGGGGCTCAAGGAAATGGACGAATATGAGGGTGCAGTCCAACTATGATGACGAGGTTGTAGCAGGCTCAAGATATGACTCGGCGGATATATAAGATCCATGGGCCTGAAATGGAGCCCGGTCAAATACTCTATTTATGGAATGTTAGGAAAAATAGTATAAAAATTAAAATTAAAATTGTAAAATAAACCTAACTATGATACGGACGACAGCGGGAGAGTGATGCAACGTGATGAAGTGGCAAGTTTTCATTGGCTATCGTCACGTAGCACTTAAAATCATTGGCTGAAACAGCTCGAACATAGTTTTACGGAGATCTATAAAGTAGAACAAACCGGAAAAGCTTTCATCTTTGAAGAGTGAGATTTTTTAGATCTTAGTATATCAGAAACCATCTCCTCTCCTCTTACTATTATTTCTGGATTAGGGTTTCATTGTGAGTCTGCGAGTGAGGGAGACACAGGAACAGAGAGCGATGGGAGAACGGAAACGAATCCCCCTGGGATTTTCCCTGGTGTTATTGTTGGTTGCCTGCTCTTCGTTTCAGCTGCTGCGCGCTTCTGATGATAACGATGATGCGGTAATTTGGGCTGCTTCTTGATCTTTTCCTCCTTCTTATTTATCCTTTTCGAATCGTTATTGGATCTCTAATTTTCTGACATTCTATTTTACGAATTGTTTTCCATGATGTTGTTTAGATCTTCTACGAGTCATTTGATGAGGCTTTTGAAGGCCGTTGGATTGTATCGGGGAAGGATGAGTACACAGGTAAATATTTGCTGTCTTATTGTCTGAGCAGATCAGTAATTATTCTTCTGGATATTGTATGATGGTGATTTGTCTTGTCGTTAACAACAGTTTGTTAAAGTCATGTTATAAAAGTAATTCGTTGTGTGTAATTTACTTCTACCATGTTTCTTTGTCATGGCTTATTCATCCGTTGAAGCAAAATGAATTCAATGTATCCTTTTAATAAGCTTTTACAATTCCACAATTCATTCAACTAGTAGAGTCATATCGCAAAACTTACTCACATACCACTCCAAATCTAGGATATTAAAGAATTTTTCAGCTGAAACAACGTTTTTTTTATATATATCTCTTTTCAATTGGATCCAGGGTTTGTTTAGAAACACTTCCAAAAAGATTAAAATAATCAGTGGGATACATGATGAATGCGAAATTGAAAGGTTTGCCTTCTATATCTGTAATTTTAACTTATTATGTGTGATTTTTTGCATAAGCAAAAGCAAACTTGATAAGAGCAAGTATTAAACATAATAAAAAAACTACATTAGCCAAGTTGCGAATCTATCAGAGAAGAACGATATTGCTGTGGTTAGACAGATAACTCAATTATTATACATACAAATACAAGGCCTGCGCTCATTTTATGAGCCTCCGTGCAAGTTCACTAAGTATTCTCTCCTGTTCTAGTAGTAGGTTAGCATCGTGAAAAATGATCATCTTTTGGGGCAGTCAAGAGGAAGTTGGTTTTAGTTTATTATGATAATCAAAATAAAGAGCCATTGCGCACAGTATTGTGGAAGTTCAACCAAAACAGATCATTCATGAAATTTGTGCAGCACTGATGAAGTGTGAATGTTTTTGTGGACACCACTTAATCTTTTTCCTTGTATTTCACTACATTATCCTCAAATTGAATTTCTGTAATGTGTTTCTTCCCCTGGTTAATTAAGATGTCAGGTTACCTCCTAGGCTTGCTTTCTCTCTGGATTTTATCCACTATTTTTAATTTCTAATTTGGCCTTTAGGTGTCTGGAAGCATGATCAGAGTGAGGGGCATGATGATTATGGACTTCTTGTTAGTGAGAAAGCAAGGAAGTACGCCATAGTAAAGCCGCTTGATGAGCCTGTGAGTCTTAAGGATGGAACAGTTGTCCTGCAGTTTGACACTCGCCTGCAGAATGGGCTTGAATGTGGTGGTGCGTATCTGAAGTATCTTCGACCCCAGGAAGCTGGATGGAAAGCCAAGGAATTTGACAATGAATCTCCATACTCTATCATGTTTGGTCCGGATAAATGTGGGGCCACAAACAAGGTGCACTTCATTTTCAAGCATAAGAATCCAAAGAGTGGGGAGTATGTGGAACACCATCTGAAGTATCCCCCATCTGTCCCATCTGACAAACTATCTCATGTGTACACTGCTATTTTGAAGCCTGACAATGAATTGCAAATTTTGATTGATGGGGAGGAGAAGAAAAAGGCAAACTTCTTGTCTTCTGAAGATTTCGAGCCTGCACTTATCCCTCCCCAGACAATCCCAGATCCTGATGATAAGAAACCTGAGGACTGGGATGAGAGAGCAAAAATTCCAGACCCAAATGCAGTAAAGCCAGATGACTGGGATGAGGATGCACCCATGGAAATTGAAGATGAGGAAGCCGAGAAACCTGAAGGATGGTTAGATAATGAGCCTGAGGAGATAGATGACCCAGAAGCAACTAAACCAGAAGATTGGGATGATGAGGAGGATGGTGAATGGGAAGCCCCAAAGATTGATAACCCAAAGTGTGAAGCGGCCCCTGGTTGTGGTGAGTGGAAGAGGCCAATGAAGAGGAATCCAGCTTATAAGGGAAAATGGCACGCCCCCCTTATTGATAACCCCAATTATAAGGGTATATGGAAGCCTCAGGAAATTCCAAACCCTGACTACTTTGAACTTGAGAAACCTGATTTTGAGCCTGTTGCTGCTATTGGAATTGAGATTTGGACAATGCAAGATGGTATATTGTTTGACAATATTTTGATTGCCAATGACGATAAGATTGCAGAGTCCTATCGGGAAACTACATGGAAGCCTAAGTTTACTATTGAGAAAGAGAAACAGAAGACTGAGGGATCTGAATCCGGTTCAGATGGTCTTGCAGGCTTCCAGGTAATGAGTTATGTGTTAGTCTTTATTTTCCTCTGCACCTTCTCTCTCTTTATCCTACTGGGGTTTCGCATATCCTATTTGCTTTCCTCCTCCCCCTCCTTATGCATGAGGTTAAATTTTTATCTTGCAGAAGAAGGTATTTGACCTCTTGTACAAGATCGCGGACATTCCCTTCCTGAGTGCTCACAAGCTCAAGATATATGTAAGTAATGAAACTGCTATCTTTCCATTTGCTAGCCAGCAAGAATGACTTAGAGGAATATGTTCTAAACTCTAATCATCTCTTCAGGATCTCATTGAAAAGGGAGAGAAGCAACCAAATCTCACTATTGGCATTCTTGTATCCATCGTGGTTGTCTTCTTCACAGTTTTCATCAGGATCATATTTGGTGGGAAGAAGCCTGTAAGTAGCGAGAACTCTATTTTTTTTGGATTCTGAAGTTAGATCTCTCACTTATTCATTTGTCTACTCTGGGTATGGTGTTTATCCTCGTCTCTTGCCATTTACGTGCATGTGCAGGGAAGGGTGGAGAGAACAAATACAGAGCCCACAGAATCTTCCAATAACCAAAGCGGTGAAGAAAATGAAGAAAACAAAGAGAAGGAGGAAACATCTGCTGCTCCACGTCGGAGGACAGCCAGGCGAGAGACTTGAGAAAGGTTGAAAGGGGTGGCCAATCGTTATCATCACCAGACATAAATTTTGAGCTCAGTTGGATTTTAGGTCGAATTCCATAGCACTTTGTTTTCATTTTTCTCCTTCGCATATGCATAAGCAGTGTAAATCAGATATTCTATCAGGCTGTGCTGGTTTTTTTTTGAGACTTGCGGGTATTTAGCTAATTGAAGTTGTACAATTATTTTTCTTTATTTTCCCACTAAAGGAATGCACCTTCATTATTGAAGATGATGATGATGCTTGATGTGCATTTGGTGAGTTGCAAACCGATGTATGCACCGCCATGGTGGCCAGTCCTGGCCGAGCTTGGCAAACAAAATTTTTAAAGCAACATTACTAGTGCTTTTAAGATTATTCCTCTGGCAGCCGCTTTCAGCTGTGAGATTATTCACGTTATTAAACCCCAAAAAATATGAATAAAAAGGGTTATTTCCAAATCAGCCGGAAAAGAAAGTGATTCCGTTGGGGAAGAGCCATAACAATAAACCTGAATATTAACCTATAAATAAGTCAGAAGTTATATTGCGGACTTCCTACGCCAAAAATACAAGTGGGGTATTTACTAACACAACAAATAAAAAGCCGAGCACTATTAAAGGTTTTTGGTTAAACATACGTTACCAATATAATTGTTTCTCTTGTTTAACTTTTACAAAAGAATAAAATTAAAGATAATTATTTAAAAAAAACTATAATTAATAAAAGTTAAAAAGAGAATATTATCATTAATTAATTTAAAAAAATTATATTAAAAAAATAAATTTAATTACAATTTTAGTCCTTCTATTTTAACAATTTGAACTTTTTGATTCCTCTTCTTTAAAAATGAACTATTGAGTCCCTTTATATTCATAAAATGTACAATTTTGATCATTTTATCTTTAAGTCAAAATTCTTAGGTTTATTTCAAAGTATAAAATTTTTTGACTCATAATCCCACCGTTTAGAATGAATAACTACGTCTTGTGAACCTCTCAACTAAATTTCAACTCAATCTAACAGTGAATGAGTTTAGATTTTCGGTTAGATGAAAATTTATGGTTTTAGTATTTTGGGTTGAGTCCCACCATTAGATTGAGCTGAAATTGAGTGGGGAGAGATTATGAATCAGAGAACTTTACATCTTGAAATAAACCTAAGAATTTTGACTTAAAGACAAAATGACCAAAATTATATATTTTATGAATATAGATGAACTCAATAGTTCATTTTTAAAGAAGGGGAACCAAAAAGTTCAAATTGTTAAAATAGGAGAATTAAAATTGTAAGTAAGCCATAAAAATAATACAATCTATATCATATTTAAATATTAAATAAAATATAATATTAACAAAATGTGAAAATAACTAGGTAATGGCACTAACTTTTTGTTTGTAGAGGAAGAGTTGGCCTCTTTGACCGAAATATAGCATTTCAAAAATAATTTTATACATTTATTACACTTTTCTAACTTATTTATCTTAATATTACATTTTTTTCTAAAAATTAAAAAAAAAAATAACAAACATGTAAGAACCACCAAATGCGTCAGTGGCCACGTGACATGTCCATGTCAGGCACACCAGTAGCCCCACGACATGTCATTTCTTCAGCTACCTATAAGAATTTAAAAAAATTAAAGAAAAAAAGTAACAAGAAAGTACATGCCAATGGGCTATTGGTTGTCTCATGTGGACACGCCACATAGCCACTTGTGATCTCCACATGTCTAAAAAAAAAAAATTATTTTTAATTTTTTAAAAACTATAATATTTAGATAATTAAATTAAAAAATATGATAAATATGTAATTTTATTATTAAAATATAATATTCAGGTCAATGAACCGTAAGAGTTGTGATACCAATTTAAATGTAATGAGATAAATCATAATATATTTTACTATTTCATTATTCTTTATTATAACTAATTTGGGAACATGTAACTTCTTTTTTGTATTCTTCAAATTTATAATATCCTTAACTGATGGAATAAGCATTCTCATTTCTTAAAAAAAAAGGAAAAAAAAAAAAACATTTCTCAAGTAAATATATAGATACAATTTGAAAAAAAGAACACACACAGTATGACGGTCTGTCCGTTTGAAACTAAATTCTCTGCCACCAGTCACTATCAGTCAGAAAAATGGCTGGAGTACCAATTTGGTTTAGGTTGGATAACAAAGCCCATTTTGAAAACTGCCATGAGCTTTACAGCCAAAAAAAAGAGAAGGCCTATATAAGCTCTTAGTGGGGAACTGAGACGACGGAGGAGCACTTACTGGTGAGGATGTAAAAGCAATTGCAAACGGGTGGATGTGATAACTGATAACCCATCAAATTATTCTCTGTAGACTTGGTCACGAAATCATCTTACCTGCCAGCAATATTTCAAGTATGACACTTAGAGTCGAAAAATCACAAAATATCACCAAGTTTCTTGAAACCAGAGGTCCAGAACACAGAAAGTTTGGTATTCGTTGTTAGTATTTGAATCAATATCCACAGAAACAGATGGAATTAAAGGTTAGCCAGCTACTAAATCAGCGCATGCTTTTTCCTCTAATTGTACCTCTAATAACAAAATAGTTCTAAAACATGCCTGAAATTGTAAGTATATTTCATGTTTCTTTGGGAAGGAGTATATAATGCATGAACTGAGAAAACTTTTGGAGGTTCTAAATTAGGAAAACCGGCTGTGAAGTATATGAAGTAGGAGGTATCAAGTGGATGAAATAGTGTGTTGTCTTGCTGAGATGGAGACTTTTTCTGAGTGCATTGATATAGAGCATTCAAAACCGAAAGAGGAAGTTAAAAACAGAATCTCTTTGACTCAAATGCTGTGTGACAATATCATTGGCTACCAATGTATTACTAACTTGACATAAGATAGCTGATGACGTAGTTTGCGCCTGCTGTTGCAGGTAGCTTACGATAGGAAAAATGCTACAATCAAAGGGGTACCTCAATCTGAAACATGTTTTAGTAGTTGCCCCATAATCCATGCAGTGGGCCCTAACTCAACAGAGACTAGCACGCACGTTTCAATTGCCTGGGATATCTGAATATTTCCAATCTCAGGTCAATCACGGGTCCGAATCATAAGTTACAAAAGGCGCGGCCGGCTCTAAGCTGTACAGCCTTGCATGGCAAAAATCTCCTTGTTCGGAATTTTTTAGTACATCAAAGCATGAAAATTTGAACATCTAAAAACCTGCTCAAATTCTAATAAATTATTATTCAAACGTCTCCCCATTAAATATAGCATGCGCATACTAATAAAAATGCTATGATTAGAAGTTCAAGTTCATCATTCCAAGTTATTTGATAGTATGTCAGGCAATTTATATATTTATTTTTTTGATAATAGGTTTTCCGTTTTCAGCTGCTGCCGAGTGTCCAATTTCTGTGGCAAGTTTCAAAAAAAACAAAAAAATTCCCTCAGCCAAAACCATCCTCAGAAGCGAAAAAGGAGTTACAGCTTCTTTCTTAAAGACCAAGACACAGGCATGAAATTATTAACTATGATAAAACATCGTCTCTGCTGTTCCCATGATAACAATGAACCTTGCCGCATACATACACCTTATTATGACATTGTAGAAAAAATTGTCCCCTCAACCTAACAAGAAAATAAAAACAATAATAAAAAAATAAAAACAAAACTTACTAAGGTTTACGCACGGCATTTTTCTCTTCCTCTAAATTAATAAGCAAAATGTTCATGCCTATAACTTCACTCATTCTCTCAGACGATGTCTATGATATAATTTACCTCTCGTCATAGAATTACATTCATCTCCGGCCACCGGCTGCGGCACCCTTTTTGGGTAGAGGAACCGTGTCCTCATCATCTGATTGAATATCTCCATACTGCCATATTCCCCGCCTACTAGTCCGTGCTTCTTCCTGGAACATCTCCAAGTTTTCAAGGGCCACCTGTCTCTCTTTTCTGTCCCACCTGTTTCTTTTTTCTGTCCTAGCAAGTCCTTCCTGTAAATTCCACAAGAAAGAAGCAACTTCAGAAAAGTGTGTTTTGTACGTGATCCTCTATGGATTGGGCATTAAAAATTGGAGCATAAGGCAAAAAAGCAACTCAAGCACAAGGGTGAATTTCAATAAAAACCTGCAGCATGGCAGCGTTAATGCTGATGTCAGCATCCACAGCAACAAGAGTTACATTAAGAATAGTCCCAGTTCCTTGCCCTTTCACTTTTCCTCCTGAAGTATCTTTCTCCTCAACCTTGGCCCTAAACTCTTTTCCACTGGTTAAAGTGTGCTCGCTCAAATATTCAGCTGCTTCTTGACCAAAATCTTCGTCCAAGTTTGGAACCTTTATGTATGCAAGGCTGCATAGTTGAGCTAGGCCAGGTGCAGAAGATACAGATGGATCAACAGGTCGTAACTTACTGTAAGTTACTTCTTCTTGATTTCCATAATCAATGTAGAACACTTCAAATTTGTCCTCTGGGGATTCAACTGGTCCCCGAGGTGCATTGACAATCTACAAGATTCAAGTATGAACCCTCAGTATATAGAACCAAAGGCATGTGGTACCCAGACAGCCATTTCACAACGAATTGAGAAAAAAAAAAAAAANGAATTGAAAAAAAAAAAAAAAAAAAAGACGATATAAGCAAGGCCCTAAGGTATTGGCATCTCAAAAAGGGCATTATTACTGAAAATTATGTGGTAAAAAGTGTTCATGTCAGCGATATATGAAATCTGGTTAAGTAAGATGAAAAACTCTTTAGTGATATAGATCATTCTCAATGGAAGCTCAATCCAAATGCTCAAAAGTAAACAGGAATAACAAATCACCAAATAAAAAACGCATCTAAAGCAGCAGAAGAACAAAAGGAGAAAAAAAGATACTTTATGGAAGAAAATATTTGTCGTGACTTGATAATCAAGTTAGATCTATTTTACTCAACCCCTAATCCCCTATTTAGTGGCCAGAAATGTTTCCAGCCATAGAATGTAGTGCAAAGGTACAAAGATAAAACCAAGATATCAGCCCAGAACTCACCATAGCCCGATACCAAGAGTTGTCTGCTAGAAAATGACAAAGGACTATGTCACCCTTTTTAGGATTAAAAGTACCAATTACAGGAGCCTCTTGAAGGTTCAAAGAAGTAAGCTGTTGCTGAATGGATGCTATCTTTTGATCCCCAACGGTCTGGACGTAGAATTTACCACCACCTATGACTTCTGTAACCATTACCTGACAATTTATAGCAACAAGACAAGTCACTTACCAATTTTAAACACAAAAGGGCCAATGATGTAAGAGCAATTTAAGCACCTTAAGCACTTCTTGCTGTTTGTTTTCAACAGTTGAACCATTGGATACTTCCTCCCCTTCAACATAATTCTCCCAAATCTGCAATACAATTCACTTTAGAGTTGAGAGGGAAAGAACAGTGGGAATGTTAAACATCGTTCCCTTCTTACTTTCAGCTTTTGCTTCTTGGCAGATTGCTCAGCTTGCTCCAGGAGGTGAAAATCAGGAATTCTATCACTGCCAAAGGAGGTTTGAAGTTTTGCTAGGCCAGTTTCAAGGAGTGTAACTGCCATGTTGGTCCTTGACTCCCATAAGGATCCCAGGAAAGTCCCAGTTCTATCAACAGTTTCCACCTCAATCTGCAAACATTACCAGATATATTTAATAAAGAAAGTAATAACATGGAGCAAAATTAATTCACAGAGGACTTGGTTTACCTCAACATCTCTCTGCATTATCTTTCGCCTCATAAGTGCAATGGCATCATCAGAATAAGGCTCACCACGACCAGAGCATCTGACACCAGAGAATGAGAAGGCGATGCTGCAAGTTTCTTTTGGAATCAACAATTTGAAACGATGGCCACTGAGGACATATTCAACAACAGCGGGGATTTTTCTACTTCTGTGCAGGAAAGGCAAGAAATCTCTGGCTTTCTTGGCTGATGCCTAAGAGAGATCAAGAAAAAAAATTTACAATTGTATGTTATATTTAGTACGCTTTATGTTGAAAACAAAATTAAGCAGTGTTATTACTCACCGTGGTCAAGTCTGTTATATGCATGACAGGAGGATCCCTGGCAGAATGGATTCCTTTCTTTCCAGAAATGGCACGTGATTCGGCAGAGAGAAGAGCATCATAATAATTTGATCTCTCCTCGAAGTCACGATGCCTAATAACAGTCCCAAAGCCACGGGCAACCACCAACTCAGCAACATTCACTCCAGTTTGCTGACTTCCAGCAGGTGGAACAGATGAAGGGGCATCATCACCCTCACCCTTCGTAGGAGACAATAGGAAGACTGATCCGAAGTCCATTAATCTGTCTCCAGGAAGTGTAGATCCCTCTGCTGGACCAACCTTTCTAGAATACTCCATTTGAACATTTACCTGAAAACAGGTGTAATCAATTATAACAGAGTTTGCCAGTGGTAACAGGAAAAGACATCATAAAATGTTTTCATACTTGACGACCAATGAGGCGTGTTCTCAAGAACTCCTTTGCTTCTCGCGCATAGGGAGCTGGCTTTTCATCTCGACGAGGATTGCCCATTTTTGGACACCTAATACTAGACAGGTTGACTCGCCTCTCCGCTTGTGGACTGCCATATGGGATGGAATCATCAGCAACAATAATGCAATCTCCACTTACAACCTCTACCACCTGGAAAAAGAAGTTAAAATATTATAAACCTTGTTCTGATTTTATAAATTCCTTATTTACCAAAAAAAAATATTATAAGCATATATCAAAGATGACTGATTATTTATAATAAAAATATGATTGAAGAAAATATTACCTTTCCTGTAAAATTCTGGTCATGAATTGCCTTCGAATTTGTTGGTGGTGGTACATAATTAGTCCAAATCCTTAACCTGCTTTTCTTTGACTGAAGCTCTGCAGTCTTGAGCCTCCGCTTCGCATCTTCTTCCATCATATTTGCACTCCATTCAACATACTTAGCAAAGCCCTGTACAGCGGGAGACATCAAACAGAGAAAACTTTCAGGATAGTCTCAACCAAATCTTATTGGATGAATCAAATAACTAGACCACAGGCAAAGAAACCTCAGGAACTCTTAGAAAGTGCCAGTACAAGTAAGAAATCTGACTCCAACTAAAATGTGGAGCAGAAGAAATTGTCAAAAAATGTTATCACACTTGACTTGGTTAGAAATTGATGATTTATAAAATAATTCCAGTTGATTTGATTAAAACATCGATATACAAAGACATACATTTTCCACAAGCTCCAATGCTAAGTCCTTTGCTGCTTCGCCATCAGAATAATACACTGATCCAATCAAATTGCTGAACTTGTCAACACCTTCAAGGACAATTCTAACCTGTATACCCAAAAGGAATTTAGATAATTTGCAGAAATGCACCATGCAATATAACTTCTAGATGCAGGTTACTCACATCTCGATTCAATACACGCATCTCAGTGAAAAATTTTGCGTCAGGTGCAAGAGGATCAGCAGCAGTTTCAGCAGATGTTGAAACAGCAAGTCTTTGTGCAGATGTAAGAGGGGCTCGGGGCTCCCCAGGAACATCTCCATTAGTCTCATCAGCTGTCAACTCTGTTTCAACAACACTTTCAGATGTAGCCCTCCTTCCCATTAGTGGGGCCTAATTCAAATTCAAAAAAACAGATATATATTAAGGGGAAAAATGGTAGCAATAGCAAATGCATTGTATGACACATACCTGAATTCCAGCAACGAAAACTTGGACAAATTGAAATTCGGGAAGCAAATAGACCCGAAGGGTACTGCCATCACGAACTTGCTCAACAAATCCTTCCATGGGCCTGCCCTTGTTTGCAGCCAACAAACCCATAGCATCAAAGTTACTAGGATCACCAATGGCAGAAGGTGGTAGATTTCTGATGGATGCCTCAGCAGCACCAGGAGTCTACAATCAGTCAGAATCACATTTAACTTACTTATGAAGTACACAGGCATAAGCATTACATTTTTCTATTGAGTCACAGCTGAAAAACACCTTGTTCACATATTACAAAGTTTTCAAAAAGAGAATACACCCAGGGTTAAAATAAACCTCCGTCAGCACTTAATAACCAAGCATAATATCTCTTATGCTAGTTAACTGTCAAATGACCCCATTAAAATAGGACAGTCAGAAAGAAACCTTGCTCCAACGACCAAGGCCTTCTTGTTTAGCTTGTTCTTCTAAACGCAGCAATTCTGCTAGGTAAGGACTCACTTCTCCCTTTTGTTGCCCCTGTTCTCTGATCTGCATGAACAAGATTGCGATAATACAATTTCAGCAATGAATGAATGATTAAACATGCCACATCTGAATTGAAGCACACTGTATTCAACCTTTGCCCAGCCTCCAGCAACAACTAGCATTGCAACATTTTTGTCACCAAGAAAAACAGTGCCAAAGTCACGATTTATAGATGGCACATTGTAGTCCACTCTGAATGTCACCTCCTGTATTCATCAGATCAGACTTAGTGTGCTTCATCTAAAGAAAATAAACCAGGCTAGCCAATAATAAGAAACAGCAATTTTTATATTGCGCACCTTCCCTATGCTGAGCTTCCTTAGAAACTCTCTACTTTCCCATGCAAATGGTTCGTCTACACCACCTCTACGTGCCTACACAGTAAAAAGCTTCATCGATGAATCAAGGAAAAAAAAATTCTTATAGCAAAACGTCCGATTCAGTGCACAGTTTTACACAAAATATATAAATGTTCATGTCGGAAACATTGTATTCCCAGAGATTGAACCACAAACAATCGAAACAGAATGCAATTTTAGGCATCCTGCACGCAAGTCACGAGGAAATATCAACTAAGTAAACATACCAATCTAGGAGCAATTAGAGATGATAAAGTGATCGTCTTTTCAGGTAGAGGACCAGGCTTACTACTGGTCATGGCCACAATGACCAAGCAGTCCCCTGACGGAACAGCTTTCACCCGTCCTCTGTACCATCCTGTGGCTCCAGTCGCTGCTGATGCCATTTCAACAGCTACCGTACAATCTGAATAAAAAGATTCAACAACATTATATCCAAAAGAATTCAAAAAACCAAACTTTCGGGAGATGACATCACATCATGTGCATGAATAAATATGTACGATAAGACTCGCCGGAAACGGAGAACGTAAGAAAGAACCTTGCATGCTGCAATAAACCCAGAATCATTTAATTCTACATATTTGACTATGGAAAACACTCAGATCCACAACAATTGAAGCATGAAACACAACAAATAACCATGTGCATTCATAAGGCTTCAAAGATTGAATACGACAAGTGCTTGAAATAGCTGGATTCTGGATCGGATTGATAATCGAATCCAGATAATACCAAAATATGAAACATGATCACGTAAATCATGAAAAATTGCTATGAAACAGAGCGAGTGAAGTGTGAACGCGTTGATATCCCCAGAGATTACAATTCAGAGCAAAAAACTGACGAAGATCATCGAATGGAATGCATGCAAATGTGTACAATGAATTCTAAAACAGAGATCTATAAGAATAGATTGCAGAAGCAGCAGTGACAATACAATACCCTAAACCAGATCAGGTGCAGAGGAACCTCGATGCCCTGCCTCGGCTCTCAATTCGGATCTATCGAAACAACGTAATCCGAATCGAACACAAGTTGAAGTACGAATTTTGGGATTTATAATTTAAATAAAGGTAAGAGATCCCAAGCACTGGAGGACCAAAACAGTAGCTGGGAGCGGCGGATCAGGGAGAGAAACCAAAGAAGAAAGAGAGAGACTGGAAAACGTTTTCCGAACAGGCTTATATAAACGACGAAAGCTGAATTCTAAGCTCACGGTAAAGTGTACCCTCCCTTTTCTGATAAAATTACGGAAAATACCCATCAGAATCCCAACGAAAGTAACATACTCGTCGTCGTTAGATTTAGCGGAAGAGATAATAGCGTCTTAATTTTAGCTGTTTATTTTATCTTCTAAATCTTATTCTTATCTTACATCCTCTCTTCTTTTCTCTAGTTTTTGATTGACACCCATGCAGCTGGCTCACTTTATGACGTTTATTCTGTTGCGAACTTCTTTTTTATCGTTTTTGGTTAAAAACGGCCTATTTCAATTTAGACACCTATTTATTAGACCAAGACCAATTTATCGTCACTAAATGATTAAATGTATCCTTGACCTCAAAGTGAATTTACTCTAGAAATTGTTCTTTCTAATAAAAGCTTTGACTATATAATCAATAAATGGCCCAATTCCATCTTTTGTTAGATCGTTTTTTTTAAAAAAAAAAAAAAAAAAAAAAAAAAAAGTTTTGTGCTTGAAATTTCTTATTAACAAAATAAAAATTTTAAAATATTCTTTCACACAAAATTATAATTATGAGTGTTTTGACAGCAAAATCTTTTGAGCAAAAATGACTCGCTCTATATTTAGTAAGTTTGGCTTTATTCAAAGGTTGATATTAGACCCCAATTCTTAGGTTACTAAAAAAAAAAATAACTATGAGACCTAATTCTCTTATTATATTTTTCTTATAAAATAATAAAAAGGTCTTATTCAAATTTTAAAAAATTACACTGGCTGATACTCTTTTCCATTTATAGTTTTAAATAATTTGCACCTACTCTACTACTTTTTAGGTGAAGCGTCCTCTTGTTAGCAATTTATTATATCGAGTCAACAAAGTGTTTGCTTAAGATTTAAATGAAAGAAACTTGTATGCTATATACCTATGCACATATATGAGTGGCTAATTAGCCCAAAAAACAGTGTTTATTTATATAATACACTCTTTTATTGTACTTAAAATAGTTCATACTGATACCATGGTAATATAGTCTCTTATACATATAGTATATGATACTTAATGTCATATAATCTAGAAAAAAAAATGGCCTAATGATCAGAAAGACTAAAAATAGATATGATATTCAGCTTACGTTTGTAACTCAATATCAAAGTTAATGGATGCTTAGCAGGGCAGATCATTAATGGCTATTCCTTTCAACTTTATTTATAATATCCTTTTAATTTAATTGACCTTGCGGATGCTACAATCAAGTGTGATACAGTCAAATCTCTATTTTAGCGGTCGCTTTCCCTTCTTTGCGTTTATCAAATTTCTGTCACTCGTTGTACAATATCCTGATTTCATTCCCTTTATATTTAAATTTTGGAAAAATGGCAGATCCCAAATCTAACTAGATCTTTTCAGGAAATTAACCATTCTTGATCCGAACTGCAGTCTTTAGTACAAAAAAAAAAAAAAAAAAAAAAAAAAAAAAAAAAAAAAACACTTTTACCTTTTCGTCAGTGACTTAACATTGACTTTAGTTTGTTTCTACGGCCAACCGCTGGTTCATGCGTTTGACCACTACCCAAACGTGGCCACCCTTCGCCGTTGGAATGAACAATCTGGTATTCCGTGTGATGCAGCTACCCACAGAATCCCACAGGAACATAAATAACGTGGCAACGTCCGAAGAAGACACACACAGACAACCATGTAAGGACCAAGCTTTACAGGTTTAGGAAATGATGATGCCTATACCGACTTTCAAGTTTCAAGTACCCCACTTCTCCACTCAACCTCTTATCAGGGACAAGAGGTCAACTAGGCTTGCAAAACCCTCTATCTTTCTGCTTTTCTTTCTTTATGCTTAAGCATTAACCACTATCTTCTTAGCATAGAGCTGTACCTCACAATCAGAGTGGGGAAGTAATAGTCCAAAGCCATTGGGGGCAAATTTAACTTCCCACTTCAGGAAGAAGTGCTCCATTTTGCTATATAAGGTTATACCCCCAATTAGCTATTCCCATTTCATATATATTTCATTCATCACTAGTGTCACAATGCAAGAGCAAAATTATCCTCAATAATACCATCACTAAGAACACAAACAGCTGTTGAGAATTGCAAACGAAGTTGATTACGATGATATATGCATATTAATACAACAAATTTCAGCATCCCTAGCTGCAAAGCTGGGTACAAATCTATAACTCAAAAGTGGTTAACCTTTTGACACCACATGTTAACGCAAAACCCTGGGAGGGTAAATTACAGTAGATGGATCTGAAATCTTATCATTTGGCCCAAGATCACTGATAGGTGGATGCTTTTTGTGGTGGTTGGTGGCTGATTGATACGCCATAGCCAGCGCCAAAGTCTGCAAACAGATAAAAGAAAGGAAAAAACAAAATCAACTTAGTAGAGAACAATAAATTAGAGATCAAGTGAAGTGGTGGATTATTTACTAGCTATCCAGAATTTGATAAAAAAGACATGGAAACCAAAAATAGATTTCAGTCATAAGCGCACGAACAATGTGATCACGGTGAGGGGGAGCATAGATGCCGGTGGTGACGGTGGTTCTTCGTTTGCTGCCTCCAGGTGGTGGATTGGAGATATTAGTGAATCCTGTTGGAACCACTATGACTGGTAAACCAACAAGATTTCCCACGCAAACTTTCTCCCAGTCAGTTGCATTGCCAATGAATGCATCAACAGTGAAACTATCTCTGACTTCGTTGATTAATTTTCCCCGTGCTCTCTGTGCCTGCAGAGTAAAAAAAAGGCAACACTAAATGGCGAGATATAGTTAAAAGAATAGAATGACCACTGATTTATACCGTGCTAATATTAACCCAATTATTTATGTCACAATCCATGAAGTAAATAATAATTGGTCTTGAGAATTGATGTCAGGGCTAATTCCAATGCAGTTGCGTGCCTGCGCCTATCCAGAAAAGAGTAACAGCCTCAGTGAGGACCCTATGGGAGTCATATTGAGGAAACATGGTGTTAAGAGGTAAAAAATTCTTATAAAAGTGTATACTTGTCTGTGATGCTAATCTAGTAACCGATTGTCAGCAGAACATTTAATACAGCAGGTTGAGCATCAAACACAACCATTAATACATTATCGTTTCCAAGCAAGCACCAGATCAAGTCTAAACTCTCAATGCAAGGATAATGGTTGCTATGAGAGGAAAGCAAGGAAGATGCATAGAATTATTGGACACTGAGACTTCCTATGAGAGAATATAAAATCAATCCAAAGATTACACAATAACGCTGATTGTATCATTGAACGATTTAAGCTCATACCATTAATCAATGACTCAAGTTTCCTTATATTTTTACTCTCTGCTAAAGTGAAATGTTAAGGGAAACATCTCTTCACTATGAAGAAAAATCTTAATTTAAGCTCCTACCATAGGAAAGGGAACCAGATAATAGACAACAAACCTGTATATAATCAACAGCAGGGATTATGCGTGCACGACGCAGTTCAGTAGGCCACTGATCTTGAGCTTCATACACATTATCCTGGCCTGAACGTTGCCATTCATCAAAGTGAGCCAGCATTTCAACATCCATTGTGAAGTTTAGGATACCTTGAACAGAATCAACTGTGTAATTCAGTTGAAAAGGGACCATCTTGACACCCTTCGAGGCAAGAATATGAACAACCTAAAATTATCATCCCAAAAGCAAGTTTAGTATATTGGATGTCAAACCTCAGCTTGAATAACGTGCCCTAACCAAATTTCTTAGAATGACTAACCTCCATTTCAGCATCCTCAAGATATCCAACAGTCAGCTTTGTAATGTCAATTGAGAACGGATCATCAATGGAGACATCTCTCGATGAGAGATCATCTGGATCTTTTCCCCGAATAATATCCAGAACAACAGCGCAATCTTCTGCAGTTCTACAGAAAGGGCCTAGCTTATCCTAGTAGAAAAATTACAAGTAAATCCCAACATTTACAGCATTCTACAAGAACAAGATAATTTGAATCATACCAAGCTTTCTGCTATGCTCATTACACCAGTTCGGCCAACAGTACCAAATGTTGGGCGCAATGCTGTCACACCACAACGAGCTCCGGGATAAGTTATGGATCCAGCTGTTTCTGAACCGATAGCAAATGTAACCATACCTGTAATGCAACAAACAAAATCTCACAACAGATAAGATTTACATATATATATATATATAAACTAAAACAAAATTCAAGTCCTTTTTGACAAGTGATTGATACATAACATGATATTATGAAAAAGACCTTTGAAGATGCTTCAACATGGGCAGGCACGGATTCAAAACAGAATCTTCAGCAAAAAAAGAAAAGTAAACAATTGCGCAGCCATAGATGGAAGTGAATGGAACTTCTGAACCATACCTGCTGACGTGCTTGCAGCAGGTCCAGCAGATGACCCCGTAGAGAATTCCTCAATATTCCAAGGGTTCCTAGTTCTTCCACCAAACCAGATATCATCATATGCCAATGATCCAGAAACAAGCTTTGCCACAAGAACAGCCCCTGCAGCCTTCAAACTAAAATAAACAGAGTCATAAACTATACATTGAAGTGTAGCTTCTGATATACTTTCTTGCAGATTTACATTTTGGCATGGATAATACCTCTTGTACACCCAAGCTTCTGTGTCAATAATTTGATCTTTGAAGGTTTTTGAACCCCAGGTAGTTTTGTATTCGGGCACTGATATTATATCCTTCAATCCATAAGGAATTCCATGAAGAGGACCTTCAAGAAAACCCAGGAATTAATTATGGGTGGGGGGAATATATACTAGCACCATAATGATTCTAAATTCTTCCTGAAAGAAAGTACAATAAAATAATGCAAGTGGCAACTTCTTATTTTGCCATAGCACTGCCTAAACATAACAGAGCTTTCACTAAGCATGAGAATTTGTCCTCCCTATAATCACAGATAAGAAGCTGATATCGTATCCTTCTTAAAGTGATATTTGAGATACAAAGAGCACCCGTGAGTATCTTGCATTCTCGCTGAAATATATGGAACTTGAAGCACGAGGGAGACTCTTCTATGCAAGAAACTAGATCTTACATTTTATTTGTTGTTAGGTTGGTTAAGGAGCTAGAGGTTATACTGGAGGCATTACATAACACTGACCTTTCTAAAATAAAAAGAGAAAAATTGCATCAGTTTCAAATGTTCATTTGTAGGGAAAGATATCTACCCAGATAGACTCCTTGGCCAAGTAACTCATCAGCTGCTTTTGCTTGCTTGTGAGCCAATTCTTCGGTCAAAGTGACCACAGCTTCAAGAACAGGATTATACCTGGTGTTATTTCCACATCACTTCATTAGGCAGAAAGCTATGCTACTAATGAATCACTAATGTCCTCCTTACCAAAACACACGAAACACAAATCACATACAGGAAATATAGAGTTATAAGATTGCTAGGACATTAGTGTTCTCACTACTACTTTTTTAATCTCTGCAAGAATATTCGTGTAAGCTCCTGAGAAGTAATTTGTTTCGTTTTGATGAGCTCAGCTAGTTCAAGAACCTGGTTTAGAAAAAAGAAAAAGAAAAACCATTCATATAAAAACTCAAGAAAAACTTGTTTATATCCAATTTGGATCGAAGTCAAATTGGTGCGCTGGCAGCAACTGATCACCTACACTCATAAAGGCAATATCTTCTTCAGATTCTGGTCTTTGTATCCAAGAGCCAGAAGGATAGTTAAATCTTTTGTTTGTGGATTGAACCGGTCGATGGTCCCAGTTGGGATTAAAAACCAAAGGGGATGGGTAATGCAGCCCTCCATTTTCAGAAGCAACAAGTTTCCGATTGGCTTCCATAATTGGGATAGTGAGCTCCTTTGCACCCTTCTCAATCTCTGCAATCTAAAGTAAACAGAAATAGTGCATGGTCATCACCAAGCATTACAGAAACAAAAAACTTCTAAGTTAATGAAATCACCTGCTTATCATTGAAGAAGTCGGCATCAAGTAAACCTAATGAACGTCTAAGGCATGAAGCTTCAATATTCTTCTCTGAAGATAGGCAGTGGTTGTTACTCCCCTGATTGATTACACAAGAAAAGGCTATCATTTAAGAAAAATTATCGTAATATAAGGATTAGTTTACAGTACTGGCACTCGAATTAGCTCACCATACCTATGTTACAGTTGGTTTTGAATGTTGATTTACTAACCAAATTACTGAAGAATAACAACGATTGCAGCCAACAAAAAAATTCTAACGTACTGTAACATGGGTTTGGTATGCAATCTTGGCGTGATACAAATGAAATGAAACTGCTGTCCTTTATCTTAACTCTTAACATTTAACAGGATCACTGTAATTTAAGCACTTAGAAACAAACCTGAACTCCCTCCCAGAACATGTTCCAAATTCTTTTTAAGGTTCTCACCTGTTGTAGATTTGTCAGGAGTACTAAAACACATATCTTTTCAAACAACATATAAATGGACTGAGGGATCAGTTAGCATTGAACATGGGATAATTCCAGGAAATCATTTGTGAGATGCTGCAACGAAAAAACTATCTACTTCAAGGAATGAGCTTAGTCAACCATACCGTGTATTAGAAATTTGCGAGAAAAAACTCCTGCTTAAGGGAGAATAGAAGATACTCATACAAATGCATTTGCATACCATAGAAATGCTTATATAAATAATTCATAATTATAGTATAAAATTAAATTTTCTATTACGATCAGAACAGAACAGGGTCAAATCCCTTGATTTGAGAGAATTTCTCCATAACATTCAATGAAAATGAGACTAACTAGTTTTGGTATTAGGAGAGTGAAACTCAACATATTGAACATACTGAACTAAGAAATTAAATTTCTTTGTTATGTAGAAGGAAGAAAGGTACCATGTATGTGACGGTTCCGTTAGTAGAGCGAATGAATGGTGGGTGTGTTAAGGAAGAGGACGGGAGGGAGCGAAGCGGAACAGCAAAAACAAGAACAAGGCAACATATTATAGCTGCAGCAAAGTGAAAGCAGTAACTGCAACTGCCACCAATACTGCGTGTCAATCTCAGGAGTGGTTCACGAGGACACTCGTCTTGTGGCATGCCGTTCCCTTTTGCCTTCTCTGAGCGCAAGCTCTCTCTCTCGGATATTGGGAAACCTGGATTTGTAATTTCTTTTCTTTTTCTCAAATGTATTACCAGTTGACTTGACTTGAGAGGGAGTTCAGGCCAGGGAAGGGAGAAATTGTCACGTCGATGGATTGGTGCGATTACGTGGCAAACAAGAAGACGGGACAAAATTGCAGGTTGTCTGCTACTGTTTTATATTCCTTTTAGCGCTCGCCGTCCGCAGAGGTTTTCTCGATTCTCCTTTCGTTCTCTAATGTTGTATCCAAATTTACATTGCTCAAATTCCACTTTTTTCTCTTTTTTCACTTTGAATTGCCGTTCGCTTGGTAGCCGAGACAACCAAATTCTCAGCAATTCAGTTCGAAAGAGTAATCAATCGCAAGTTCCCAACCTCATCCACGAGGGGGAAAAAAAAAAGAAGAATTTTTCAAAATCTGTTGGGTTTGATAATTTCAAAAGGAAACTTCTTGAAGCACATCTTCGGATAAGTTTGCCCACAACCACGATTGTGCTTTCGCATCAAAAGCTTGTTCCTCGTAAATGTAATTGGTTCAGCGCAGTGGCCGAATCAAAATGAAGGCACTCTAGAGTCAGACTTGGACCAAGTAAAGGTGCCGGTGGTCTGAAGTTAGTGAACTCCAAGCCACCGAAGGGAAAATGCATTAAAGCTAGGGAATTTGACGGGAATCTCCTGAAAAATGCCGCTGCTTCTGAATTCTAACTATAATAGAGTTTTTTTTTTATTATTATTGGATAACTATAATAGAGTTCTTAAATACAAAATATCGACATATTTGGTTTACAATTTTAAAAAGACGAGACAAAATAGTTGAAGCAAGAACATTATTCTCGCGGTCACTCAAATAATCTACTTATTTCTTGCAACTTATTTATCGTATCTTAAAGTCTTTATTTTCTTATGAAGTTCAAGAAAAACCAAGCACCATATTGGCACAGAGAACCAATATCACATTCAACCATTTTTTTTTCTTGGGATATTCTACCAACATTTTAGATATTGCCAATATAGAATTTTATTTTTATAATTAATTAACTAAAATATCATTGTGGCAGGAATCTACTTTTGTTATCATCTTTATAGAATTTGTATATGATAATTAACTAAGAGTAGCATATAAAGAACCCTGCAAACCACCTATGTGAAGTTTTTGGGTTTTCATCTTGTTTATCAGTATGACAAGTTTAAGTAGTTTAAAAACAAAACTTCTGAATTTATCATGCATATTTTTTTTTTTTTGGCTGAGTATCATAAATAGTATTTTGTCATTGAATATTATCATTTTTTTCAATATTTAAAGAACGTTGAAATTTCCCCTTATATTAATTAACAAAAATTGATATTTTTTATCACCAATTTATTAGTTTCAACTAATCTGAATTACAACAATCTTTCTTCTTTTTTGAATTATAAGCCATCTCATCTCATGTGCATACCATATTATCGTGGAGTTTTCATATATAATATAATATTGCTGCAACACTATCCCGAAGATTTTTGGTATCTATACAATCAATGGGCTAATGCTTCTAAGGTTGAAATTAAGCCTATTGTTTTACTTTTACTAATTACTAATGTATCTAGTGTTTTGGCCTGTACTGCAAGTTGCAAGATGGGGAAATTCCTAATATGAGTGTATTATATTATTTGGTTCTATTGGCATACAAGGAGATTAAGAATCGTGCGAGCTTGGAAGATATCATTTTTTTTTTCTTACAATTATTGTATTATTCTATCATTTTGAATTTTGATGCCCATGCTTAAAAAAAAAAAAAAAAGAATTCAGTTGCTCAACGGTCCACATATTAAATTTGCCAGCACATGGAATGCAGAAAAGTCAAAGTGGCCAGGAACCAACTTCAGCAGTTTCCTCTTCAAAGAGATCTTCCTTTTTCCGCTTTTGGTTGCTAAGTTCTTCAAAGAGTATTTGGTAGTAGGTATTTGGCAATTTGCCTGTGATTAGTCTTGTCCTCCAAAGTCAAAAACCATATTCACGTCGCGTGTTATATTTTATTTATTTACATAATAAAGCCATAGAAATAAATCCAAATGTGACCAAACCCAGTCCCGATATCCTCCACTTCCATTTTCCAATATTCTCTGAATAATTGTTTCTTTTGTTTCCTTTACCTTCACCAATAAAGCAAGAAGGAATAATTAGAATTTAGAAGCGATCATAAATGGAGGGTCTTCTCCCTCTGTTTTACAGAGCAATCAAGAAAAACAGTAGACGCCGGCAATACGAGTGTCTTTCATCAGGAACTGCTCCAAACTACGAGATGGCTGAGTTCTTCCCTCAAAGTCAAAGCCATGTGTATCAAACAACTCCAACCCAGAAAGTCACTGATTTGTATGCAGAGAAAAATGGTCACCGCCGAAATAAATCTGTGGGAGATTTTGCTTATGGATTCTCATCTCCTCAGCAGATCAGAACGAACGCTGCATCTCCCACTCGAAAGCGTCTGGTGCGGTTTAGGAGTCAAAGAATGTTTTCATGTATAACTGGTGTCTAAGGTGCATGCTTCATACTCTCTACTTTGTTTTCATATCTAAGCTGCATGCTCTGTATTTATTTTTAAAAGCAATATAAAGATGAAGGTGTATCTTTGATCCAAATAATGTTGCAAATTTTTTTGGCTTCACTTGTAGATTGGATTTATCTTGAAGCCATTATTGCATGGGATGTCAATGATTGAATATTACATGAAAATAAGTTCTCTGTATTCTGTACTATCCGTTCTGGAATTAGGATTTGTGCTTTCCTTCAGTGTGAAAGGTTTGACTTTCTTGCTTTTCTGTAGCTCTCCTTCTCCTTCTTGTTGGGTTGCCACTTGCCACTTGCTGGCATTCACTTTCCTTCCAACAGTTAAAAGGTTTAATCGTGGCGTTTGATGCTATTTGAAATTTGAAAGGGTGGATAAGAAGAGGAAAGGAAAGGATTAGTTCTGACATTTTTCTTTGTTTGGGTATTTTTTTTTAAGGGATAATTTGAAGCTAACTCTCCAAAACCCTTCTAAAACTCATTATTTTATTTTTAAAAAATTTAGTTTAACGGTGGGAAGTTTCGAGAATTTATAGAAAATAAAGATTTTAAACTTTCTTGACCTCATGTAAAAAAAGGAGAGATATAAAACTAATAAGAATGATTATGTAATGTGAAGAACAGAAAGATTGATTTCGATGAATTCATCTGTTGATAATTGACCAACAATTTTCAATAGTGATTATGTGATGTGAAGAATATAAGGATTGATATTTATTTTCATATTTAATAATCGTGTGAATCAAAATGCCTTCGCAATCCTCACTTGCTTCATCATCTAAAAATAAATAAATGAACCAAAATACTTGCTTCGTGTAACAACCTAACGTCTTCTTATCGCTTAAATCTTGAATGATTAAATCATTAATTTGTGTCACAATCACGCAATCGGTATTTCATATGATAATGGTTTGGACATTGAAATGGGAATAAATAGAAACAGACGTCTTAAATACATACTTGTTTTTTTTTATGGATTAAATCTAATATACTTTTTGAATGTGCCTAAAGGCCCTGAACATCTACCTCGTTATATATTTCCATTATTTTATCATAAGCTTGAAATGTTTTTATTTTTCTTGCCAAAATATCATATTGATGTTCAAATGTGGACCTATTCAAATATGATAAATATATCAAATGGCCCTTTGGCTAAGTGATATTGAAATTATCTTCAAAGTTTTGTGAATTTTGTGTTTGAATTCAGAGTTATAGTTAAAGTAACAACAAAAAAATGATAACAATGATAACTATAATTTTAAGCAATAGCTCAAATGATCATGTACGTATGAAAGGGTCTTAGAATTCAAAATAAAATCCTTCCATGCCTGGCAAAAAGAAATGATAACTACAACAGAGAAGAGTGATACTTTTTAAAAAATGATCTTGAGAGGATTTGAACCTCAAAATGAGGTAGGCCAAGTTTTGGCCCAATGACAATACCAATTAAATATACAATTATTCATTAACTATATAAATTGGCAAAATAAATGCAATTATTATTATTTTATTACATAAAAGCACAAAGCAATGAAAAATGAGAGATGAGTACATAACAAAATTAGAACACAAAATAAATTTATATTGTACTCAATTGTTTTATAGAACTCATGTTTTATATTATCCTAAATTTGTAGTTACCTCAATAACGATTTAATATATTTAAGAGCATCTAAAACATTTAGACTCTTTTTTTTAGGTTAAGACGCATTAAGACCATGAGATGGATGAAATTGGAGGATCTTTTTTTGTTTATTGTGCCAATCCTAATTTATTTTACTTTTTTAATCCGACTATTATACAATATTTTAGCGCTGAATTAGAAGAAATTATGATTTACGTACAAAATATAAAGAAAAAAGATAATTGAACAGGAAAATGTGGACACGTTTATATACTTTTTAAGTTTTAAGCAAGGGAGAAGGATGCAAAAGGGGGGGAAAAAAAGCAAGGAAGATGGGTAGAAATTAATAAGCCCGAACAAAAAAAATGTTCCACCCGGAGAGCCAATCCGTGCCCGTTAGCAAGGTATATTTAGGGGCAGGGGAGCGGCGAGTTGCATAAATTTTAATCTTCCGCAGAGGCATTTGCGATTACATTTCGCGCCAAACCAGAGAGACAGAGATCGTAGAAGAGGCGAAATGGTGCAACTGTGCTTCGTTCTGGACTTACGGAGCTTGGCTCCTCCATTGCTTAGAGACCTAAAGCAGGTATAAAGCTACACAAGAATCTATTCTATTATCTCTCTCAATTACTCTTCTGCTACTGCTTTCCGAAGTCTTTGATAATGCTTCACGCACACAATCAATTGGATTATCCTTAACAGCATGAAATCTGAATAGTTCTATTCATTTACTTAGATCATGCGAACTTTGATCTATGTATTCTAAATGTTTGGGTTTTTATTCTCAGTCATTGCTCCAACTTGCTAATTTCTATACCATTTCAAAATCACCGTCATCGTCTTCGTGCAAATCGGAATCTCTCAGGGATAAGATCGGTTTGTGCTACGTCTTCAAAAATCGCTTATCTTCATCCGATGAGGTAATGCTACCGCACTACGTATATTTCTCTTTTCTTGAATTTTCGATTTGATTGACGAATTTGAAATGCACGAGACACTGTGAGTGACGGAGTGAATCTGCTGGTAATATAGCTGGAGATTGCTTACAGTCCGAGAGGAAACTTCAATTTACGCGATTTTCATCATGCTGTTAACAACTTGCCCTCCGATTCCTTTCTGCCTGATACTGATAACCATTCCGGTGCCCTCTCTTTCTCTTTGCTTTGTTTTTGTTCTTTTCGGAAACATACATTGACTATTTTGATGATTAATCTTCAGATTTAATGATTTCAACTGTTTTGAGCGATCGAGTATTGTATTCCTGGGAAGGTAAAGATATTGAGAGAAAAGTAATAGTCATAACTTCAAGCTTGCCTGAAGATGTAGACTCTATAATGCAAAAGATTCTCATGGTGAGTCAAGGATCACACGGTTTTTTAATAATTTTGGTAATTTCTTTCCTGTTTTACATTAAATCAACCGCTGCTCTCTCTTTCTACAGGATGCAGCAGATAAATGTGTTTCTGTTGATTTTGCCTTATTTCAGCAGAAGTCAAGCCATCTGACTGCTATGGGTGAAATCGTTAACAATTTCCGTCAATGCATTTCTCATCTTGACAATTGTTCATTTCAGACCTATATTGCAGGTTAAGCACTCTGTTAATATGAAGACAGGCACCAATATTTCATGTCTGCAATTGCTTTTTGACTTATCTTTTATTTTTCATTACATAAGATAAGAGATGAAATCTCTCTCACAAAACTTCCATACATGAACTATTTATGAAAGTTTTGAACCTAAATTAATTGGAAGCGTCTAAATGGTTGCAGATTTCAGAGTATTGCACAGCCTAGTTAAAAGATGGTTGCATGTCTTAAAAGATGACATGGAGGAACCGTTGCAAGCTCGTCTCATTTTTAAGGACAGTCTTTTAGATTCGGTGAACCATATATTTTGCAACCTGTATGCACCGGTCAATCCAATAATAAATAACTTTAGTCAATGTCAGGTAATTGTACTCCTAAAGTCCTAAAACTCATTCATATCTTCTAATCACCAGAATCGCATGTACTAACATGCAGTGAGGAGTAATTGCCAATAAGAATGAGCTTCCTCCTCTTTATAGGATATTACCTTACATAAATGCCCTTCAAGAATGAAGGTTATTGATGTATTGTCTTTTGTTAATGGAATAACTATGCCTTGAACGAATTGCTCTTCTCTAACAATGATATTGGAGCTTACTTCTGGAATATTGATGTTCTTTATATTTTATTGTGTTACTCCTAGCAGGGTTTTGGTCATGATTCACCAGACAGATCC
This sequence comes from Cercis canadensis, assembly GCA_003255065.1. Classification (NCBI taxonomy): domain Eukaryota; kingdom Viridiplantae; phylum Streptophyta; class Magnoliopsida; order Fabales; family Fabaceae; genus Cercis; species Cercis canadensis. The sequence continues at coordinate 1,055,965 of QAOA01003631.1, read as the reverse complement.
CAAAGAATAGACTGATGCTTTTAAATGCTCCATCAGTTTCCAGAGTTCCCATTTATTGCTTATCTAATCTAATTCCAATATAATTATGAATGTCAAATGCCCTTCCATCATTTATTATAAAGTAATATGGAACTTACTAATTTAGTAGCTATATCAGGCTTTTTCCCCTCCTTTATTTCAATTCCACACATTAGAAGTAAAAAAGAGCGTTAATTATGGCAGTTATATAGACATGCAGATGTCATGGTATTCTGATAGCAGAAGCTGAAAGAAATAAGATCAACAGACTTTCTTGTCCAGTCACTGGCAGCAATCTGGAAACATGTGATGTTATTGGAAATTCTGTCAGAGTTGGGGAGAAAACAATTCTCTTTCTTCCCTCATTTCATAATTCCATGAAGCTCCTGCCAATTACTTCACGAATTGACATAACTGTTATTGAGAGGACTAGCTTGGCGTCTGTTAATGAAGGTATACATTATTTTTGACATTTCATATGTGCCTTTTTTCTTGGCCATGCATTTCATATATGCCATGAGTTCTTAGCTTTGTTCTACAGGAATAAAATTTATCCATTTCAATTAAACACCAATATGTGCTTGGAGAGTTTCATGGAACATAATGAAACTTTCTGTATGATTGACTGTTGGGGAATTGATTTGGTTTATCTAGCATTTATGGTAGTAACTATCAAGTATTGACACACTAAAGATTGGGGCAATATCTTCAATATTTTACTTCCTCCTTTTCTTTGCTGTTGTTTTTGTCCTTCCTTTTTAATATGATGTGGAAGAGTGATCGATTAATCAATTATTAATTTGGCATACCGCATACCTGGCTAGTAACTTATTCCAGATCTCTGTCTGTGTGGTTTCACAAACTATTCACCATTAAGTAATTCTCTCTCTGCATTTTGACACAGGTCTTATAATGGGAGATTCCTATGTCGTGATTCCATCCACTTATCATGTGATTGAGGCCACTTCTGATGACGCTGATCAGTCAGACTTGAATGCTCAACGTGCGTGGAAAGCCCCACTTCCCCTTTGAAATCCTATTTAACTGTGTCAACTTGACACCAGAGGCATAACATGGATACCTGAATTGTTGTTGTCTAATGTATATTTGTTAGAAATTCATCACAAAGTTTTATATTTGATCCATTATTCTGAGTGTGGCTGCAATTTGACAGTTTTTCAAGGCCTTTCTACTGTTCTACACTCAATGGACCAAGCTTTAATATGCTCTTCAAATAATGATTTAGAAACAATGACGGAGGCTCCTTTCAATTGCTATTATATTCTGCACCCATCAGATAGTGGGGCAATGCTACTGAGGGTGAGCCTTAATCCACTCTTTCTCTCATGTTTTCTGCATATTCACACCAAAGAGAATAACACTATCTATGCCAGTGTATCCCAGTTTCGTACTGATGTATGCAGTAGCATGTATTTTTCTGGCTTGGCCACCCTGCTGGATGTTTTTATCGCCATTTACTTTATCTTTGTAACCAATAAAAACATGCAGCGTCTTGCAGGGGCAGAAGAAGTCTTACAAGTTCCTGACAATCAATTAGTTGATTCATCAGTCAATAAGGAAATTCAGAATTCTGTTCAAGCCTGTTTGTTAAAGGTTTGATTTAAACAGTTTTCTGAAGATTTTTGTTTCCTTTTCTTTTCCCTCCAATGAGTGTTTGATTGGACAAAAGCAACTTTATGTTAACATTATCTTTGAGGTTCAATTGTAGATCATAAATCTATCACTCAGGCATGAAATTGTGCTTCAGTCTTCTTTAATATGCTGGCAGCTTTACAAATCTGAATAAATCCGGAACAATTTGGTTGTTCAGTATCTAAAACTTTCATAGATGAGGTCTATTTATTTCATCTGATTCCTCGAAAAATTGATTTATTAACTTCTGCAAATTAGTGAAAGTATTAAATTACCAACTTTTTACAAATTGAATTTGAATCATATAATATGCATAAATGAGATTAAGCACCTTGTATTTTGGAATCATGAAAGTGTAGTTCTGCTTGCAGATTGATCTAACCGAATTTGATCCATTGCTGCATGAAAGAGGCTTTCATCAAAAACTAAACTCGCTTGTCAAAAAGAGCTTACAATTCGGGTTAGTTAGTTTGCCATCCAGGTAGATACGTGCCAGTACATGAAATTAAAAATACATTTAAGCATGAATGACTTCTCAAAGTTAATTCTTTTCTTCAGAAGAAATAAGAAGAATAAGAACTAGAGCGGCAGCTCTCTTGAGCAGATGCTGCCAGATATAGCAGGAAACATTTCCAATTTGTGGATGAATATTCATTGCGTTACTTAGAGAATTGATTTTACATTCTCAACCTTTCTCAAGAAAAAGAGGGCCTTGTACTTGAATTCTTCAAGACTCTTCGTTTTCTAGATTCATTATTCTATATTATTTGTAGTAAAACCAGTTCCTTGACTAAATATTCAAAGTTTCCTCTATGTTCACTAATGGTATTATATTCTAGGTCAATACTTCCGAAATTGGGAAGTTTATCCTCTGAACTAAACTCAAGTCAACAACCTTCTTCAGAGGTGAATGGAAAAGCAGACTCAGCCATTGATGTCATAGTTGTGGATGAGGAAACTTCAACGTTGGATCTTACAGCTCAAGAAGACAAAACCATCGCCTGTATTACAGAAGAATGGGAGCAGCTGGTTGTAAATGAGGACCCCAAGACGTATTGTCCATCTTTTATGTCCAAATCCAAGTTGGACCAATCATGCGTATTAATGCGAGATTGTAATAGGCAGTTAGACGAACAAACCTCAAGGATTTTAGAGAGATTGGAGGTTCCCAGGCCAGTGAAATCAAAAGTGGTGTTTCCTGTTTCAACTGGAAGTTGCATGACAAATACAAGTGTGCCCACAAAGAAGCCTCTTATCCCATTCCACCGAAGTGAAGCTACAGAACATGTCTTTATTGGCAGCCAGGTAATGAAACCAAATTTCCAGAGGCTGAAAAGGAAGCATATATGAAAAGAAGGAACCATAAGGTTAGTACATTTTTCTGCACAGACCACGGGTCAACTAAGCTCATATGGAATCTTTTTGGGTAAAAGGTAGAAGTGTGAAAATGCTTTATAATTTCTGTTCATTTGTAAGTAAAAAACTTACTGATATGTTAATGCTAAATCTTTCTTGAGAAATTGTAAACCCAGTATACTAACAACGGTGTGTGCAAGCGAAATGCAAAACAAAAAGTAAAGTAATTGATATATAAAATAAATTAATTTTCAAGATACATAAACTTTCTTAAGATAAAATAAGAGTAAAGGCAATAAAAAAAAATGGAGATATAGAAGGGAAAATAGCAGGAAATGTAGAAGATAGTATGGTGAAAAATTAAAAATAGTTAACTAAAATGTCTTTTTTTTTTTTGGTGAAACTAAAATATTAATTTGAATTATATTTATAATTTGATAACTTTAATTAAATTAAATTAATAAATATTATAAGAAGATACCAGCATTTCCAACATTTTTTTGACAAACTATGCCGATAACAATGGTCTTTATTTTCTCTACTAAGATAATGGGCACGACCAAAATCTGATTTTGCAATAGAAAGAATACTCAAGATGGAATAGTGTTTTGCGATCTCGTTTCAATATGGCTTACTTTTGTTAATTAATTATTCACTTAAAGGCATTTTCTGCTGTCCGTCTAAAATATGATTATCAACACTAGAAAAGAAGCTCACCTTTAGATACAAATAATCAGATTCTTTAAAGTAGAGATTTTTTTTCCTTATAGTTTCTCTCTCTAGAGATAAGCTTGGGAGTTGGGATAGGGTATGTTGACTTCTTGCCTAAAATGAAAGAGTGAATCAGAAGGTGGACCATTTTTGTTTTGGACTGGGAGATAGCATTAGCGTCGTGTAAAATGATTCTTGGTGATGCTGGTGTGGATCAGTGGATGGAATCGAGGGCGATGTCAAACACGAATATTTTATCCTCAATTTCTTCCAATGGAACAGACAGACAGGCAAAAAAAAAGAATAAAAGGTAATATCAACTGGAATCCACCCGGATTGCATATAAGGAAGCTAGAAAATATCATCCACAACGATTGCCTTTGAAGTTCATAGACATATATGATTGATGAGGACATTATCAGAAGCACAAACAAATATGCATAACTAGCTATTCTTGATTTAAGAAGTTAATATTCCTCATTTGGATTCTTTGATTAATCAATTAAAAGATAGTCGGGATTTAAATAAAAACTTTTGTAGTGTATATTCTGGTTGGACAAATTATTTGATACATGTTCGAGTTCCACTTTTAGCCAACCCTCTTTCGCCTATAGTATTGCTCCTATTTAGGAATTGTTTGGATCCCATTCCACAAACATGCGTCTCACCACGCGCTGACGGGACGCCATAGCCAACTACCCATTTTGTGGTTGGTGGCCAACCTAAATTATAAGAAGGCTTACGAAGAAACATAAAGATAGGTTACGACAAAAAGCTGTACATGGACATGCAAACGGTGGAGTCATTGCGGTGGAGAGGACTTGTTAATTCCCACAGCTTCTCCGCTTCTCCTGAATTAGACAATTATTTCCATCTTATCAGAAATTTTCTTTATGAAAGTCGTACTTAGTGGTAGTCTTGTGGGAGAAATCCGAAGCTAGTTGACCAAGCTCTTTGGTTAGCGCGGGTGGCCCACAGTAAAATACCCCTGCACGAAGCATTTTTTTTGTTAGGCCACAGGAACAAATGACTGGGTTAATACTTAATGCTGTGTCTTTATCTTAGGCATTGGATGAGAACCCTTCAAACTTTTTATGGGTAACATGCCTAAAATTAGAGATCTTCATTGAAAGCGCTTCCACAGAGATAAAGGTGCTTTATGTTGTGATGTTAAACCACCCAAATATAAGAATCTTTCGAGAAAAAAGTATAAGATAAAAAATTAGTGTGTTTTTACTTTGATGAATTGCTAAAGAAATGTCACTTCAAGAAGTGGAAACTCACCAACGCGGGCTTGAGGGTGATTAAGCGCAATGCGTTTGTAGACACTGCGCCAGCTGGGTTTGGCAAAGTGGGACTTGACGCGCGTGCCAGAGACGATGTCCACGCCATTCTTGGCATGGTTTAGGGATTGCAACATGGCAATAAGAGCAGAGCGAGCGTCACCCTCCTCATAGACACTAGTGCAGTAATTGTGGAGCTCAATCACTCCCCTGTGGTCCTCTTCAGCCACCTCGTTCATCACCCCTTTAAACCAGTCAAAGGATCCCTGCTCTCTGGTCACCCAGTAGAAGTAGGCCCTTCTAGTTTTGAAGTCACTGTGCCCAGCTTTTTTTTGTTGGGGTGTTCTTGGAGATTTTGCAACTATTCCACTAACTCCCTTCTCTAATTCGTCCACTTCTTCCTCTTCCTCCTCTTCTATGGCCTTGAAATTATTCACTATGTCTTTTAGTATACTGATCATTGGGGTGGCTCCAATTCCCAGACCCACAAGTAAAACGACCTCATACTGCTTGTAATCTTGTGCTGGCGCTCCATATGGACCATCAATCAGGACTTTAGGAAGAGCACTGCACATCATAGTCATAATAAATATCTTTTATTTTTCGGTGTAGACATAAACTAATGGAATGCTTCTTAATCTGCAGAGGAAGAAGAAAACGACAACCCGTGTATATGAGAGAATTTCTCCGTATATGATTCGTTTCGTCCCAATCCACATTATTTTGTACAGCGACATTTTTAATAGCTGCTGTGGTATTTCTTTAATATGACTCTTTAGTGAACAAAAAGTCTAAAAAACTACTTAATATGACACTTGAGGAATTTTTGACCCGCGCCCTTGTCGCTGTGAGCTTTTATCAATGTCCATATAACAAACACAATTTTCTTAAGTGTTATTATTATTTTATTTTTTTGGCTATAAAGGACATAAAATGATATGCAGGTGAGAATGTGGCCCTAGGAATCTTGGTAGTGATTTTTGACACTCTGAAAGGACAAATAAACTAGTTTGCTTTTAGATGCCAAAGTTTCTTGAAGTTCAGAGCAGACGAGCAGGAACTGGCTATGGGCTATCCAAACAGCGGTTCAATTATTGGGTTCTGTTTATCTTTTTATGGTCTTAGCTCCATTATATGAGTATTATCTTTTGTGAAAAGCCAAACAATAGGTTTAAATACCAAAAAAAACATAAAAAGGCTTCACCCTTTACGTATCTAACACATACTTTTTGTTTTCTAATCAAGGCTCTGCTATTATTTATAATTTCTCCATTTTAAGTAGGGCTTACCTTGGACTGCTATCTCCTTGCAAGCATTCAGCTCTTAGAAGTCCACTCTTGCCGTTAAGGGGTGGCTGGCACACCTGAGAAACAAAAACGTATAACTAGTTAATGACAAGAAAGCCGCATTTTAAGCAAAAACATTTGAATTTGAATTCACCTCTGAGAATTTTGCTCTGAGACTCCGGGTCCAATCACCCAGTGTTCGAATGTGGACGCTAAGATAGTTATCACCAGGAGCTGAGGTTATGGAGAATGGATGCCTGTTAAAGCAATGTGGACTTAGCGTACCATTTTGTAAGTAATAGATACAGCATGCTCATAAAAGGAGGAATAACTGATGTTTCTTCAAATGCGTACCATTCAAATGGAGACACAGCAGCACAATTGACAAACATATATTGTCCACTTCTGTATCTAAACCCCTGAGGCTTCGACATATGAAGCGCTAACACATTTCCAGGATAAACAGCCACCTTCAAATTTTGCAGTAGAAATGCAATGAGGCATATTTCTAGACCTCTATATATAGCAGACTTCCTAAGCTTAGCCAAAAATAAATGTAATAGATCAATTCTTTTTTTAATTTCATGTAATGAGTAATTGAATTTTGATTATTTGATACCCACCTTTAATATTCTCACGGACTTTATACTGGATCTAAATGCCCTTATCAGCCTTTCTAATGCATAAATGGTGATGGGAATAGCCAAGTACATCCAGGTCTACAAAAGACAGGAAACGGTAGAGTGCGTGTGAATCAATTAATTCAAAGCAACTAAATGAAAAGGAGAATGGTTACTGAAGGTGCTAACCGTTTTCTTGTACCATTCCTTAGTCAAGTAAAGTTTGATTCCATGTATAATCAACAGGGCATAGACAAAGATGAAGAGGTGATGAGAATACCAAAAGGCATTGAAACCAGTTAGATGGTTGAGGGGTTTGGGTAATTTGATCCTGCCTCTTCTGAACCAAGGACTGGCCAATGTGAAGGCTATTGTCATTAGTACTACTATTATAATCCCTGTTACTCCCTCCCAAGATTTGACAAAATGCCAATAATTAGAAGGTTTATCTCCGAAAAAAGGTTCCATGAGCTTGTACTTTTCAGTGCTTGCATGAAGAAGGCGGGGGAAATCACAAGCAAGATGAGAGATGGCATGTATACCAACACCAATTGCTACTCCCACAGCTATCACCTGCAAAATACAAAATACTCCCATATTTTTACAATCATAAATTGATATGCGTAACACCAACAAAAGGATGAATATTGTGTCTTTTATCTTTCGTCACTCCAGAAGGAACAACTAGAAGTAACAATTACCTTGTGGAAGTTGAGGTTGTCATCAAAAGGAACCACAACACCTAGCTTAGTCCTATTCCTGAGCCAGGTAATGGTATTTCGGCAAACGGGTAACAAAATAAGAGCCATGTTTAATTTAAGTGTCTCAGCTGCACCTTTGGCCATGCATACACAATGACCCATGACCTCGTATGCAGCTTTGTTCCTGTATTGCACATACTTATAGGCAAATAGACCTGCCATGGCACCAATCCACAGTGCCAAGACCCAAATTCTCTGCCAATTGTCCTGCAAAAAGTACTTGGTGCCACTACACCATCTCTTAATAGGATTCTCGTCATATGTAGGCTTAAGCTTTTGGCTTAGCATTTGGCTGAGGTACTTGCTATCTCCTCTTGTAGAATGACTGGGTCCATGCAACAATAGCATCTCCAGATTGTCTATCTGTTTTCTCAGCAATAAGTACCAAATGACTCAGAAAACAGGTCAGGCTAAGATGTAAATTCTGTAATAGTGATTGGAATTACGCCAATTTTGAGATTATAAAGAAGGCTTTGTAATTACCATGATAAACCCAGTATCATCTGGGTCTAGTTCTTCCATGATTAAAGCTGCATATTCCTCTGCTTGCTTCTGGATATTTGATAGTTTGTTGGTAGTGGCACTTAGGTAGATAATCTGAAAATATAATTAATCACTAATGATCAAGAAAAATCCTATCCTGTTGTGAAAGAAACATAGAATTAACGTTTTTAGCAACTCGTCGTTGGATTCCTTAGTTGTCAACTAACGATGTCGTACCTCTTTGATTTCTTCCTCGGTTATTCTGCCATCTGCATCTTTATCAACCCTGCATTCCAATTAACCACGGCAATCTAGTTCAGGCCATTCAAGAAACACTTGGTATTCATAGTAGGAAAAAGCTGAGAATTACATGTCAAAGAAGGTTTTAAGCCTAGAGTCGAAGCTCTGGTCAGAAATCTGAACCCAAAAGTCTCTCAACTGGGCCTTGCTAATGGAATCTCCTTGAATATCTCTCTTCCGAGCAAGAGCATCAAAGAGCTCCCCTGCAAAAGCCTCTGATTCCTTGTTCATTCCTACAATCAAATCCTGATTAGATTTGTCCTACTAAGTCAAAACGAAACAGTGAGGCAATTGGATTTGTCATGCATACCTATGCATTTGGCAAAGAGAGAACGAGGAAGATACCCATCAGTGGTAGCAGTGAGCTTGTCAAATTGCTTCTCAACCTCAGCCCATCCTGCACCATCATCGGTTTTATTGATGAACTTGAGTACCTTCAAAGTATCTAGTCCCTTGAGAGCATGAGCCGCTGCAGACTTAGTCCTATCATAGTGTCTTGAAGGTACTCGTTTTGAAAAGGAAGCGAAACGCTTCAGCTCCTGAGACACCTGCTTCATTCGAATAGAAGCATTTCGCACAAGGGAGGCACCAAAGGAAGTTTTCTTCTCGAGACCTTTTCCAAGCAAACCCAATTTCTCGTCTTCTCCGATTTCACCGCCGGCAACAGTTTTGATGCTATGTAAAGCAACAGAGTCACCTTGGATATCCATAGTGACCTCAACATAGGATGCATCGTCTTCATCCTGGGTTTTACTGCTGCTGCCTTGGCCACCATCAATGCCTGCACTAGACTCAGAAACGCTTAGCTTGCCGCTCCTCCTACCAACTCTCCTGTTCAAAGGGCCACTATGACCTACCCTTTCACCTCCAATGAGTTCTATATCTAATTCACGATGATGAAGATCTGCAGAATCTCCTCTCACCTCGTCTGCTCCCATATCCTGTCTCATTTTCAGGGACAAATTATGATACACGTTCTGTAGAACTCCCTAGTAGCAACTGTACACAGGAGTTCAGGTCTCACTCTGCTTGCTTTTTTGTGTAGGCTGCATTTTATCTTGGTACAAATTAAGAACACTACTCAAAGACAAAGATAACAATAAAGATAACAACTTTGTCAAAAATGAGGTAAGACTAAGAACAGAATAGAGAAAAACCAATGATACTAATTAATGAAGCGAATAAGGATGCAACGCGTTTTATCTACAAAATTTACAAAACGATCAAACACAGTAATGGGAGACACCTATTATGTGAGTCATGTGACCCTCCCGACTTTGGATCTGAACGCACGGCATGGTATTCATAGCAAATTGTCTTTTATAACTTTCTTTAGTCCAAAAATAATACTTAATTAGTTATAAGCAATTTTGGACATATGTGCTGCTAAAAGGACATTGAAATCCACGACTATACGTTATTTTAACTTTAAATAACCAAAGAAATATTATCTTTTACCTCATTACTGTATTTCTCTTCTCTCATATATATAAGCGAATTTTACCATTGCGGCCATATCCATAATTCAATTACCTTTGACACAGAAGATAAGGACAAAAGGGTATAGACACATGATTCAGGTTCACAACTTCAAACCCTATTTCCTATATATTAATCTTGTTTCCTTTGCAATTGATACTGACCACGAATTGATCACTCCACATTCTTCCAAAAAGGCTAAAGAAATTAAACGAAGGAATATTTCAAGACCCGAATGATATTGGAACGTGACGATGGTGGGGCTACCTTATACTTTTAGGCTGGTACTACCAACCCATTCAGCCTTTTTTTTAAATAATAGATAGACAAAATTATGTATATTTTTTAGCTAAGAATATAGAACATTAAAATTGAGACTTTAACTTGCACAATTTCTCCATGCAAAACTAAGTACAAATATTTATGTTTATAATCAAGCAAAGAATAAACCTACATTTTGGTCCTCGAAAAATTTGATATTAGACAAAATCGTCCCTGAAAGATAGGAAACAACAAATTGGTCCTCCAAAGATGCAACATCCATAACAAAATAGTCATCCGTTAGTGTAGTCTATTAACAGATGACGAAAATGCTGACGTGACAGCGTTATGTTCTTGTGGGGCATTGTTAAGTGCCATGTGGGCTGCTCATGTGGATTAATAAGAGAAAAAAAATTAGGCACACTTCAGGCAACCCATGGCCAAGCGGTGTTGTTTCTTGCAAAATCTTATTTGGTAAAAGGTATTCTTTCTCCCTTGCTATGAAGTTGGAAGTGAACCCTAACCCCCTCCCCCATCCTCCATTTCATCAAGAAGCTTGCGGATAAGATTCGAGATTTGCCAACCACATCGGAAGAAAGAAGAGGATCACTGGTGAGCCGCATGAGGTCATTGTGTACCCTTTCTCTGAACCTCTCTTGCCGTAGTTGGGTTCTGAGCTTCTGCTGCTCTTGTTTTGGTTTTCTCTGTCTCCAAGTATTTTTCATTTGCTTCCTCGTTTCATCTCTTTCAATTTTCGAAGGACCCAGAGGTTTTTGAGGGAATATCAAAAGGGAAATTTGTCTTTTTATAGAGGTAGGGTTCAATTATGGATTCTTCATATTCTATCATAATTGTTCTGCACTTTTGAATTTTTGATGTCCAAACGATTCAATTGACGGTTACGGCCTCGATGTTGAATGTGGGCATGGTGGAATTCATTGAATTTGATGCATGCTTGAGTTGGGTTTTAGTTTTCTATTAGTTTTTCGTCTAATTAGGGTTTGACTGTTTCATTCAATCAAAAAAGCATTTCCTTTGTGCTACTTGGAGCAAACCTTTGTGGTATTATATATGTGTCGAAAATTTATCTATGTAGAATTTGAATTTCTGGTTTTTTCTATTAAGGGTCGTTGATGGGTATTTGATGGTGTGTTTCATTAAATTTGAGAAAGCTTTTAGCTCATTGAAGAAGGAGAATTAATTAACATGGGAAGTTATTTGCTTGATGTAAGTGTTGTTTTCTATTGGCCTACTATTGAATTTAGTGGGAGATTTCTGGATACACTTTTTGTTCTGATGCTCTGTTGCTTTAGAGAAGGTATGTTAGCACTCGCTTAAACTCACTATATCACTTATCTTACTACGGTATAAATTTTGCAGCCACATCAACACTGTTTATGGTTTGTTGCTTCAGGAGAAAGTATCATATATTATTAAGTGGAGAATTTGGCTGTAGAGTGTCATGATGTTGTGTTATTATCTTTGCATATATGTGTAAACAAGTATGCAGCAACATGGTTAAGACTAAAAGAACCAGGAGCTTGGACTAGATCAACCTTTAATTTATTTACAAAGAATCAATGTTGTATCAACAACATGTGTGAACAGTTTAATTCTGAAATTGTCAAGTACATGGGAAAACCAATCCTGATAATGGCTGAAGGCATTAGAGGCTACATAATGAGAAAGAGGACGGGCATGACAAAGAAGATTGAGAAGTACCGAGGTATAATTTGTCCTAAGGCACAGAGCAAGCTTGACAAAGAAGAAAAGAGAGACAGTAGATTATGGACTCCAACATGGGTAGGGGACTCTAATTATAACAAATTTGAGGTTAAATATAGACCTCTGAACAAAGCAGTGGTTAATCTTGCTGCAAGAAGTTGTTCATGCAAAAAACGAGACTTAACTGGCATCTCATGCAAGCATGCATGTGTAGCCTTAGCTAAGAAAGGGAAACCAGCAAAGGAATATGTGCATGAATGGTACTCAACAGCAACATGGAAGCAAACTTATGAGTCATTCTTAGGGGCCGTACCAGGTGAAGAATATTGGGTTCAAACAGGGTTTGAGGCAATCCAGCCACCACCTCTTAAGAAAGGACCCGGAAGGCCTAAAACACAAAGAAAGAAGAATAATGACCCCCCTGAAGCACCCAACGCTGTCAAGCTAAAAAAAAAAATGAGGATATTAAATGTGAAAAATATGGCTATCTTAGCCATAATACAAAAACATGTCAAGGTGGTCTTGTGAAGACAAAGAGGATGAAGAAGATAACAAAAGAAACAAGGCAGCCAGTCCAATCATCTCAATAGGAATCTCAATCGCATGCCCTACCTGTCTCTTCACAAGAAACAAGTCGCCAAGCTCCCCAACCAAAATTGTCAATTAGGAGGAATGTGAGTTAAAGTATCATTATCGGTGACAATGTTTGATTGTTTTTTACAATAGATTATGGTGACAATGGACCATAATTACGTTAAATGTTATTCTTTCAGGTGCAACCAGATCAGCCAGCTAATAGGGTCCGCACTCAACCTCAACGGGAAGGCATATTAACGCAGACAATGAGGCAGTCATCTGTTAGTAGAGAGACCGTCCTAGCAACAACTGAAGCCTCGAGGAGGAGGTTTTTTGACCTATTTTCAGGTGTTGGACAACCAAGCTCCAGTGGGAGCAAGCAAAATTAAAGACCATATGGCATTTTTTAGGGATTGTTGCAATCCTATTTGGCTGAATTTTAATTGTATTTGATGCTTTTCTTTAATGACTTTATTAATTTCTTTGCTAATGTGTAAATTAGGCTTTTGTGAGTATGAGATGTGGATGCATGTAATTTTGAGGTGTAGAATTAGTTCAAATTATGCTGGCAAATGTTTATGCTGGGATTAGAATCATGCCATGCAAGATGCAAATGATGCAGATTTTCCAAACTTCTTACAATGATATATTTGGTTTGACTTTTCTGTGTTGTCTTTTCATGCTAACTATTAGGTGGATTTTACACATATTCTATAGATGCCCTTAGCTTAATTTTGGATTGTTTCTTGAGAAGTTTGGACCTTAAACTGTTTTTTTCCTCTATTTTGTATAATCATTAAGTCAAGTTGAGAATATTGGTGCAAAAAAAGGCATTTAGGAGAAACTCAAGCACATTGGAGCAAGTCCTGGGCGTCCCTACGCTCGAGCTTGGCGTCCCTACGCCTCCATTCAGCAATCAGGCCAAGTGAGGAAGGCCCTCGATGTCCCTACTCCCAAAGCTGGCGTCACTATGCCTCATAGAAGAAAACCAACGCATTGAAGCAGCCCCTACTACACCCGTGACCCGGCGTCCCTACGCCTTTTGTTCTTCTCCTTCGAGCTATGATGCTGAATTTTATTTTTTTTGACATGTGATGCTGAATTTTAAAGATTATCATTGACAATTTATGTGGATATTAGGTTTCATGATTTCTATTAACACAATAATGAAATTTGAAGTGCAAATGGATTTGGAAATTTTGAAACCATGTTATCATATTCCATGGTCAAATTATGGTCAAATGCATGACTTGATATAATGAGCAGCTCACAATTCACCATATTGCTGGCCATAGAACATGATATTGATAGGGATATAGTGCTCCCAAATAGGGCATGAATCAGACATGTTTTTCATTACAAAAAATGGCTTAAGCAACAAAAAACGAACCAAGAGCCTTGATATAACAAAAAGCCTAAGAGCTCTCTGCAAACTTTTTCTAATAAAAGAAGTACATTAACAGATGAGAGAGAAAAGAGTACAAGATTCAACAATAACTTTAGATTTCGATGTGCTTGGCAAATAGCTAGCTAGCAAGCTACAAAATTTCAGACTTGTTCTGATTTTGTGCAAAAAGGTTCTTCCCAACGACGTTGGCAAACAACGAGATTCTTCACTGCAAGCTTTTTAGGTGATTTGCAGGATGGGGGTTAAGGTTCACAAAGTAGACTTCAGAGCAAGGGAAGAAAAAGAGTACTACCAAATAAGATGGGTTGATGAAACGACACCGCTTCATAAAGTGTGCCCAATTATTATTATTTTTCTCTTGTTTATCCACGTCAGCAGCCTACATGGCTTTTTAAATTGTCACATAAGTGCCTAACGTGCCACACAAGCACTTAACGGTGCCACGTCAGCACTTCTGTCACCTGTTAACGGACTACACTAACTGATGACCATTTTGTTATGGATGTTGCATATTTGGAGGACCAATTTGTTCTTTCCTATTTTTCAGGGACGATTTTATCTAATATCGAATCTTTCGATGACCAAAATATAGGTTTACTCTCAAGCAAAAACTAAATAAATGATGTCCTAAATTCACATTAAATCATTTCATACACAGTTGAATATAGTTATAAATAGGAATATAGTATAATAAGTAACATTACTTTATATATTAGTGCCCCTGAATATGCAATATGAACCGATGTTTTAAAAATTGGATTGGTGAGTGAATTGTTTTTTAAGATAAGCACCGGTTGGACTTATGACATCATAAATATAATTTTTATATAAATATAATATTTAATGTCCCTATTGTATAACCTAAGTTATAATAAATATATTTTTATATAAATTTGATAATAAAATTAAAGTTGGCCTAATAATAAATATTTTATCTTTTCCTTGAAACGAGGGTTTGAATCATCTTGTAGCTAATATTTACCTATTATTCACAAAATGTGCATTAGTTTGGTGGTAGAGGCCTCTTGTCCCCTAAAAGAAGTGGATTTGAATCATTTTGATGGAAGTTTTGCAAAAAAGAAAAAAAAAAAGGTGAACTGTCTAGTTATGTAAAACCATATCGGTTTGACCACCTTAACGGGTTGACTCTCCTAACTGAATCAAAATCCAGACCAGACACCAATTGAACCGGTCGAGCCGTCCGATTTGATCCGATTTTTAAAACATTGATATGAACATTTTTGTTGGTCCCAATTTAACTTAAAATTGTATTATTAACTCATATACAAATACATATATATTCTTCACACTTACATATATCGCAACATCTAAATTTAACTAAATTTATATTAGAGTCATTAATCATACTCTTTTCTTATACTGTTAAAGATTTTATACACCTCTTGTCTATGCAAACATAATTTCTTTTATCTTGTAAACATGTTCAAAATAAAGCGCAAGATCTTTTAAATGAGTGGTTATCGAAATGGATCACCGACGTACACTGGGATTTTAATTTAGTTGCGGGGAATGAGATTGAGCTTTGGAGTTTTGGTCGCATAGCAGAGGGTCTTGACAAGTGACAACGGATATATATTGGGGTCCCAGATTTGGAATCTGCTATTCCGACGATGCATCAACCACGGGAAAGGTCAGACTCAGAGTCCAACCTCAAGTCGATCAATCAAACCCCGAAACCTGGAAACCCACACCACAGAACAATGCCACCCACAAACAAATCTAAACAAGAGAAAAACAATTATATCACTGCCAGTGCCGGTGCCGGTGCCGGTGCCATTGACCATTGTGCTCCTACTCCCGTAGCCTTATCTGATTCGTGATGGTTAGAATCTGCAGAATCTCCTCTCACCTCGTGGGCCTTGTCTATTAGGACCGGGGCCTGAAAGAGCCCGTTTACTAAAAAGATATTATAAAAATTAAAGAAAAATATTTTATCTCATTAATTTAAGATCATGTGCAATTTTTTTCAAATTTTTAAAAAGTTACAGCAAACTCCTATTAATTATTCAAAAGTGCGCAAAACCCCTTTGTGGCACATGGTGGCATTAATGCCTAAATCAAACCATAATTTCAAAATTAACAAACATAATTACATAGCATTCTCGAATCAGAAGAATCAATATGTGCTTCAAAGAACACAGATTCAAAATAAAAATTTCAAACCCAGATAAAATTCAACTATCATTAGAATATATGAAACCCAGATAAAGATTTGAATCCCATCAGTGAATAGAGTTGTCTTTGTTCTCACTCGAGTATTGGTACTTGTCATTCACTTGAATCCCAACAGAGAATCATTCACGGGCATTTTGAACCAAAACCCACGTCAAAATCATAAACAGAAACCAACAAAAACGTATTCCATATCAGAGAGATGAAAAAAAAGGTACCTCTCTAAATTATGTGTTACTTGTTTTAATTAAGAGAACAGCTTCAGGGTTTGCAAGGGGCTGCCCTCTTTCTTTATCTTCCATGGTTGGAACATATATCCTTGATTTTCCATTATTAGTTAATTTCAAAGCTAGGATATTTTTTTTTTTGAAAGTTCAGATAAATTCATCAAAATTTATCTACTTGGAGGGAAAATAAAAGTGCTAATGTTCATCTGAAATCTTCAAGTTGACATAAATCTGAGCGTTTGAGAGAGAGATAAGGGGGAGAGAGATATCTAATCCGAAGCCTCGGCTGCGCAATAATTCCCTTCGACCACCTACACGATTCGCTGGAGACGACGCTGCTACCCAAACAGCTTCTGATTCCACCCAGAGTCGATTCAGCTTCCAAGTTTTGTCCCAAATCTTATCTCATGAAGGGAAGCTTGACTCAGGTTATGAATCAAGCCAGCGAATAGGTCCTCCTCGTCGCTACTCTGCCTCGGAAGCAAGATATGCTTCTGGGTTTCAATTGGGCTTTCAGATTTTATCGTTATGTGGGATTTTGCAGTCAACATGAGTATGAAGGCAAGCAATTGATTGAGCTCATTCCCAGGTTCTTGAAGAGCTTCAAGTTAATCCTAATTTAGTTTATTAATTTTGAAAATTGTGGGATTTGGCATTAATGGCATCACGTGCAAAACACGTGATGTTTTCCGTCTCTTTTGGACAGTGTCCGGGAATTTGAGGTTTTTTGAGACTGTAATTTTTAAAAATTTTGGAGGGAAATTAAGACAAATTGATCTAAATAATATAAATTTATAAATTATTTATGTAAAAGAAATATTTTTTTAAAATTATTTATTACAATATAATAGTTTTAATTATTTTAATGATAAACAATGAACACGTTAAAAGAGATTTAGCGTGTTTTAAATTAAACACGTTCAACCTCTTTTAACGTGTTTACTATTCATAAAATGCGAATTACAGGTCTCACTATTTAAGTTAGATGTGGTGTAATATTTATTTCTCTTACACGCTATTTTTCATTGAACATGTTCATTATGCTTCATTTAAATAATTAAAATTGTTTCATTTTGATAAATAGTTTAAAAATATATTTATTTTGCATAAATAATTTATAAATTTGTATTATTTAGGTCAATTAATGGTAAATTATACATGATTGAGGTAAAATAAACCTTTTCTTAAAAATTATATCTAAAGACAGCCATGTGACCGTGTGATAGCTTAAAAGCCACCCGTTTAATGATACAAAATAATTCATTTATTTTTAAAAATCAAAACTTCAAATTAAAAATACAAAAAAAAATTGACTAAAAATCACAAACATATTATATAAATAATTAACAATATTTTTTTTATCTCCCAATTAAACATATATTTGTAGTGTTTTTTTTAAGGTGCATTTATTCATAGTATTAACAAGTAACAAATAGGCGAGTGGCAAATATAAGTACTAACTCCAAACATCCACATGGTTGAGATTAAATAAAAATATCATCATTTTCTAAGATTAAACATTTGAAAATAAAATATAAATAAAAAAAAGTACATACACATACACATATATATTGCTAAGAGGGTTGACCTTTTCATATGTAAGCTATTTGAGATCCCAAAAACCATTTTACAAGTAAGCTCAAAATTATATTAAAACTCTTCTTAAAGGCAAAGGCTACGGTGTAACCAGAGCCACAACTCACAAGTTTATGGTTTCCCATTTTGTGTTTGTATACAAATTTCAGTGAAATAAATTAAACCAAAGTATTATTAACTGCACAATGTATTATATAATTGTACATAGTTATTATAAAAGCAATAAATTAATAGGCATTGGTGCACATCTTCCAAGATATGCACCGTAGCCTTTGCCCTCCTTGAATACGGGCTCAGAAGGCCCGGTCCATGTGAATATTTTGTTCTTCTTGTTGGAAATTAAGGCCTTCTGATTTATAGGTATAGGTGGGAAGCCCGGCCTGATTCGGCATAGCCAAATTGGCCCATTTTTATTCGGACCAACTAAAGTAGAACTTAGTCTAGCCCTCTTCGAGCTACGAGCCAAAACAGGCCGGCCCACTTTTTTGTTTACATATTTTTATTTGTAATTATATTAAAATTTAATAAATATTAATTTTTTTTTCTTTAGTGATTTTAGTTAAATTGTTAATGAATTTAATTACACAAAATAAAATATGTATAAAGTAATAAATAAAATTAAAACAAAAAATTAAATATGTATAAAAAAAATGTATGTAAATATAGATTTAAAATAAAGATGTCTAATTAACTAAAACAATTATGATGATCATACTTTAAAGTTTAAAGTTAAAAAATATATATTAATATAAGTTAGTAATCTTCCAAAAAAAAAAAAGGCCAACCGGGCCGCCCCAACCATAACTCAAATGGGCCACGGGCCAAAATAGGCTGGGCCAAATTGACCCGTTTTTATTTGGGCCAACATTATGAAAACCCAACTTTACTTTTTTCGGGCCAACCCATCGGGCCGGTCCATTTTCCCACCTCTATCTATAGGTCACCCTTACTACGCATTAAGCCATACACGGCCTGTGAATATTTCGTTTTACCGTTATAAACTTATGGACCGCGTGGTAACCTTTTTCTTTTTAACCTTAAAACACCTTTGTATTTTTGTTTCGTCAAAGAGAAATTTTGGAGGGAAAAAAAAAATGGGGACTCCGAGTCCGGGGAGAGAAACCATTGGCATTGAGCGGGAGCGGTTTCCATAATTCCCCAGATCATTTGAATCCAAAGTGACCCTTCCCTCCTGTATCATTTTTTCCTCCACCAATTTTTTCACTCTTTGCTTCGAATTATTTACTTTCTATTCAATTTCATTCATTCTTCTATATTTCTTTTTCGCCAATTTTCATAACTCTTCTGTAAATTCGTTAGTTAATCATCATCATGATAGATTCAGATTTGTCTTCTTCAGCAAACGATAGTACTAATAATTATACGAATACTCATAAGAGAGGCTTCGTAGATGCTCGTTCTGCAGAACCTTCTTGTGATTCGCCTTCTAAGAAATCCAGAACTACTCTCGGTAACCAGGTAGGAATTGTCGTTGAATTGAAACATTTCGAGGTACCTCTGGTTTCGGCAACCGATGGCGGCGGTTCCGGGTGTGAGTCTATCCGTCTTCATGTGGACCAGCCTTATACGATCGGTCGGAGTGCTCGTCACTGTGAATTTGTCTTCCATGAGCGCCGAGTTAGTAAGCAACACTGCCAGATTCTCTTTGATGGTTCACGCCGAAAACTTTATATTCTGGATGGGGTTTTGTCAGTTAATGATTCTACTAGGTTTATTGTTCATGAATTTAGGAATAGGTTAATTTCATTTCATGGTAGTGATATTGAGGTCCCCAAGGGAATTAGGTTTCGAGCATCTTCTAATGGGGTTTTTGTGAATGGTGTTAAGATTAGAAAGGGCATGGCTGTGGAATTGTCGGATGGAAATAAGGTCTTACTAGTTTGTGGACATGAAAATGGTTCCTGTGATATTCAGAATCGAATTGGGTTTGTTATACGAAGAATTGTTTCTGTGGAGGGTGGTTTTGAAAGGTGTGATGATGATGCAATGGAGGGAATGCAGAAGTTAGAGGCAATGACCTTCTCAGGGCATTCCCAAGGGCTGACACCAAGCGGGAGACGAAACAAAAGGGTTTTTGCTATGAGGGCAAATGATTTGTACCCAAGCAGTGCCTCTTTCAAGTCAAAGTACGAGCGACTTATTGGGAAAGCAAGCTTTCTTCTAGATAGGTGCAGAGAAATCTTGCTCAGTGATGATCCTATACCCTGCATATTGCATGCTATTTCAGATATAGGATGCAAATATGCCTTGGGCACCTCATTGAACAACTTTTCAGGCACGAACTCTGGCAATGCTGTTAGATTATTACTCGATAGTGAACAGCAGTCCCGATACCTTAAGCCACTTTTGGGGCAGGAATTACCACTACAGGTGAACTCATCTGTTGACTTGCAAATGGAAAATAAAATTACTGGCATTGTACAGTCAACTTCAGCCAAGCTTTATGGAAGTGAAGTAATGTCCTTAGTGGGAAATAGTGACCATCATCAACATTTGTGTCAAAAAGGGAACGTTGGAGTTGCTTCTGAGAATGATATTACTGTCAAAAATCCTAACAGCACACTCTTGAATTCTGTTGGCAAGGATAATCATCCTTTTGGTGGAAACGAACAGGAAAAACATGGGGGTATCTTTTATACATCACCTGGGAAGAATTTTTTTCTGAATCGCCTTGAATTTGCAAACTATGGTTCCTCAGTTCATCATTATGTCATATCTTTGCCGGAACTTCTTTATCCTGTTGAAAGCATTACAAGGATGTTTGTTGCAACTTTTACAAGTGACATTAATTGGTATGATTACCTTACCTAAACTTTGCTATTGTTTTCATGGTATTCTTTTCTTTAACAATTTTCTCTCTTGATTTGTATTATTTATGTTATCTCCTTACATGCGTTTATGAATATGAGAATATCTTTGGCAACCTCCTGCATGCATGTTCATTTCTCCGTTTTCTCATGGATATCTTAATTATATATGTGAGTTCTTGCACTTGAATTTGTTTATACTTTAGAATCCTAAGAGAGTTGTCTTGCTAGGTTCTTGTCATATTGTGAGATTCCTTGCCATCTTCCAGTCACGATTGCTTGTCATAACACTGAGAGATGTTGGAGTTCAAGACCTCATGAAAGAATATATATGCCTTACCCAGATTACCCTAACCTAGTTGTAGTGTAAGTATTATCTTTTGAACGAAGAAATTTAAGCTGCTTGATTTAGGCCAATGTTGAAGTTGCAGAAGTTGGATGAATTATTTAAGGAGGCCTTCTCCTCCTAGTTTTTATAATGTTCCCTCTTGTTGTTTAATAGGTATCCTCCATTTCCTGAAACAATTGCTTTTAGTAACAACCGCAAGAAACGAGGGATCGCTTGTCATCATCCAAAATTGCTTGTTCTCCAAAGAGAAGATAGTATTAGAGTTGTCATTACGTCTGCAAATTTGGTGGAAAAGCAGGTAATCAATTGGCTAAACTTCTAGTGACTAACATTAATAAATAATTATGACCATGGAAATTGAAGAGTAAAATGTTTCCTTTACGGTATATGATGACTACCTTGAATGTAGAAATCAAATATCCATGGCATCGTAGATGGAATGTTTGTTTAGCTTGGGAGTACTGACCTTCTGATGTCTGCTTGCATCCAAATTCTATCAAGTAGAATGCCTGTAAATACATTGTCCAACATGATATGAGGTTCTATTGGGTTTGATTGCGACCTTGAATGATGTATTGCATGCATGCATGTACTTTTGGTCCCATTGCCTTCATTATTTGGTTTTGACATACTTTTGGAAATAGTTTTGCCTTGGTTTTCCATCTAGCCTTAGGTAGGAAAGTCTGTCATGGATTTTTGACAGTTCTAGTCTTACTCTAAATAACATTAATATGTCAGAATGGGATGCTGTATTGAGGTTTAATAATATGTTTCAAGCAATTCCTTTTCTGTTCAATGTGGTTCATTCTTTTTCACTGTGAAGACAGATACAAGTTCAGTCAGGAAAACATTATCATTGGAAGATATGTTAAATGATAATGAAGGACAGAGTAGGTGTCTGACATACAACAGTCTCTGAATTTTCTGTACTATTGATTAATCATCTCAATATTCATGAAAATGGTCAGAATCAGATGAAAGATATTAGCTACAATTGGTATGGTATTCATGAATTCAAATTTTGAAGCTTATAATACCAAACATTTTTTTGCAATTTTTTTAGTTGTACGACTGCATATAATTTAGGTAAATGTACTATTGAAAAAGAATCTTCTATAACGCTGAAGTTTTCACTGCACATTTATATTATATGTAATTTATCTAGTAAAACCTATAATCAATTATCATATTATTATATGTTTATCATGTGTATGGTGCTACTCAATAATTTTTTATGACTATGTAGTGGAACAGTGTGACTAATACTATATGGTGGCAAGATTTCCCTCGCGTAAGTTCAGCTGATTATGCCTCGCTTTTCCCAAAAAATCATGATGGTGATATAAATGTAGATTCAAAATGTGATTTTGCTGCTCAGCTGGCTGGGTTTATGGCATCTCTCTTGATTGATATACCGGACCAGGCCCACTGGATTATTGATTTGACAACGTATGACTTCAGAGGTGCAACAGGACATCTCATTGCTTCTGTTCCTGGAATTCACTTTTACAGAGCTTTTGGGATGTCGGAATCCTTAAAGTCCTCACCTGTGAGTACTAAAATATGTTGAATTTATTGCTACTTAAATGAGAAGCTGGACAATTATTATTAGCGTTGCCTTAGATTTGAACCTGCATCCACCTCACTCATAGTTGGGTTGGACGATTATCCCCCAAAACCTGGCTTATATATGTGTGTGTCTGTGTAATATTTGCTGTGTAAGAAAGAATTATCTCAGTTTTACCTTTGAAGTCCAACACTATTATACTGATGAAAGTGTCAATCACATGATCATTTGGTGGCTTTTAATTAAAGCTGCTTTCTGCATTGGATTCCTTATGGCTCTCATTGGTGTCTAATCAATGTGCATTTTGTTCATCTGGTGTGAAGTTTCTTGGTTCAGTTGTGGCATCTGTTGTTGGTTTAAGCCACCTTTTCCACACTGTGGCAGACTCAAATGGCACAAGAATAAAAAGGCTGGCTACTTTTCTTGGGAAGTCCTGCAGCAATGCTTACGGGAGGTTGGAAATTGTTTTAAGAAGGAATCCCGATGTGCCTGCTGACCCAAATGCTGTCAGCATTCTTGTTCCCAGCCCTAAAGGAACCTCTGAGGGAGGTAAAAGCTATACTGTTATGTAGGAATTCTTTATTGCAATACGTGTATTCAATTTCCCCATTTTTATTACGATTATCAAATTTATTTTCACTGTGATTTTTTATGTGTTTTACATAATAATTATTCATGCATTCAATGACCGAAGTAGTACTACTTTTTTTTTTTCCCCATTCTGTAGATTATGTTCAACTCGGTTTTCTGCCTAGAAATGTAGCAGAATGGGTTTCCCCTCTTTGGGATGTTGGATTCTTCAGGTTTTCTGGATATGTTTGTCCAACAGAGGCCCTTGCAGCTGCCTTAGGAGAAAACTGCAAAAAAGTACAACTGGTGCTGTATGTGTCACAGGTATGCTGTATGCATCTTCTGTAGCATGTTAATTGCAATGCATATGAAAGACATGATATTCATATAATTATGTGAACTTGTGCAGGGACAGCATTTTCAAGACATATCAAAGATGATGCAACCCGAACACATGGTTGCATTTTGCTCACTCATTGCTTCAACCCAAAGATGTTATGGCGTTTGGAGATTGCAAGAGGTACATGGCATTGAATGGGAAGATCTTTTACAGACTCCTTCAGTTACTCTTATTCCAACGTGTGCTAAATTAAAATACTGGTACTTAGTTTGATGTTGGTAATTAGGATATATGCAAGCTATAAGCTATGTCAACACTCAACAGCATACATTCTTTTCTATTTTGGTTGGTTGAGGGGTGCAAATTTCTTCTCTTTGAACACGGCCAATATTCTTGCAAATGATAATGGCGATTTTGTTGCAGTAGTTTCTGAAAGATTGAATAATATATCTTTGTTCTTTTTTTTTTTTTCCTACCAGGTTCTAAATCGATATAAATGGCCTGAAACATTACAGTCTGATATTATCTACAGTAAGTGCATTTTTTTGTCAACTTTATGTTTTTTTTTTTTGGAGTACAATGCCAATCTTATTTCATTAGACTATAAATTTGACAAGCTGACCATTATGCCGTTTCTGTAAACCAGGTTCATCTTCAATCGGATCATCTATCAATCCACAATTTCTTGCTGCATTTTCAGCTGCTGTTGGGCGGAAATCATTGCAATGTTTTGATTCAGAAGAGTCTGATCCCGACGTAATTTGAAAACCATTATTCTTTCTATTGATTTGCTTGTTTGATCTTTGCTGCAAGGTGCTTGTACTGTTGAAATTGTCCTTGTTCATTAATTCTGTAGTTCTATGATGCTTTTGACAGTGGGGCTACTGGAATGCTAACGAGGAATTGAAGAATCCTTCTATTAAGATCGTTTTCCCCACTATTGAGAGAGTGAAGAATGCGTATAATGGGATCTTGCCTTCAAGACGTATTCTTTGCTTCTCGGAGGTATTGTGATTTTCTGATCAGCTTAAATCACTTCACTTATGTTAATAAAGTCAGAGGTTTTATTCGAAATATTTTAATTTTATCGTTAGGGGGTCCTGATTTGGTAAGTGCTGTGTTTGTGTTCCTTTATGAGCTTTTACTATGACTATGACCACTTGCAAATCGTGCTCTTTACCACCCATCGTTTTCTTTGCAAAACTTGTTTTGGTAATATATATCTAGGAAGTTTGAGATCAGTCTTATCAGTATTTAACACGTGAAGCTATGTTAATCTGACTTGTTTAAGCAAATAATGTCTCTGACTCTCCTTCAAGTATCTGAGCTTAGTTATATGCCCTGGATAGGTTAAATTAAATGTACTGAAAAATGAATTAAGCTGAATGCATATATTGAGCTAAGGAAATCTCCATAAAACCATTTTCAAAACGATTTATTTATTGAGAAAAAATTATCAGAGGATTCAGAGCATTAACTTGAAGATCTTTAAAGTAAAAACGAATTTTTATGTGTTCACTTTTTTCTATTATCTTGACAATATGGGGTACATGGATGACACTTAACTCATAATCTTTTGTGTTTTGTAAGTATTTTTTCTTTGGTTTTAAAATTTCTTTTTCAAATTGTCTTTTGCTAATTGAATTTTAACATTGTGTAATGATGTCAACACATGCTGAACTGATTGTCTACTTTTGAGCAGAGAACATGGCAAAGGTTGAAGAGTTTAGATATACTTCATGATGCCATCCCTCATCCCCGTGATAGAATAGGGCATCCAATGCATGTCAAGGTAATGATATACTTCCTGTTTTTAGATGATCAGGTTTTGTATCTGGAAAATATAATCTCATAAAGTGACTTGCTATTTGTATTCATGTTATGCTACATGAAAGAGTTCCCAATTGTTTCGATAAAAGTAAATTTGGAAATGGGCAGATTTGATGCCGCTGTCCTTGTGTCCTATCTTTTCCTATCACTAATATTGAATTGTTACTGTACAACATTAGATCAGTAATGCTTTTGTAATGATAACAAAAAGCGTTCTTCAGTTTTTTTATGGTCTTTTTTTTTTTCATTTTTTTTTTTTACTTTTCATTCCATAGCGGTTATTACATTGTCACTGGTTTTCTTGTTCTATTTTCGCAAGATTGATCTCAGACGACTCTTATTTGTGCTTTTGTTCTTGCACATGTTTCATCACAAACTTTTGTAACTTAAATTCAACAAAAAAAAAAAAGGTGCTAGTAGAAAAGTTTTAACTGAAAATATTTTGAGCAGGTGGTACGGAGACGATTCTCGTCTGGGGGGGATGCACATTCAATTGGTTGGGTGTATTGTGGGTCGCATAATTTCAGTGCAGCTGCCTGGGGACGCCAAATATCAAATCCATATGGTATAAAAGCTGATGGGCCTTGGGAAGGAAGCCCTTCTTTGGATTCAAGGCTTCATATTTGCAATTATGAACTTGGGATTGTTTTTACTTTTCCTCCAACGGAAAATAATGATAGCCCAAGAGTTAAAAGCACAAATTTGGATGATATAGTTTTGCCATTTGTTGTGCCTGCTCCTAAATATGGATCTAGAGATAGGCCAGCGACAATACAGGCTATGAGGGAGGCGATGGCTGAAGTTAACAAGCAACAGAGGGGAAAACATGCAGAAGAAGAAATGATGGAAGAGATCCTTGAAGAAGAGGAAGAAATGGAGGCAACAAATTATGTTGCAGAGGAGAAGGAAGAGGAGAAGGCCTATGCCGAGATGCTCTGGAGTCAGGTTGATTCGTCCCAGAGCCGTTGAACTTTAGCCAGAAACAATACTGAGACTAGGAAACGCTGATTGTGAAGCTGTCAACAGGAATATTTTATGCACGACTATGATGGTAAATTAAATGCAAATTCTGAAAGGCATGCATACAACAATGGTGTTAAGCGAGTTGTGTAACTGGAAGGAGTTGAGTTTTGCTTAGTGAGACGCAAGTCTAGTTGGGGAAGCTCAAGACTTACGAAGCTGCAGATTCTAAAGATGGGACATACAAGCAAAATGGGGAGTTGGAACGACAGTCATGAATCTTGCCATGTTGCTGTGGATGCCGTCTTTTACTCTTTTTGGGCACAGCATTAATTTTGCCCCAAGAAGTGCCAGCATGTGATGATTTTTTCCTTTTTCTGCGGTAGTTAGTAATTGTAGTTCCGAGGCTCACCGTTGATTTGGCCCTCGAAGAAAAGTGTTCTTATCGGATCAGAGCTCTATGTACGGTAAAGGGAAAAGGAGAAAAGATGCAATAGGAAACTGTTTTGCATGTGCGTTTATGTATCATAGTTTTAGTACGACGACAATCTTCGGGGATTTGGACAGCGTTTTCGGCGGGCCCCAGGAACAAAAAATACTCGTGGCCCCCGGAGCCGGTCGTTTTGGGATCTCCCAGGTCCAACTGGCCTAAACGTTGCTTTCTCGAACACGAATTCAACCGAACAAAGAAAAGTTGGCTTTTGCTCTCAGTGACGTGTCCTGCATGTTCACTCAATGCCTTCCTTCCTTCCTTCTTCTTTCTTCACCTGAAAGGGAAAGGGGAAAAGGTCCCCTTTTTCAGTCATTGACGAAACTGGAATTTAAGAAGCCCCGTGATTATCGTCATAGTGTAGATATTTCTCTGCTCCGCTACTTCCGGCCTGGAGATTTTTGGCGGCAGAACTAAAAGCAGAGCTTCTATCTTCCTTAATCTCTCTGTTTCTCTAAGGATGCAAGTTTCTTCATCATCAATTCACTCTTGGTGCTTGTGGCATGTCGTTGACCGTTCAAACTCACTCTCTTTTGGACCATTTGCTTCCAACAGACATCGTCATGCCTATGGCCGAGGCAAGGCCATCACCGTCACCCCAATTCGTTCTCTGCCATCAGAACCGTGTTCTAGTTCTACAACGGTTGCCGCTGCGGCTGCTACTTCGTATTCACCTTGTATTAACGTTTTATTCTCGCGTGGCAATCGATCCCAGTATAGTAGTTCTCTTTCTTCCCTAGTTTCCCAGAGAGAGGGCTTTACTTCACTCAGCAGTGGCAGTAAGATAAGGAAAAGGAGAGTTCTAACTGTCTCTGCAGTGTTTGAACGGTTTACCGAAAGAGCAATTAAGGCTATAGTGTTTTCCCAACGAGAAGCTAAAGCCCTTGGTAAAGATATGGTATTTACGCAGCATCTTTTGCTGGGGTTAATCGCTGAGGAGGATCGTTCACCCGACGGGTTTCTTGCATCTGGTATCACTATTGACAAGGCTCGAGATGCCGTTCGCGGCATTTGGCAACATAAGGATTCTAGTTCTTCCACACCCACCAATGATGATGATAATGATAAAGCTCAATCCGTTTCTGCAACCCATGTCCCCTTTTCCATTAGCGC
Organism: Cercis canadensis; assembly: GCA_003255065.1. Classification (NCBI taxonomy): domain Eukaryota; kingdom Viridiplantae; phylum Streptophyta; class Magnoliopsida; order Fabales; family Fabaceae; genus Cercis; species Cercis canadensis. Next base: position 1,027,982 of record QAOA01003631.1, on the reverse strand, counting down.
AAAACGAGTGTTTGAGGCTGCGGTCGAGTATTCCAGGAATCTGGGGCATAATTTCATAGCCCCTGAGCACATTACTGTTGCTTTAGTCAAAGTTGATGATGGAAGTGCTACCCGGGTCCTCAACAGGTACTACATCAAATATCACAATTTTCTGTCTAATTTTGGTACTTGTTCTTGTCTAGCAATGAATATCACCGCGGAATGGTGGTATTTGTCAGTTGCCCCGGGAGCACATGCTACTGCGGAATGGTGGTTATTACCATAAGTATGGCTATCTATTTCTCCTAACCTTCTCCTGTTTAGCCATGTGCTCCCAGGTTTTTTTTTTTTTGGTTGAATTTCGCACTACTGAAGAATAATTTTCTTCCTTTCCATGAAAATGATTTTAAAATGTAAAGAAATGCTTAAGCATATCCGTGTAAGAAATGCCCTTATTTATTTTCCACATGTGTCTGTGTCTTGCCCTCCTTTAATTGTAAGAGGCATATGTATATGCATTTGAGCTGCCCTTACTTGACCGCAGATAACAGAATTCAACTGTTTCCAGGAGTAGCTTCTTGGAAGCAACTGCCAGTCATTCCATGAAAATCCAACCTTGAATAAAATTAGTTAGGACTGAGATTTGCGTTTGGAATTGACTACTGAAGTGTAATAAAGCAATATGACTTAGGTTGTTGCACTAGGCTGAATGCTTCCACTGCCTGTATGATGCCAATATTTTGGGCTATTACCAACCACCAACTGCATACCCTAGCTTCTAGTGATTCATCGGATGTAGAAGTGTAGGATCTATTGTTAAAGATTATATCTAATGTTCGATTTATGTTTCTAGTATACTACTATGATTTCAGATTAGGGGCAAATGGAAGCCAGTTGGCAGCTGTGGCATTTTCCAGGCTACAAGGGGAGCTTGCCAAAGATGGTAGAGAACCAAATATGGTGTCCAAAGGGGTGCATGACAAGTCTGTTTCTGGAAAAGGCACCACTGGAGTATCCTCTACTACAACAAAAGGTAAGAAGATAATTTTTCAAGTTTGTCTCCTTAGATGTTTTTTAAATGAAGTCAGATAAATTCTTTGTAATCATACTCTGGTTTTCAGAGACAAGTGCTCTATCACAATTTTGTATGGATCTCACTGCTCGTGCTGGTGAAGGACTAATTGATCCAATTATTGGCCGAGAAGTTGAAGTTCAGAGAATCATTCAAATACTTTGTCGAAGAACCAAAAGCAATCCAATTCTTCTTGGTGAAAGCGGTGTTGGAAAAACAGCTATTGCTGAGGGGCTAGCAATTCATATTGCTCGGGCAGATGTTCCAGTTTTTCTTTTGGTGTGTTTCTCCATAAGTGATTGATGTTCCTAAAGTTCTTGTTTTTTCCTCTAACCTAGTGACCTTGTGTATGCTGTTATTATTTTATGCGTCTGTCTGATTCAGATATATTACCGATTTTAATTTGCGCTTGCACAGACAAAGCGTGTTATGTCCTTGGATGTGGCATTGTTAATGGCTGGGGCAAAAGAGAGGGGAGAACTAGAGGAACGCGTCACAAAATTAATAAAAGAAATAATAAAGTCAGGTAAATACATTCTTGGAGTTTAATATTGGAATAGTATTTCTTAAGTTCTCACTGGTATTTTTTCTTTGCAGGCGATGTCATTCTTTTTATTGATGAAGTCCATACACTTATTCAGTCAGGGACAGTTGGAAGAGGAAACAAGGGAGGCAGCCTTGATATTGCCAATTTACTGAAGCCCTCACTTGGAAGGGGTCAATTTCAGGTAACTATTTCTCACGCATTGACATTTGCTAAGTTCCTTTTGTTCTAAGTGATCCTTGAAGACAAACAAATGTTTAGATCTGAAGCCTGATATATATAATTTCTAGTGAACTGTGGTATTAAAAGAGGGCAAAGTTATGTGTTCAGTGTGCTTGAGTGTTTCTTTATATCAACCTGGGTCCCTGAGGAGAAATTATATTTAACTACTTCAAGGAGTTATTTGTACCAGGACATAAGAAGGTCAGAGAGTGCATGGTAGGGCTGGAAGTTAAAAATGTGCCTGCAATTAAGGCTATGATTCCTGGGACCAATTTGCAAGATGTGGTTGGCATTGAAAGATTGACTGGAATTGCTGCCTTTCTGGATTGAAGCGTGATTATATTCAATAACCACTTATTTGCTCAAACAACTGCAAGAGTTGATTAAATTTTTCTGCCTCCTGTGAATTTTGTTTTATATTTGGTTTAGTAATTTTCTAGTGTAGGTGTGTGCCTTAATCTGTCATTTTAGTTTGATAGGATTGTCTTTTTCTTTATCATGGAACCTTATACAATCTTGCTCAGTTTTTTTATGTAAACACCAAACGTGGTCTTATATTCAAAGTGCAATAACATTACCTTCTCTACAGTGTATTGCATCTACAACCATAGATGAATACAGGATGCATTTTGAGAAAGATAAGGCATTGGCCCGGCGATTCCAGCCGGTTTGGATTGATGAACCTAGTGAGGTTGTATTTAATATTCATGTCTATCTTATTCTAAGTTATCAGTTAATCCTAATTTTATTTCTAACTTAAAATTATGTGATGATATAGGATGATGCAGTTCAGATACTCATGGGTCTCCGGGAGAAATATGAAGCATACCATAAATGCAGATATACACCAGAAGCCATAAAAGCTGCGGTGCATTTGTCAGCAAGATACATAGCTGATAGGTATCTTCCGGATAAAGCTATTGACCTCATTGATGAAGCAGGGAGTAGAGCTCACATTGAAGGCTTCCAGAGGAAAAGAGAGCAACAAACTTGCATACTTTCCAAATGCCCATCTGATTACTGGAAAGAAATCAGAACTGTTCATGCCATGCATGAAGTGGTAATGACATTGCTTATTGAAGACTCTTATATTTGTTTGAATTGTTTGTAGTATTATTACTTTAATATGGTGTCTGATGCAAACAGGCTCAGGAGAGTAAGCTCAAATATTATGGTGCTTCTAGCATTGATGATACTAGTGAACTGATCCTGGACTCCTATTTGCCTTCCACAGCCAATGATGATGAGTATGTTAGTTGATCTCAAAACTAGTAGGGCTTGCATTTGTCTACTGCTTGGTTAGATTTCTAACTGGCTTAGATATTCTGATGTGTTTCAGATCAATAGTAGTTGGTTTGGATGATATAGCAGCAGTTGCTTCCCTCTGGTCTGGGATCCCTGTTCAGCAGCTCACTGCTGATCAAAGAATGCTGTTGGTGGATCTCGATCGTCAGCTTCGGAAACGTGTTATTGGTCAAGACGAGGCTGTTGCTTCCCTTTCTCGAGCTGTTAAGAGATCCCGGGTTGGCCTTAAAGATCCTGATAGACCCATAGCAACAATGCTCTTCTGTGGCCCAACTGGGGTTGGCAAAACAGAACTTGCAAAATCTTTGGGAGCATGCTATTTTGGATCAGTAAGGCTTCACACTGAATATTTAAATATGTAATTAGGAGACACTCTTTGCATGTGTTGATCAGTTTTTCTTCTTTTTTTCCTTTTTTGTGGTCTTTCATTGGTTTGGTTATGTTGATGTGGTGTTAACCACTTGAAAAATATTTCATAGTGTCCTCAAGATTGAATCTAAACACAGATGAATATTTTTGGGAATAGTTGAACGTAGAGAGTTATATATAAGCCAAGAAATCTCTCTCTCTCCCCTCTCCTGATATTTAAAGCATCTTACTGATGGGTGAGTTGGGAGTAATGCTGTCTTGGTCACTATATATAAAAGAAGAACTGTATTATGAAAGGAAGAGTACAAGATAAAAAGAGAATAAGCTATCCTCCAGAAAGCAAACACAAAAATACAGCAGCAAGATTAAAGATGCCATCAATGTAAAAGGGCTCTCCAATCTTGTCTCATATCCATCAAAGAAACACCCTTAAAGAGACCATGAGCTAAGCACCAAAGAGAAGCCAAGAAATTGATCCTATTGGATTGTTCACTACATATTTACATCAAAACATTCATTATTACTGCAGGAGGCAGCTATGATACGATTAGACATGAGTGAATACATGGAACGGCATACAGTGAGCAAATTGATTGGATCCCCGCCTGGTTATGTTGGTTATGGAGAGGGAGGCATTTTAACCGAAGCTGTTAGAAGAAAACCTTTCACATTGTTATTGCTTGATGAAATAGAGAAAGCTCATCCAGATGTATTCAACATCCTTCTTCAGTTGACCGAAGATGGTCACCTTACTGATTCTCAGGTTTGTGCTTGGTGCGATGAACTTTAATATATGGAGACTGTCAACTAGCTTTCAGATATTAAGTGTTGGGCTTGTCCTTAAATTTCCATTTCTTCCTTTCCAGTTCATTTGCTGAGGAAATTGAAGATGTGTATCATATAAATGTTAATGTTAATTTTATATGACTTCTGTCTTAATTTTTCAATCATTGTTTGTAAAACTGGGTCTGACAGGGTCGAAGAGTTTCATTTAAAAATGCGTTGGTGGTGATGACTTCAAATGTGGGCTCTAGTGCCATTGCGAAGGGTCGACACAATTCTATAGGTTTTTTGATTGCGGATGACAAGTCTTCTTCATATAGTGGCTTGAAATCAATCGTAATGGAAGAACTGAGGACATATTTCCGTCCAGAATTGCTCAACAGGATAGATGAAGTGGTAGTGTTTCAGCCCCTTGAAAAGGCGCAGGTTTGTTACCTTTTTGTGATTTCTTAGCTCCAAATTCCAAGATGGTAGTCACTGGGGAGGCTCTTACTCAGTAACATATTGAGGATCCCTGATTATTGCAATAATTCATTTTGAGAAAACTAACATTTCATAGTCTAAGGACTACAGGACCTTTCTCTAAGACGTGTCTGTTAAAAATAACTATACAATCATTTCAAAGTGGTAAATGATGTTCCTTTTATTGACGTTATTATTCGTCTTTCAATAACAGTTGCTCGAGATATTGGAGTTGAGGCTGAAAGAGTTGAAAGACAGGGTCTTGTCTCTAGGAATTGGTTTAGAGGTGTCTGAATCAATTAAGAACCTCGTCTGCCAGCAAGGTTATAACCCAATATATGGCGCCCGGCATCTCAGGAGAGCCATTACATCACTAATTGAAGATCCGTTGAGTGAAGCACTGCTTGCTGGAGAATGCAAGGCAGGTGACATTGCCCTGGTTGATTTGGATGCTGATGGTAACCCCTTTGTTACAAATCAATTTAATCAGGTTGTCAACTTAACTGATACAACTCATCCTTCTAGTTAAATCAGTTTCAACCCAAAACAACAGGTTTAATCAGGTTATCAACTCATCTGATATATAGTTCATCCCTGTAACTAATTATTGTATAAATCAAAATGATAGGTATACATGTATTGAAAAATCTTTTTGGCCCTTTCTGTTTTTAGCTTAGGAATTTGATACTTGTATATTGAGCACACCGATAATTCTTCGAACCATTTGGAATAAGTGAAATTTATATTGTTATCGACATGGAAATAGTGAGTTCTATTTGAAATCATAATTCGTCTTTGAATATTGTCTGTGAGTGTCTAAGCAAACGGTTAGTATAAAGTATAAACTACAGAAAATGCATTTACCACCAAAAAAA
>QAOA01003631.1:981278-1022365 GCA_003255065.1 Cercis canadensis | reverse complement strand
AAAAAAAAAAAAAAAAAGCATACAGAAAATGCAAGGAAAGATTTCTCTCAGCAGCATCTTCTATTGCGGTAGCAAAGGACCTCAGCCAGGGAATGTCGCAGCTTGACTTGTTAAAATTGAAGTTTTAATCAATTTGTTTACAGAATAAATGATTTTTTTTTTCTTTCTTTGCTAAAAGAAAAGTCTTCATAGACATCCATGTGGTTATTTAAATAAATAAGCTATTTCCCCTTGATAAATATTAAATAAATAAACATGAGTAGTGTGTGAAACTCATTTGGTGTTTTTTTGTTTGTTGAAAGAGGAGAGGGGGGAACTTGTTTAGTTGATGCACAACTCACGGTTGAAGATTTATTTGTTGGACCTGTTTAGTTCATGAGTGACTTAATTGTTAATAAAATAATATATATACGTGAATATAATTTATACGTGACAGTCATTTTTGAACTAATTATGAATATAATTTTTTATAAGTTATACTTACTATTTTTTTTTTTGGCTGTGATGAAAAATGATACATGCGATACGATCCTATGGAAATAGAAAATAATATAAGTAAGGGAGCATGGAGCCTCAAGACTCAAAAGAGTGTAATTCTACTTCCCAGCGAGCACCTGGCATCCACGTGATCGTGATTGTGCCCGTGCCTGGTCATCGGAGGTTTGGCATCTTCTTTTCCTCTTTAAATCTTAGGGTTCTTTTTTTATCTCTAGTGATTAATAACGAATCAGGATTTCTCCACTTAATCCCCTCGCTCTCGTACTATTATTTCTTTTCATGGCGAAGCCTTCCATCGTCCTCAATTCCTATAGTGGCAACGTAACCGTTAAGGTAGAAAAAGACCTAGACGGATCAATGTCACTGCGACCGCCACCGCCGTCGTCGTCATCGCAACCACAGCAATCGTTCACAAATTTCTGTGTCAAAGATGAGCCCCAAGAACTTGCAAACGAGCAGGTTCCGCTTAAGATGGCGTTGCTACCCCCAATTCCATTGCATGAGCAAAAGCAAAACGGTAATGAAGATGAACCTGGCGCCAAATTCATGAAATCGGTGGATGAACTTGGCAATCTCTCTATTTCTATACAGGCCTTTAAAAGTAGGTTCGATGAATTACAAAAGCACCTTGATTTCATTGAGAAAGCCATTGACACAAGGTCTAAGGAACTTGCTGAACCATCCAATGCAATGCAGAATACTTATAGTCCTTCGCTTGGAGCAAATGTTCAAAATGCAGCGCCAGTGAACCTTCAATTGACTACTGAAAAAGACAATAAATTGGATTCAAATCCGAAGACGGAGGTTGGGGAAAACGAGCTGCGTTCACTTTGCCAAATGATGTCCAGCCGTGGACTCCGTAAATATATAGTCTCACATCTATCTGACCCTGTGAAACTCCGGGAAGAAGTTCCCGCGGCTCTCAAGAGTGCCCCGAACCCATCGAAACTTGTGTTTGAGTGCATTGGCCGGTTTTTCCTCCAGGGGAGCAGAGCCTACACCAAAGACTCCCCCATGATTCCTGCTAGACAAGCATCAGTTCTCATTTCAGAATATTATCTCATGTCCGGCTGCATTGGGAATGAGAAGCAAGTTGATCCTTCGCTGAAGGAAGAAACTAGCATGGCTGCCATTTCCTGGAAGAAAAGACTTATCGTAGAGGGTGGTGTCTCCAAGGCCTGTAAAATTGATGCTAGGGGTTTGCTTCTTTTTGTTGCTTGCTTTGGGATTCCAACTCATTTCAAACATGATGATATACGGGATTTGGTTCGTTTGAGTAATCCTAGAGAAATCTCGCATGCCCTTCGCCAGTCTCAAGTTCTTCTTACCAAAATTTCAGGTAGCTACTATTGTGAACAATTTCATTGCATACAAGAGGCATACAGATTAAGCGTTATAACTTATACTGCTAAAAATTTCAAACACTGTAGATTAGGTTCTATTTTCGAATTCATCTTCCCTGTCGGATTGATGTAGTTTTCATTGGACTGAACAAATACGGTCACTTTATATGATCACAAAATAGAATGGCCACATCTTCGACTCCTAGTACATACTCCACAGACACAAATAGGTAGTTTTATTGGATTTGAGTGTGGGTCCTACCAATAAAACTATATATTTTTGTCTAGATGGTATAATACTCTGGGAGTACCTATGAATTTCTCCATTTAATGCAGTTCAAAATGCTATTAATTCTTCCATGCATATATAAGACAGCTATTATATATCAGGCTGAGGCCTGTTTGCCCAAATTTTTACATCGTAAACCACTCTAGTCCCATACACTGCACATCACTCTACTTACTACTTCATACACATTAAATCACTCTATTTACCACCTCATATAGGTCAAACCATTGCTTCATAAAATGCACAGACTTATTTCTTAATCCATTGTTATGAAATTCAGCACCTTAGGAAACTGCATTTGCAGATAGCAGAAACAATGTGATGACTAATGTTGCCAAGAGGGCTTTGGAGTCTGGATCATGTAATTTCTTAATTGAAAATTTACCATCTGTGTGACACAAGTATATTATTTCATCTTATAGAATAATAGAGGTCAGTTGTTGTCATCTAGTGCAATCAGTTCCATATATAGAATAAGAAAGGCCAGTCAGAATAACAACAGTTACAATTCTTTGGTGATAACATAGTGGAGAAGCAGTTTTACTATATCTGTTTGATGATTTTATCTTCTTTTAACAATAATGTGTAAATAAGTTGCTGCTTTCTCACACTCTTGAATCTTAAGGTTTTCAGTCTTATTTATATTTGCCGCAGATATTATAGAGGGACTGGTGAAAAAGAACTTGGTTGTTGAAGCTGTTGACCTGGCTTATATCTTTGGGTTTGAAGAGAAATTTTCTCCTCAGACAAAATTAACTCAATTTCTACAGAAGTCTGAAGAAACTTGGAAGAGAACAAAACAAGAAACACGTGGTTCTGCTATTGTTTTGGTATGGTCTAGTTGCATAAGTAAACCTGTTTATTGGTGGTACTGTTTCATTATGTTAATGCGGATATATGTTGATCTTTCACAGAAGGAAGCAAATGAAAAATACTTGTCTGCTCTGAAATCTGTAGTCAAATGTTTGGAGGATAACAAGGTTGACGCTACAAAACTTCTTCCTGGATGGCAACTTAAGGAGGAGATAATCAACTTGGAAAAAGATATTACTGATGTCAATAAAAAAATTGAAGACAAAGTGGTGCAGAAGAGAAAAGTGGATAAACATGATTCTTTGAACAAATTGAAGATTCCAGAGTCAAAGCGATCTAGGTTCACTGGGAAAGATTTATGCCCGGTATCTCCTTCAGTTACTGTCTTGCACGAGCAAAGGATTGCCACTCATATACAGGATGGCAATAGCTCATATGATGATGGTTCATTGCCAGTGTATTTGTTGGATAGTAGACTCTCAAATAATTATCCTACTGCAACATCTGTACAGCTTGGATCTGTTGCAGGGACTTTGCCAAAAAATGTTCTTGGAGGTACTGTAGCAAGTGGTGGTATGCTTGGAGCTAAAGCTAGTGCTGGTATGTCCGCTGGAATTAGTGCCGCAACTGGCTCATTTCCTGGGTATCATGGGGATATGATAATAGAAAAAGTTGGGACAATGCTCAATAGCAACAGTCAACTGCACAGATGGCATGGCATAGAGGAAGGGGCATTAGCTAATGAGAGGCCAGTTGGGCAGAGTCCAGTTGCACAACCTGCATCAGCTCGAATGAATAGCTTGTATGGGCTGTCACCATCTATAGAAGGTTTTGTTGGTTTGCCAGATCATCCATCTATTGGCGTTGCCAATCATAGCGGAGGCTCTGATTTGTATAGTTTTGCTGATGCTGTGTGCGAAGGAGAGCCATTCCAGGGCAGCAGTTCTACCAAGGCTGCCAACTTGCCACCAGTTTTGCCTGCCCATGGTTCCTCCTACCACTATTAATGAACTCCAATGAATCTTTGTGGTCGGGGTTGGTGGAAGCCCATGCCATTGTCTTAATTACTTTTGTATTTTGATCTGCTGCAGCAAACACCATCCCATAGAAATTTCCTCCTGCTGGTGGAAAACAAGCTGCAGAGTTGTACATTGTTACTGTTCATTATATCTATTTCTCAATATATTCGACCTTTTAGTGTTGTTACAGGAACAGCGATAAGTTTTGCGAAACCAAAATGGGATACCATCATAGCAATGTCTTTTCTTTAGCTGGGATAGCAACCAAATATGTTGATACTGGCTTTTCCCCCACCTCTTTAAAGTTTCGCAAATTTATTTAGTATGAACTTTGTCAAGAACCGATTCAACCTAAAAGCTTAAGCTGATAGGTGAAGGCTCATGAATAGATTTATATCTAACACGCCCTCGCACGTGAAAGCTCTTTGGGCTTGAAGCGTGGGGGCAAAATGATTCAATCTCCTGACTGTTTGGTCAAAGAGGCTCTGATACTATGTCTAGAACTAATTTAACCTAAAAGCTTAAGCTGATAGGTGAAAGCCCATTAATATATTTATATCTAACAAACTCATTTCATCTCGAGCCTAGACAGAAGAAAAGTAAAAAAATATTGCTTATCTCCATCACTACCAGTTTAACCTGGATAATTAAAATTCTAAGTAGTTGTTGTTGTCCTAAAATTGGTACTTGATTATCATCAGGCTTACCTTATGATGATGCCCTTAAATTCTATTATGAAAAGGAAAACAAAATAATTGATTAGGGAGTCTTTAAGATAGAGACATTAGAAAGATCATCGGTGGATAGCCCATTACGAGCTTTATAAACTCCATGTCAATACCGCCAATTAAAGACCGAAGAAAATTCTTTGAGTTATCATCAGCTCTCTCAGTCAAGAAGGACCCAACAATCATAAGCTTTTCATGAGCTGCAATCCATAACCATATGAACCCAGTCCTATATGCAAAGTTTGTGCAAAGTTTTTGGGTCTACCTAAAAATTTATCGGGGTGGTGGTGACTGGTGAGTAAATGTGACGACCAGATTACGTGCTAGAACTAGAATCAACCTGCACCTAGAGGCAATAGCCAAGAACAAAACGGCGTTGGAATTACAGAAATAGCATAACAAGTGAACGACAACATTCGGCAAAATGGCAGCTCTATACGCAATGGCGCTCTGTTGTCGTCTACACAATCCACAACCACAACCAACCGGTAGTGAGGCAGTGAAGTGATCAGCCTCGGTCACATGCCGTTTTAAATTGGTACATCTGTTGATTCTGTCGATGTTAATGAAGTTGATCAACAAAACGCTGACATGAAAGCCAATGAATAATGTCTACAAGCTACACGCTCAGCTGATCAAAACCAGGCAACATGAAAACCCTCTTTCACTCCGAAGCCTCCTTCAGAGATGTGTAGCCTTAGCCCCAGAGGGCATGAGCTATGCCCGTGCTCTCTTCACCACCTTTTCTTCTCCCGACACCTTCGCCTACAACACCATCATCAGAGTTCATGCACAACACTCTCCTATCCATGCCTTCTCCCTTTTCGATCAAATGCGCCGGGCTGGTGTTCCACCGGATAACTTCACTTTCCCATTTGTCCTCAAGGCCTGTGCCCGTTTTAAAACGGGTCAGGACCTTCACTCTCTCATTGTTAAGCTCGGGTTTGATTCTGACATCCATGTCTAGAATGCGTTGATCAATGTTTATGGATGTTGTGGTTTTGTTGAAGCTGTTCGATGAAATGCATCACAAGGACTTGGTTTCTTGGTCCACCATGATTGCTTGTTTTGCCAACAATGGATTTGCGTGTGAAGCTCTGGCCCTTTTTCAACAAATATAACTCGAGGAGAATGCCGAACCCGATGGGGTTATTATGTTAAGTGTAATATCTGCAATTTCAAGCTTAGGGGCGTTGGAATTGGGTATCTGGGTTCATGCATTCATTGTCAGAAGTGGATTGGGTCTGACAATTCCACTGGGTACTGCTCTTATTGACATGTATTCCAGATGTGGCTCCATTGATCATTCCATCAAAGTGTTTGATGAAATGCCTGCCAGGAACATAGTTACATGGACTACATTGATAAATGGGCTAGCTGTTCATGGCCGTTGTAGAGGAAATTTGTGGAAGAAATGGCAATCAAGCCAAATTTTGTTATTTGGAGGACACTGTTGGCGGCGTGTGTAAATCACAATCATCTTGAGTTAGCTGAGAAGGCCAAGGAAAGAATCAATGAGTTAGATCCCCATCATGATGGAGATTACGTGCTTTTATCAAACCTATATAGTGGAGTTGGTAGATGGGCTGAGAAGGCAAGCGTGAGGAATTCAATGAGGGAGAATAGGATTATCAACAAACCTGGCCATAGTTTGATCAACATTGATCAAGTGGTTCATGAGTTTGTATCTGGAGATAATTCTCATCCACAATGGGAGGAGATTAGGGAATTTTTAGTTTCAGTTATAAATAGTGTAAAAGTCGGAGGTTATACCCCATTTACATCCACCGTGCTACATGATATTGAAAAGGAAGAGAAGGAACATAGTCTGGGTTATCATAGCGAGAAATTGGCAGTAGCTTATGTTCTTCTTTATTATAGGGATAGAAGGACCATAAGGATCATTAAGAATCTTAGGATTTATTATGATTGTCATCATTTCATGAAGCATGTTTCAGATATATTTGACAAAAACATCATCATTCGATATCGGAACCGTTTCCACCATTTTAGCAAGGGATCATGTTCTTGCAGAGATTATTGGTAAAGGATGCCTTGTATAAATATTTTTCCCTTTTCTGCTTCTTGTATTTCATCATTTACATACGGTAATTGCTCTTAAATTTTGCTAGAAAGATTCTTGTGTGAGGGGGGTGTGCGTGTGTTTTTTTAAATGCTTATTCGTAGTTGTGGTTCCTCCGTTTTATTAATTTCTATGAGTTGGTCCTTTATTTTAAAAAGTAAACGATTTAATTTCTATATTTTATTGAGTTTAGCAGTTTTAGTCATTTTGTTAGTCAATCAAACGGTTAACCTAACGGCATTTGTTGTGGCACAGAGAAATTACTTTTTTTATTCCTATCTGTTCATGTGGCACAAAAAAAAGTAATTTTTAAATGTTAAATAATAATTTAAGCATAATTAAATCATAATTAACAAAAAAAATGAGTTTTTTTATTGTTAAATAACTATTTTAGATTTTTTTTTATAAAATTCAAGCAGATAAAAAAAAATCAGATCAATGAAGACATTAAAAAAAAATTCATATTTTTTCAGATTAAGTTTATAAGAGATTCTACAAAAAATTTCAAATAAAATTATTTAGTCTAAAAAAATTTTGATTGTTTGAACTTTATGAAAAAAAATCTGAAATTTTGGTAGAATCTCGTATGAAATTAATTTGAAAAAATCTGAATTTTTTTTATCTGCTTGAATTTTATGAAAAAAAAAAATTAAAATGGTTATTTAACAATAAAAAAAACTCATTTTTTTCTAGTTAATTATGAGTTGATTATACTAAAATAATCATTTAACATTCAAAATTTACTTTTTCTGTGTCATATCAGCATGATAACAATAAAAAATAAAATAAAATAAAATCAAAACTAATTTTTTTGTGTTATGTCAGCATGTCATTAGGTTGACTAACGGAAAGACTAAAATTGTCAAATTCAATAAAACACAAAGACTAAATTGTTTACTTTTAAAAATGAGGGACTGACTCATAGAAATCGATAAAACAGATAGACCAAAACTGCCAATAAGCCTTTTTATTTTGGTGCCTTTTGTATCATGTAAAATGTTTAAAATATTTTAATATTATGTGATTATTATGTTTATATATATACAATTATGTTTTAATGTTATATGATTATTTCATTTATATATGTAATTATCATGTTTAAAATAAATAAAATAATTACATAACACATTAACACTAAATAGTATTTTCAATTTTTTAAATAGTATAAAAGTCACCATAAAACTTATGAATAATAAACTTAAAAAAAAATAACCATATAATACCAAAGTTAAATAAGTGATGTATTATCACATTTAAAAAAAAAAAAAAGTGATGTATTCTATTCCTGGCTTAATTTCTTATTAGAGTTTAAATTTAGAATTCAATTTATTGTTAAGATAAAATTTTATTATATCATTAAAATGTTAAATTTTTATGATAAAATTAAATTCTTATTACTTTTTTGGTTATTTGACTATGACTTTAGATTTGAACAAATAACCCATAAGTCTTAAAAATAATTTAAATATTATTCAACGTAACCATGCATTTAATTTTTAAATTCTTATTATTATTTCTTATAGTCTTGAATCTAAATAGTTGAAATTGGGGTGATAAATTTTGCGAAAAAGTTTGATAGAATGTGTAACATAATAGTGCTCGTATAATCGTATCATAGATCACATAATGTGGATGCAAGCGCACGTGCGCCAAAGCGTCAATTTATAAAAATTTGTTAGTGTAAGTCAACTCCAGTGTGTTTATATAATTTATATATATATATAATAATAATAACATATATAATATGTTAAATATCTTAATCACATACTTTATATATAAAAAATTTACATATATTTTTTTTTATAACAACAAATATATCTTTAAGTCTCACATAATTGAATTAAGTCAAAAAGAAAATTATATCAAGTCAAACCCAAGGCACAAGCCTTGTTTTATATTAATTAGTTAAAAAAAATTTCTAAAAGAGGGCTACCCGTATAACACTCCCTTTTTTTATTGGACCCAAATAAAAATTCTGATATTTTTCTTTTCCAAATTTTATCTCTCCTTCTCTTTCAATGTGTATACTCGTATAGCACTCTCTCTTTGATGCCCCTCAGCATTGACTAGGCTTCATCTTCCTCTTCTAGTGTCGTTTTTCAATTTGTCTTCCTAACTTCCTCTTTTTTTTTTTTTTTTTTTTATACTATTCTTTCTATTCCCTCTCCTTCTTAATGTCGGTGGTCCCAGAAACGTAGAGAAAGCAGAAGAAGGAATCAGGAATCCTAGTGGCAATGGAAGAGGTGTTGGTGGTGCAGCGACGACCGTCAAGATCCATCGGAGACTTAAAGTCCAAACTTGCTGCTTGTCGAATTCATCTCTCTTAATTCACGAACTGTGAATTTTTAATTCGCGAATTGTGGTCGTATTTGCACGGAAGATGATTCGGCACCCTCCTTAGCGAATCCTGTGATCTATTCGTATTCTTATCCCATCAAAAGATAAATTAATGAAAAAGACCGAGGGAGACTGCTGACTTGAAAAATACATGATTCTCTGCCGTTTAGTCAAAGGCGCAAGGCAAGAATGGAATGATACTTTTTTTTTTTTTCTTTTTCTCTAAAACTTTAAAAAAAGGGAAATACAAAATTAATTTTTTTTTTTACGTTTTTGGGCTACTTTCATTTTTTTATTTTTGCCATGAGGCCACTTTCACTCGAGGTGCACAATAATATCACAATTTTTGATAAAAAGAAACCACTAATACAAAAATATCAATAAAATTAACAAATCATGTAAATAACATATAAATGGTTTATAATAAAAATTCACCTTCAAAAAGCACAATATATATAAAGGTATTGATTGGCGAAATGAGACATCCTTGTCCATCGCCCATGCCCATGCCCATATTCCGGAGAAGAAAATCCTCAGGAAAATCAGACATTTCTTACCAAAGACATCTGGGTCGTTTATTATGTCACGTACAGCTCCCTAAGTGTTGCCATACACAAAAATTGCCTTGTGGTGATCTGCATTCAACTGATCCACCAAGGTTCTCAATCTTGCATTAAACAATTCAGTTATGTCGTTGACAAAAGATAGGCATTGTCCTGGATGAACAAGGCCTCTGGCTAGTTGATTTGGTATGCAACCAAGAGATCAGCATAGTCTTTTGAGTCATAGATGAAGCTTGTAGCATATAATGCCGGCAAGAGATAGTTATTTATGTAATCGTTGCTGCCAAGGTTCACTACTGTCAATGAGTGTGCTAAATGCTGACTCAAAATTCTTGTCACCCATTTGGTTCTTGAGCTGGCTCAAGGTTGTTTCAAAATTTTGCACCTGTTTATTTACGGTATAGCGATCTCCCTGTGTCATAGGGTATGTGCATTGAGAAAATGGACATAATAGTTTGAGAAAACACAATTATTTAGAACAGATATTTACTAGATTTCGCCCTGTCTCATCGAGAATCCCTGCAACTGCTGAAGCATAGTTTACTCCCCGTAAAACTGTGCTGTCTTCTGTGCAAGTATCTACAAAAGCTGGAAGGTAAGGAAGATCCAGCATTTCCCCTGTAAAAATGCAAACAGTAGCAATTAATGTCAGTGGCAAACTACTTTGTTTAATACTTGCTGCAGTCCAGTCCATAAAGTTAAAAGGTTAAACAGAAAAATGGAATCAAACAAAAAACCAAGAAGTAAGTTACCAAGGAAATCTATCATAGTTTTGCCATTATTAAATCTCCCAGTTGCACATGTTGAAATAGTTTGTAAATATATTAATAATTAATTAAGTCCCACATTGGTTAACTTAGAGTATGTAAAAGACTTTATAAATGCAAACTAAAGTTATAAAGTAACTTTAGTTAAATGGGCACAAACCCATTTGACAAGCCCAAACAGCCTAGCAAGACAAAGTTCATTAAAGTTCAGATGAATAAACTCGAATAGATAATTGTGTCTGTTTTGAACAGACAATTGTGACTATTCCGAATAGACAATTATGTCTGTTAATTTCTGACCAATTATATTTGTTCATTCGTGTCTTTTCAACTCTATAAAAGGGAACACCCTAATGCATTAGAATTCACTTTTCCATTGAGAGTTTTTGAGGGCTTTGTTGTATCCTGGGGTAACTTGCTTTTATAGAGAAGCAATATTACACTCAAGACAGTGTAATTGTTCACGCCTCAAAACCAACATAGTTAGTCTCCATTATCGTTTTTCTAACAATTTGAGTGTAATATTCGTAATGGAGGCTGTTACTACTTCTGCTGTAAAGTTGCAAGATTCTGTGAAACTCAACCAGTTTGATGGAACGAATTTCACAAGGTGGAAAGACAAGATGAAGTTCTTACTCACAACCCTGAAGGTGTTTTATATCCTGGACCCGAATCTGCCACCCATTGCTGCACCAACTGCTGAAGATTCGGATCAAGTAAGGAACCAGAGGCAGAAACGTGAGGAAGATGAATTGGTGTGTCGTGGCCACATTTTGAATACCCTTACGGATCGTCTCTATGATCTCTACTCCAATCTGACTTCACCAAAAGACATCTGGAATGCATTGGAAGTCAAATATCAAAGCGAAAAGAGAGGTACTGACAAATTTCTTGCTTTGAATTATTTTGATTTCAAAATGTCTGATAATATGCCAGTCATGGATCAAGTCCATGAACTACAAATTTTAGTTTCCAGATTAAGAGATTTGGAGATCTCAATTCCTTATACTCTTCAAATAGGAGCAATTTTGTCCAAATTGCCTCCTTCTTGGAATGGGTACAGAAAGAAAGTGTTGCATTCACCTGATAATTTCACTCTTGAACAGTTTCAAACTCATTTACAGATTGAATGTGAAACTCGTGTTAGAGATGAAAAGTTTATGAAAATAAATGTGAATCCAAAAGAAAATTCGCAGCAAGTGAATGCAATAACAGGTAATTCTGGAAACAACAAATCCAGAAATAAGTCTGGAGGGAAGAATCGGGACAAACTTAAAGTCTAGAAAAATGGTGGATCAAAGAAAAACAAAAAGAACAAGGTCTGCTTTCACTGTGGAAAGAAAGGACACTACATCAAGGAATGTAGATTCAAGAATTATGAAAAGAAGAAAAAAATACTTCTGAAAAGGCTAAACTAGCCAACTTGTTGGAAGATGAAGTAAAAGAACTTGTTGCAATGGTTTCCAACATTCAGATTGGAATGGTGACTGAGTTAAACATGGCTGCTGCATCAAATAATACAGATTGGTTCCTTGATTCGGGTGCAACAATTCATGTCAGCAATAACAAGACTTGCTTCAAAACTTACCATAAGTTGGAGGAACAAGATGAAATTCTAATGGGTAATCACCAGCGTGTCAAAGTACATGGCAAAGGGTCTGTTGTACTGAATTTCACTTCTGGGCAGAAACTTACCCTTGTCAATGTTCATCATGTTCCTGATGTTAAAAGAAACTTAGTTTCTGCAAGTTTGCTTTGTAAGAAGGGTTTTAAGATTGTCCTAGAGTCAGACAAAATTGTAATGTCCAAGAGTGGACTGTTTGTAGGAAAGGGATACTCCCTTGATGGCATGTTTAAGTTAAGTGTGAATGAAATAAACGTTGTTTCTACTTACATTGATTCTTCTTTTTTATGGCATGCTAGATTAGGACATTTAAATTATCATATGATAAAATATATGTCAACTCACGATTATATTGATTGCAAGCATGTTCATAAAGATAAATGTGAAATTTATGTTGAAGCAAAAATAACAAGAAAACTTTTTCCTAAAGTAGAGCGTGATACACAAATCTTAGATTTGATTCATTNAAATGAACACAAGGTGTGCAAGCTTGTAAAATCTTTGTATGGTCTTAAACAAGCTCCTAAACAATGGCATGAAAAATTTGATTCAGCAATTTTGTCTTTTGGGTTTAGACATAATACTGCTGATAAATGTATTTATTCCAAGTTTACTAAAGATTATGGAGTAATAGTTAGCCTCTATGTAGATGATATGCTTATCTTTGGTACCAACATGCATGGTATAAATGAAACTAAAAAGTTTCTAACCTCTAAATTTAAGATGAAAGATCTTAATGAGGTTGATACAATTTTGGGTATCAAAGTTACTAAGCATGATCATGGGTTTACTTTAAGTCAAACTCATTACATAGAGAAAATTTTGAGCAACTTTGGTCATCTCAAAATTAAAGAATACAGTACTCCATATGATACTAGTGTAAAACTTGTGAAAAATAGTGGTAGACCTATAGAACAATTGAAATATGCCAGTGCTATAGGAAGCTTAATGTATGCAATGCATTGTACAAGACCAGATATTGCTTTTGCTGTATGCAAATTGTCAAGATTTACAAGTAGTCCTAGTACAGAACATTGGGAAGCAGTTGGAAGGGTATTTGGATACCTGAAAAGTACTGCAAACCTAAAGTTATCTTATACAGATTTTCCTGCTGTACTAGAAGGTTATTCAGATGCAAGCTGGATAACAAGAGTTGGTGAAAGTATCGCAACTACAGGTTGGATATTTACACTAGCTGGGGGTGCAATATGTTGGGCATCTAAGAAACAAACCTGCCATTCCCATTCAACCATGGAGGCAGAGTTTATTGCTTTGGCTGCTGCAGGTAAGGAAGCTGAGTGGTTAAGAAACATGTTGTTTGAAATTGAGTTGTGGCCACAACCAATGCCACCTGTTTCCATACACTGTGATAGTGAGGCTACAATGTCTTGTGCTTTCAATAACATGTATAATGGAAAGTCAAGACATATTAGTCTAAGGCATGATTATATTAGAGAATTGATATCAAGTGGTACCATTTCACTTCTCTATGTGAAATCTGCAAATAATTTAGCTGATCCTTTTACCAAATCTTTACCAAGAGATATGGTATAGAGGACAACATGTAGTATGAGACTAAATTGAACCCTCAAGACGCCAATGATGGTAACCCAACTTTGAATTACAAATTAGTAATTACTAAAGTTTAATGGGTAACAACAAGTCATTGATACGTGTCTGATTTGTCACTAATTAAAAGGAGTCTCATACAAAACATGAGGTTAGTGCTTACTGTTACGTTAAAAGGCTGAGCCTAGCTCTTAATGGAGTTGTTTTGTCTGAAGTAACAGGGACAATGAAATGAACTCCACCTATGTGAATATGAAGTGGTGCCGCTTCAACAAAGGTTTAATGGGTTTTACCTTTTTGAAAATATTCACAGAAAATTGGGATTGCTTAGCACATGGCCATTTAAATAGTGCTAGGGCTGTTAAAACCTCTTTAGAGAAATTGTATAAAAATGATGTGTATGATATCTTCGATCCTAATAGTAAGGAGTATTGGTTTAATCTTCGGACACCAAGTACTTCATTAGCATCCTTAGATATTTATACTAATTTTAAGGTTTAAACCTGAAAGGTACCTTCTTATATGCATCATTTTTATAGTGAATGACTTAATTTACAAACTAGTGAGGGAATGTTGAAATAGTTTGTAAATATATTAATAATTAACCAAGTCCTACATTGGTTAACTTAGAGTATGTAAAAGACTTTATAAATGCAAACTAAAGTTATAAAGTAACTTTAGTTAAATGGGCACAAGCCCATTTGACAAGCCCAAACAGCCTAGCAAGACAAAGTCCATTAATGGTCTTTGATTGGCACTTGGGCACTTGGGGCATCTTGGGCCTTGATTGATTTGACAAATATTTTAATATTGGTTTTAAATATCTGGACCGGACCGGGTCGGGTCGATTTGACCCGATTCGGATAGTAGTTAATTAAATTAACAGGTTCAGATGAATAAACTCGAATAGACAATTGTGTCTGTTTTGAACAGACTGTTGTGACTATTCCGAACAGACAATTGTGACTATTCCGAATAGACAATTGTGACTATTCCGAATAGACAATTATGTCTGTTAATTTCTGACCAATTATATTTGTTCATTTGTGTCTTTTCAACTCTATAAAAGGGAACACCCTAATGCATTAAAATTCACTTTTCTATTGAGAGTTTTTGAGGGCTTTGTTGTATCCTGGGGTAACTTGCTTTTATAGAGAAGCAATATTACACTCAAGACAGTGTAATTATTCACGCCTCAAAGCCAACATAGTTAGTCTCCATTATCGTTTTTCTAACACCGCCGCCAGAGAAATCGATTCCGTAAGGCACATAATTTGCTTTTGCTAAGGAGTTGAGGTAGTTGTTATTTCCATCATCTACTAATGAATCTTCAAATACAAACATTGCAGGAAATAACAGTGATCCCAGCGCAACATTGGAAGAAACAAAGAGGAAAATGATGCTCGAGAATGGTAAAGCAACCGCCAGTAAGCATGACATATCTATTACCTTAGTTTTCTCTCCTTTCAAGCTTGAACCGAGTGTTGTTCTAATCTGTAGAGGAGCCAAAGTGTAGGGAAAAGTGTTTTCCTCATTCTCATTAAACCAGTAAACCAGTATATATATATACACGACTACGTATCCTACTTGGTAGCTACCTCTGTTAGGCAATTAAAATAAATACAAGTTTACCTACTTATCTTATCGTATGAAGATAAATACATGATAAATACACGTAAACAAAGGAGCTGATAGAAAGCACAAACTAGCAACAGAACATGCATGTGCCCCGAGTCGACTCAGTCTAGCTGAGTCACATGTGCATGCCTGGTCTCTTATCACACCATTTAGTCTCCTACCACACTCTTTTCCGGGCCTTTTTGTACGGTTTTTGCTTTTACTTCACCTCCAGGTCAGTCACCGTCTGTGCTAACTTTTTATTTGTCAATGGTGTTTTACAGCTTGCATTCCATAACTGATAGTTCATTAGTTCATATCATAACCAAACCAAAGAAAGGATCACGCTTATCCAACAGGCTAATGAAAAAAGTTCCCTCAAAAGTACACAGTAGAAATATATTTTCACAAGTTTCAATTTAAAAGAAACAATAAATTAGGGTGCGAGTAAATCTACATTTTGGTCCTTAAAATATTTGAGATTAGACAAAATCGTCCCTAAAAGATAGGAAACAACAAAATAGTCCTCCAAAGATGCAACATCCATAACAAAATAGTCATCTGTTAGTGTGGGCTGTTAACTGGTGACGGAAGTGCTGACATGTCACAATTAAATACTTATGTGGCCGTTAGGGATTGAAGTGACATACTAAATTACCATGTGGGCTGTTGAGGTGGATAAAGAAGAGAAAAAAAAAAAGGACACACTTTCATGGCCAACCGGTGTTGTTTCATCAAGAATCTGATTAGGTAATACCCCCTTCTTCCTCCCTTGCTCTGAAATCGGAAGTGAACCCTAACCCCTATCTCCATTTCAATCAACCCACGTGATCTGCTAATACTCTTCGTCCTCCCTTGCTCTGAAGTCGAAAGTGAATCCTATCCCCCATCTGATTTGCTTATTGTTGAATCTTGTACTCTTTTTCTCTCTCATCTGCTATGAAGGCGTCACCTTTTTGGTCCCCCTCCCTTTGCCTGATTATGTAAGACATTGCTTGGAATAGGCATAAGTCTTAAGTCTCGAGTGTGTGCTTGTGTGGTCCATCCTTGACATCATTCGAGTTTTCCCTGCATGCTTCTTTTGGTCTTGAGAGGGTGATTTCAGCATCCTCCATGAAGATTTTGTTGATCTCATAATATTTTTTTTTTTTTCAGAATATAGAAACTTACAGATACTACACCTGCTGTATGTATATGTACTTGTCTTTGGATAAATTTAGTTTGGTTGAGTTAACTGAATGAATTTTCAATAACTTAGTAACTTCTTTACTCATTTTTCTATTATTGATGGAATTCATTTTAATCCATGATTTTGTGTTTGTCATCACAGGACTGCACATTTGTTGCCGAGTCTTTCAAACTATACTTGGTAAATCGCAGTAAAGTAATCATGTTGCTGGTATAGGCCTTAGGTGAGTGTTTCTAATTTATAGTGTAAATTGTTAACTGGATTTTTCACTTATTTGTAGGGGAAGTTATTAAAGAGAACTTGTTACTAATATATTCTTTAAATTGTTAATGCAAGATCCCTCTGTTAGTTGTGATTTCTTTCAGTGGCTGGATGAGGGGAATGCAATGGTGAATGAGAGTAGAATATTGGAACAAATGAGAAAAAAATGCAAGAACTATGAGAAGCAAATTAGAATATTGAAATTCATTTGCTTTGTCTTGGCTATAGTCTTGGTTGTCATAGTGCTTAATCATCTTGTATGGGGGGTAGTTTATATGTATACATTTGGTTAATATGATTACATGGTATTTGGACATGAAATATAAGATATCCTTAACTTATTTGGGTAAAATTTGACCATGGAATATGCTAACATGGTTTTAGAATTTGCAAATATGTTTGCACTTTTAATTTCTACATAAAAAGTCAAACCTGTGTTAATGTGAGAGGATCAATTATTTACCATAATGAAACATAATTTTTATAACGGGACAAAAATTGCATCAAGAGAAATCATGAAACCTGGTGTCCACATAATTCTGTGAATGACAGTCTTTAAAATTCAGCATCACATGTCATTAAGAAATTTTGGGTTACATGTAAACATGGGGTCAAAAGGTACTTCCTTCTGCTCGAATTAGAAGAACAAGGGTGGAAGGTACAATTACAATTTGCAAATATACCCAAACAAGGGTGTATACATTAAGGAACTTTAAGACAAGTATAACTTATACATTAGAGCAGCTTTAAAAATCTATACAAGCAATACATGTCAAATAAAAGTTCTAATCCCAGCTTGGTGACTCGAAGAATTGTAATGTAGACTGTAAGATCATTGCTTGAAGCAGACTGCAAAGTTCCATCATGATTATTTTTGGAAAGAAGCATGTCCTTGCCAGTTGATAAAACATAGTCCAAGATTTGAGTTTGGACATCACTTGATATGCCCTAGTTCCCTAACCAAGCATTGCCCCCAGGTCCACAATCAAATTTTTTTGTGGCGGGGATCTGAGTTTTTCTAGGTAGCATTGAGAACACCCACAAAAATGCATGTACATAATCTTGATGAAACAACACCGGTTGGGCATGAAAGTGTGCCCATTTTCTTTTTCCCTCTTCTTTATCCACCTTAGCAGCCCACATGACAATTTAGTATGCCACTTCAGTCCCAAACGGCCACATAAGCATTTAACAGTGACACATCAGCATTTCCGTCACCAGTTAACATCTCACACTAACAGATGACCATTTTGTTATTTTTTATCTTTCAGGGATGATTTTGTCTAATTTCAAATATTTCAATGACCAAAATGTAAGTTTACTCATTAGGGTGCTAAAGGAAAGCCTGGTGACCACTTAATGAGCCACTGAACCATTGCTGGACAACTCTAAAATTCAATACCTTGTAGTATATCGATAACTGTTGAAGCTGTTGAATGTATGGCTTGAGTTAGCTCTTAAAAATGATTTTGCTTGCAAAAAAAGGAACCAATTTGCCATCTCCTATGAAATTACTTGACATCAATTAGGAGACAATTTATGCTGACTGTTCAAATGAACATAAATAAATGCATGCACAAAATTTTCACCAAATAATTTATAATAAATGAATGTTAACATATTATCACTATCAAATTTACAATAAGAAAAATACTCATTTAATAAAGGCTTATTAACAGTTTTGGTCTCTTTATTTTACTGATTTCTACGAGTTAGTCTCATTTTTTTTAAAATGAACAGTTTTTAGTCCTTCCATTAATTAACCTAACGGCATGCTAACGTGACACAAAAAAATTAGTTTTTTTTTTTATTTATTGTTATCATGATGATGTGGCACAGAAAAATAATTTTTAAATATTAAATAACTATTTAAGCATAATTAACAAAAAATGAGTTTTTTTATTGTTAAATAACTATTTTAGATTTTTTTTCATAAAATTCAAGCAAATAAAAAAAATTCAAATTTTTTCAAATTAATTCCATACAAGATTCTACTAAAATTCTAGATTTTTTTATAAAGTTCAAATGGTCAAAAAAAAAATTTAAACTAGTTAATTTGAACTAGTTAGATTTTGGTAAAATCTCTTGTGAACTTAATTTGAAAAAATATAAATTTTTTTATACATGTCTTACTTGATCTGATTTTTTTTTTTATCTACTTGAATTTTATAAAAAAAAATCTAAAATAGTTACTTAACAATAAAAAATTTATTTTTTATTAATTATAACTTAATTATATTTAAATGGTTATTTAATATTTAAAAATTAATTTTTTTGTGTCATATGATAATAATAAAAAAAAAATTAATTTTTTTGTACTACATTAGTATGTCGTTAGATTGACTAACAGAAAAATTAAAACTGTGAAATTCAATAAAACACATAGACTAAATCATTCATTTTGAGAGATTGACTCAACATTTTTCTTATTATTTTACTTGGTAAATATTTGTTTTAAAAAAAGTTTGCGCGTGTTTTTCACTTGCTTTATATTTGTACTCAATAAATCAAATTTCATAAAATTTTCAAGTCCGCAAGACTGCATAAGAACCCGGTCTTCCCCACAGCTTAATTTCTACGCATTTTCTGCTGCTACTGTCTTCAGTGTCTTTCGCTCACTTCGCTCTGTGCTGCTGTCGTAGTGCGTGTTAACACCGCCAAATTCCGCTACTCCCTACTGGAGCTCGGCGTAGGTTCGAAGGTACTGCCTTTGCAACTTCGTTTCTTTCTTGCCGATATCTTTTTTGTCGCTGTTTATATACGTTCTGATCTCTCATCCCACAAATCGTGACGCTGGTATGTATCTTTAAGAAGAATCATATTAGAATCGGATTAATCGGTATTTGAGATATCTTGTTTACTATCTGCATTGGTTTTTGGATGATATTCTGAAGCTTTTATCTTATAAACTGATGCTTCGTTTGCAATCTTCTGGAAAAATGGGTTGATCGTTCTTGGTTGCACATTGGGTTCTGTTTACTCGCCAATAACCGAGGAAGAGTAATGCAAATGTAAAACCCTAATTTTTGTGTCTTTATGTAGGTTTTGTTTTTTTTTTTGTTTCTTCGGTGGATTATTGAGCTTTATTTTCTTCGTTCGAGCAAAAGACACGTGGACATGTTCGCATAATAGTTAACGTGCCAATTCATTTGAGTTTTGTGAGAAGATATGGGTGTTACTTGAGAATATCAATCATTCTGTTGGTTTACTTTAGTTATAAATCGATTTGATCTTCTGATTGAATGTTGAGCAGAAGAGGAAAAGAAAGCAAAGTCTTATAACCATGGGCCTCTTAGAAGACCCAAAAGCTGTGGAAGCTAAGGAGGCTATGTTCTATGTGATAGCGGGACTAGTTTTCTCATTTTTGGTGTCAAATGAATGTACTATGTTGTGGAACTCAGTGGCCCATCTTTTATTGTGATATTACTATAGCCTTCACCCATATTCTAGTATTCATTTGAAAGTAAATGCATGGATTTAGTATAAAAACTAAAAGAAAGTGACTGAACACATTTATATCCACTGCCTCCAATTCCCAGGGTCTTCCATCCCTATTCGCTAACCACAAGAAAAACACTTTCATTAGCCAACTTCAATGCCTCTGCAGAATATATGCCGGGGTTTAACTTTTATGGAATCACCTGTTTCCTCTTTTTGCATGACTTTGATTAGCATATGAACATTTGTAATATTAATCACATAATGAAGAGCCTTATTTCTCTGAAGCTTTGTTATAATGTGCATTGCACTGTAATGGCTTTCCTCTGCAGAAAATTCATAGATTCATGTAAACGCATTGATTTGACTTAAACTTTGTCTCATTGTATCAAGAGCCTTCTTCTCTCTCTCAAAAAAATTTTGTTTTATTTTTGTGTCTCCTTTTAAGTACTGAGTTCATAATGATTGTGCTAAGTACTCTTTTTAATGGAAGATGTATTGTTGTGTGTGTGCATGTGTGATTGTTCCTTTAGTGCTTATTGGATTTATGTGTTTGTCTGAATTTTAGTTGCTGATGGTTAAGATTGTTCTCTTAAAGTTTATCATTTCCTATATTATAATCTGGAATATAAAGGTAGGTTTTACACTTTTCTTTTGTTCTTATTTGTAAATAGAGTTAATTGATATTCCTGCCATTTTTTTTTCTGTTTTCTGATTACTTATGCATGTATTTATGCTTGCATTGCAACAATTATGATCCTGCACAGATTACATGTGAAGATGAATTCAAAAGGAGGGGGTGGAAGACCGGCGGCTAATAAGAATGATTCATTGTCCAAAGGGAAAAGTGTATTTGAGTTTAATCCAAAAGTTGAGCAGTTGACTCAGGGTGTTGCCAACGTTAACCTTGACTCAGGACAAGATGATGGTGAATGGGAGGTATACGCAAGAAAGTCCAAGAACAGAGCTGGAAGCAGTACTGCAAAATCATGGGGTCCTCCAATTTATAATTCTAATTCTAGAGCAGGGGGGAATACCGATGTGGCTCAAAGGCCAGGCACTCGGAATCATGGGGGAGCTGGAAGGGCCACTGGTAATCCCTGGCAGACCCATAGTTCTAATTCTAAGAGACCTGCTGGCAGAGGGAATGCAAGGCCCCAGTCATCTACAAGTGGTTCTGAAAGCAACAATGTGACTCCACATCAGTTAATTCGCCCCCCTCTGGAGCATGGTTGGAATTGGCAATCTAGAGCTGGTTCTATGCAGTCTCAAAGGTTAGATAGTAGTCAGGGAAAGGATGAAATCCCACCAGAGTCCCCTGAGAAGAAGAATGATGGTGATGATGAGGGGGAGGATGACTCTGATGCTATGGAAGATACTGATGACGATCTGTTGAGTGATGACTATGATTCAGATAGCAGTCAAAAGAGCCATGAGACTCGCAAGAAGAACAAATGGCTTAAGAAATTCTTTGAGATTTTGGATAGCCTGACTGTTGAAGAGATTAATGAGCCAGAAAGGCAGTGGCATTGCCCAGCTTGTCAAGGTGGCCCTGGTTCTATTGATTGGTACAGGGGACTGCAGCCTCTGATCACACATGCCAAAACAAAGGGAGCAAACAGGGTGAAGCTCCATAGGGAGCTTGCTGAGCTTTTGGATGAGGAAATGCACAGAAAAGGTACTTCAGTAATTCCAGCTGGTGAAGTATTTGGTAAATGGAAAGGTTTAAAAGATGAGGAAAAAGATCATGAAATTGTTTGGCCTCCAATGGTTGTCATTCAGAATACCCAGCTTGAACAGGATGAAAATGAGAAGGTATACCTATTATTTCTTATTTGCATCTAATGACGACTGAATGGTGATCTTATTTTGTTGATCCTTCATGTCAGTGCAACTGAATATTCTTATTTTTCCTAAAAGGTTGCTGGATACTGTATTAACTGCAGTGTTTATTTTTATTTGTATTTAGTGGATAGGTATGGGTAACCAGGAGTTGCTTGATTACTTCAGCTCATATGCTGCTACAAGAGCTCGACACTCTTATGGCCCACAGGGTCATCGTGGGATAAGTGTTTTGATGTTTGAAGCCTCGGCAAGGGGTTATTTGGAGGCAGAGCGTCTGCACAAGCATTTTGCAGAGCAAGGAACTGACAGAGATGCTTGGTTTAATCGTCGTATGTACTTTCTCCCTGGTGGTAAGCGCCAGCTGTATGGGTACATTGCCACTAAAGAAGACCTGGACTTTTTCAACAGGCATTCCCAAGGTTCTTTCTTCCCCTCCTCTTTCAGTTTTTTCCTTTCACTGACACATACTAGCAGTTGTTTTATGTCTACCGGTATCAGATTAACCAAGTCATTTATATGTTGACACAAGTGTGCTGACATCGTTTTTCTATGAAATTGCTTAGGTAAATCTAGACTCAAATTTGAGATGAGGTCATACCAGGAGATGGTGGTAAACCAAATTCGGCAAATGAGTGAAGAGAATCAGCAACTTATCTACTTGAAGAACAGGGTTGACAAGGAAAAAAAACATTCTAAAGCTCTTGAAGAATCTTTTGGTATTGTGACTGAGAAGTTGCGGAAGACAATGGAGGAAAATCGAATTGTGAGGCTGAGAACCAAAATGCAACATGAAGAAAACAAGGAAGAGGTAATACTAACATCAAACAAATTTTATTGGTGATTGGTGGAGAAACTATTGCTCAATGCATATTATGCTTTCATGTGACAGACTGTTTAGTAATGATAAATTTTAGGATAACTAAGTTGATGTTAGAGTATGTTGCTGCACTTCCTTTTGTCTTAGAATGTCTCAGTTATAATTTATACCTTTGTTAAACTAGTGTATGTTAGAAAACTAAACCGACAAAACAAAAATGTCTTTGGAGAATGTATGAATAGGGTTAATTTTTTCATAATTTATTATCTCCTCATTCCTGGGATGGTTGTTCATATGATAATGTGACTTTTGTGCCTGTACAACATGATCTTGACCTATCAAATTATAGGAGCAAAGAAGAGAAATGGTTGGGTTTCTTTAATTGATGTGGTGTTGTGCATATACATGCATTATTGTCACTTGATTGTTGTATGCTTCAACTACTTTTTTATTTTTTTATATACAAATGATAATAAGTTGCTCTGGCCCAGAACCTAAAGGTTCTTTATAGGAAGGATCTTTTACTATAATGATTTAGAAGAAAGGCACATATTCTTGCTAATATTTCTATCTGCTCTTTGTTAGTCAAGGTTTATCATTTATGGTTCCTTGTGAACGTCTGATGCCTGTGAATCAGGTGTAAGTGTCTCCTTGCAATTTGGTGCAAATTCTTAGTTGGTTCAATCTTTTGACTGATAATGATACCCATAATTCTAAATGTTGTCTAATTTTGATCAACCAATTTTTTCAAACTCAGGTAACTCCATTCTTTTTGGTTAGCTGTTGTCTCTGATGTTTCTGTTGTGGCTACAATATATTTTCTTCTTTTGTGACTATTTTCTGACTTTTGCAATCTCTATGAAGATGTACATGCAAGAACAATTTTTTAAGGACCAGATTAAGATTATACATGAATCAAGAGATGCCAAAGAGGAGGATTTTGAAAAGCTGCAGCAGGAAGAACGTGAGAAGGTGAAACAATCAAGTACAAGTCCTTCAAATGCCGAGGAACGAAGGCGCAAGTATGGAAATATCTTTCCTTGAGAGTACATTTCCTATTCAATTGAATTAATGATTTCTTCACTTTCGCAAGCAATATATGCCTAATAATTTGTGTGAAAATTGGATCTCTTGGGTGGTTTTAAATTGGAAGACCCAAGAAAAACTTTAAAGAAAATCTAATTCCACAATACAGGGAAGAAGTGAGATTTCTCTAGGAGTAAGAGTAGTCCATTTGTTTTGGTTGTCATATGTTTATTTTCCATGGTTTATGATAATCTCATTTCTTCGGATGTAGGGTGGATGAATATCTAAAATTTGTTGAGATCCAAGATAAAGAAATTGAAAACTTTGTGGCTGAAAAGGAGAAATTGATTAAAGCTCATGATGAAGATTATGCTGCAATGAAGCGAAGGCATTGGGAGGAAGAAGTGCAGATGGAGAAGAAGTTTGACGAGGAACTGACCAAGCTCATGGAGAAGTACTCCCCATCGCGCCCAAAAACTGCATCTGATGGTATCTGATGGTAAGATGCTTAGACATACACAGGCATATAGACACAGTGAAATAGACAGAAAATATAAATAGGTGGAGAAATTGTTAGTTTGTTGAAGACCGCAGACACCAGCTTTTAAGAAATTGGGGATTTGAAAATTCATTATCATAATTTTCTCTTTGGACAAGAATGTGACTAGAGAAAGATAGCCAGCGAAAATTGGGAATTTTATGTTATCGATATTGCTTTCTAATATTCTATTTAATTTGTTATCTTGCAATGTGTGTGGCTGGTTAGCAAATTCAAATGATGGAATAAGCGGTTGTTTTAAACGGAAAACATGCGAGTGACAACGAAATAATTCGGCGTGGGGGAGGAGCTAAACGGAGTCTTTCAACGCCTTGCTATCTACAGCGAACATGGATGTCACAAGCAACAGGAAAGGAAGAAGAAAGATATATAGTTGGGCTTTGAGCTATGGGTCTCGGCGCAATTATTATAACAAACCTCTAGCAAAACCGGAATAACAAGTCAAAGGTTATCACGATTTATCTGACTTTCAATGACATGAAAATTTCGACGGACATGGCCACGTGTCACTATGCACCGGTGCATAGTTCGTGTAATAGGCACGGCTTACGGTAGACGGAGCCGTAGAAATAGGTATTCCATCACCACACCAACAACATCCTCTCCAACTTAAGTTGTCTGTGGATCAATTAAAATTGCGTTACTCCACCTCTCCACCCAAAATCCTTGCCAGTCAATTTGTCTAACACCATCTGTGATACCTGATATTCGCGTGCACAAAGGGTATAACATGCTTATTTGAAGCTGAAATAGTGAGATTATTTCATATCATTATTTCCCTTCTTAAATGGTAGACGCAAACCCTTCTTAATGCGCTAACTATTGTATCAACTTTTTAAATAGCCATTAATTTTAATTATTTCAGAACATGCATTAATGCAAATTTGTGCATCTTCTGTGTGTGCTTGTGTTGGTCCAAACTCCAAAACATCTATTTATGATAACTCAGTCGTATTGTAAATTTTCATTTTTGTTTCCCTCAATGGATACTCATCAACTGATTTTTTTTTTTTTCATTAATAATCGTGGAAGTGCCTTGTAAAGGTGCATCCCAATGAAATAAATGTTTATAAGTTAGACTGTGGCAATTTATTTGCCATTTAGTCTCACAACAAATGGAGGATCTTAATACTACTTGGTTTATCACATCGTTCCATGGTCGTTGGTCGACAAGACTAATCACGAAACGAGCGTTATCTTAAGAAAGTAAGAATTCTCTAAGTTGTCTCTCCTAAATTCGCTGATTTATTTAGAATCTGAGCTAATGCAATCCATTTTTGGCAGTTAGTGGTATGGGTCATTGCCCTTTTCAACAAACAGTTGATGTGGCGAAGCTAATGGTACGAGTGCTTTCTGAGGTCACAGATTCTTTGTCCTAACTGGCTTGCAAATATGTATCAGAAACCGTTAACTGCATCACTTCTAATAGGTCTCTCTCCCTCGCTTCAACACTTGTTATTCTTTCTCCTTCTCTCCTCTTCTCTTCTCTTCTTTGCTTCTCAGCAATCCTTGTTATTGTCTTCCTTTTCCTTGGATCTTAACATAGCATAAATGAAGGAAGCGTTGTTGTACAACCATCACACCACCTGAGGTATTCCTATTATTTTCGTTTCTAAGTTTCTTTTTAACTAGTTTCATAACTTCGTTGAGAGCTTATATTTGATGGTTTTAATTTATGTTACTTTTGCTAAGGAAGATTTTCAATTGCGTTTTGATATTGCATTGCCAAATGATAGATAGGAAACAAACAACCAGGAGTGACTACATGTTGATGTCACATGGCAAATTTTGTAGTAGCTTTTGCTAAGTCCTTGCAATTTGATGTTCTAACTTTAAAGAGAGTTTTCTACCAAAAGAGACATAGGGAATGAAATTTCAATAAGCTATTGGCTGTTTCTCCAATGCTAAATCTGTTATCAATTTCAGTTACTAGCAGAATTAGCTAAAATAGAAATAATGACAGATTAGGGTGAGAAAATAACCACCAGGTAAGTCCAACTCCAAGATCTCTCGAGTCAAAAGAAAACAGGTAAACCAGGCAAGAAGTAATTAGGCATAAAGTATTTTGAACTGCAAATCTCTGCCACATCCTATTAAAAGAGAAACATGATTCGCAAAGGCTTTTGACAGGTTGGGTCAACAAATGCCTACCCTCAACCCTGACAGGATTGCGCATGTTGTTGGTTCAATTCCCCCATTACCTCACGTTTAAAAAATACCATTTGTATGTGTTATAATTTCGAATTCATGCCTCCTGTTTATTGACAAGTCACAACTGGTATGGTTTTCCTGTTGTTGCATCACATTTAAGATTTACTCACAGTTTGCAGAATCATTTAAGATATGGCCTACTTCAGAAAGAAAGTAATTTGCATTCTCACTCTAAAGGAGCTGCGGGTCATGTGTTTGTGGAGTCTGCATTTTTTAGAACCTTAAGCCACCATAAAGGCTATATTTGTACCACCAATCGTAATAGCTAGCTTTTTTTTTTTTTAATCTCCTTTTGACTTTAAACTTCAAGTTTTTATTTTCTTGGTTAATTTTGCTGAATTAATTTGCTTATGTCTTTGTTGATTATTGCTAAGCTCGTCTAAACGAAAGATGTCTCTTTATATAATGCAAGTAGATTGCAAACATTTTGGAACACAGATGTTTCTTTTCTCTTCTGCTGAATCATACAGATGAATTATATTGCTAAGTTTACGATTTTTAAGTCTGAATTTTACCTTCTGTTGATGAGAGACTTGCTTACACTTCAATCATGAAAACTACAGGTAATTTCCTAAACGACGGCAAATCTAATTTTCAGATGAAGTAATTACCATGGAGAAGCCAGCGAAGCAGGGTGCAACAGGTTGTAAACCATTGACCACGTTTGTTCAGACAGACACAAATGCATTCAGGGAGATAGTGCAGCGGTTAACAGGTCCATCAGAAACCACTGTAGCAGAAGATGGAGAACCAACAAAGGTTGCGGTAGTGAAGAGAACTACATCTAAACTCCACGAGAGAAGGCAATACACGAGGCCCAAACTTGAGATAGTTAAACCCAATTTTTATCTAAAATCTGGATCATCAAGAAATTCAAGTTTTCCTCCCAGCCCCATATCAGGGAATTCAAGCCATCTGCCAAGCCCCACCACCCCTTCAACAATTTTCTCTCAGTTATCTATTCATGATGAAGAAAAGAAAAAAGAATCACCAATACTTGAGCTAAACAAAGAAGAGGAAGAGAAAGCTATTAGAGAGAGGCGATTTTATTTGCATCCATCACCGCGGTCTAAACCAGGATACACTGAACCAGAATTGCTGCCTCTGTTTCCCTTGGCATCTCCTACAAGTGAGAAAGTATAATTTTGACGACCCAGAGCTGCTCTTTTGCAACTTTGACATGCTTCAAATTACGGCTACCATGTTGCCCAATGGGAAAAAGTACGTTGAATAAGTGAAATTATTTTGTAATGTATGTTTATTTTTTGTGTTTTTGTAATTTCTCCTGCAAGTATTAAAATAATTACACACAACTTTTGGTCTTACAAGAAAAACAAGATGGATACTTGTGACTAAAATTAAAATCTCAATCAAGCTTTGTAATACTAGGCCACAAGAATGAAGGTCATCAAAGTATGTCTGTGTGATTTCTCCTGCAACACTATGAAAGTCATAATCTATATTGCAGGTTAAGCTAAAACTCCACTGGTTCTTTGATTTGTTGATCCAATGTATATAGTGTACTGTAAATAATGATTCTTTGTGGGTGGGAATAGTCTCCAGCCACAAAAACGTGTCTCGTCTTCTCGACTTCAATCCAGCTGCATCCTGCTGGCTTTTTCAAATCTCTAATCCTCATCAGCCTTCTGACCTCCAAGACCTCATCCCATCTAGAATCTGCTGCATACAAATTCGACATCACAACGTAGTTTCCAATATCATTAGCTTCAATTTTGAAGAGTTGGTCTGCCACAATACTGCCCAATTCTACTTCATTATGGATTTTACAGGCACCAAGCAATGTGCCCCAAACATGTGCATCAGCTTGAATTGGCATCCTGGTTACAAGGTTATATGCATCACTGATGCGACCACCTCGAGCTAGGAGGTCCACCACACAAGCATACTGTTCCATAGTTGGTTGGATCCCATAGATTTTCTCAATTGAATAAAATATCTCCAGTCCTTCATCCACACGGCCAGCATGACTGCAGGCAGATAATACAGAAGTAAAGACAACATGATCCGGATTTATTCCCAATTCAAGCATATGGAAGAAAATCCTGAGTGCTTCTTCGCTCATACCGTGCATAGCATACCCACTAATCATAGATGTGAACATAACCAAATCCTTCTCCGTGCTTGATTGAAATAGCTTATTTGCACATTTTATCATGCCACATTTTGCATATGCATCTAAAAGAGTTCCTTTCAATCGAACATCCTCAAAACAAGATCTAGTAATATACCCATGGCACTGGCTCAGCAGGTGGACTGATGCCATTTGTGTGCATACTGGAAAGAGGCTCATTACAGTCAGTGCATCAGGCTTCATCCCCCGAGCTTGTAACTCATAGAACAGACTGAGAGCTTCCTCAGGACAATCATTCTCGGCATAAACTCGAACCATGAGATTCCAGGTGGTAAGGTCTGTCTCAGACATTTCATTAAATATCATATGTGCATCATCATGAGATCCTAAACTCACATAACCTGAAATCAATGAATTGCATGTGACCAAATTCCTCTTTTCTGATAAATTCCGAAACATTTTGTTAGCATACTCCATGTTGCCACATTTGGAATATGCATCAAGTATTGCATTTCCAACTGTTGGTGCTGTGTCATATGGTAAGTAACCAGCCTTAACTGAATAGCAATGTATTTCTTTAACCTTTTCTACTCTCAAAAGAGAAGCACAAAAATGGATTATG
Organism: Cercis canadensis; assembly: GCA_003255065.1. Taxonomy (NCBI): domain Eukaryota; kingdom Viridiplantae; phylum Streptophyta; class Magnoliopsida; order Fabales; family Fabaceae; genus Cercis; species Cercis canadensis. The sequence continues at coordinate 993,055 of QAOA01003631.1, read as the reverse complement.
GTCAATATTGTAACTGAGTCAGGTCTAACTTCTTCTCTAAGCATCAAATATAACAAGTTGAGAAATTGAGTATGATACCCATTCTCTCCAAAGGCATCAAGAATAGAATTCCATGAAATCAAATCTTTCCTGGATATCATAAAAAATGTATGAAGTGCTGCTTCTACATTACCACATTTTGCATAGAAACTAATTAGGGCATTTCCAGCAGCCGTATCTTCAAGAAGGAAAGGATGTCTAAAAATATATGCATGGATCTTTTTCCCCACCTGTAAGCTTCTCAACTGAGCACAAGCCGGAAGTATACTGACAATAGTTACAGAATCTGGCAATAATAACTCTACAGATATTAAATTATTAAATAGATGCAATGCTTTCAACCATTCATTATTTGATGCGTATCCAGCAATAACAGCATTCCAAGAAACCAAATCCCTTGCATCCATCGCCCAAAACAAAGATTCTGCTTCTGTCAACCGTCCAACTTTTAAGTAGAAGCTAATCAAAGCATTAGAGACAGAAACATCAGCTGACAATTCATTCCGATGCAGCACATACGAATGGATTTGTCTTCCACAACAGTAGGCAACATTCTTATCAAATGAAGCACAGACAGGTAGAATACTTACAATAGTTGCATAATTTGGTTGTGTAGGTCCTTTCAACATTAAACCAAACAATACGAATGCATCTTCCAAGAATTTATTCTCAGAAAAACCTGCAATCATTGCATTCCATGAAACAACATCTTTGTGAATAATGTTATTAAAGACAGCATATGCATCATTAGACACCAGGCCACACTTTGCATACATCGATACTAGAGCGTTTCCAGTAAGGGTGTCTACTTCTAATCCAGATTTGATTACATAGGCATGTACACTCTTCCCAGCATCCAGATCCCCTAAACGAGCACACACTGGAAGAATGGTAGCAACTGTAACAGAATTGGGCTTAGCCTCCCCACTCATATGCATTTTCCGAAACGTTCTTATCACATCAGCATCATATTTTTTGGAACCGGAAAACCCAGATAAAACAATATTCCACATAACAGGATCACAGCGATTGAGCTGATTAAACAATTTCTGGCATTCATCAAGAGCACCGCATTTGGCGTACATGTTAAGCAGTGCTTTAGAGGTAGCGTGGCAAGAAACATGACCCTCTCTCAGAACATAACTGTGTAGAGCTCTACCCAAGTTTCGAGCCAAGAGGGCCGCGCAAGACTTGAGAACGGAAGCAAATACTTGGTAATCTGGTTTAAAACCTCCAGAAGCCCGTAAGTACTGATGGAAAAGCGACAAGGCTTCATTATACCTGGCATCTATGCATAAGCTCCTAATTATGGAATTCCATGTCTTGAAATCCGGTTGAAGCATACCCAGAAGGAGCCACAATGGGGACTACAATATTGGACAACGATAAAAATTACGACTAACAGGTGTTGTCAGCAATGTGCTGACTACTGAAAGCCACAAATACATCAAGCTTTGCCATATTGCGGAGAACTTCGTCTTTCAATTCTCCATTATTGTACAATATGTACATAAACCAGATCCTTTTCGTTGGCATTTTCACAAACAGTCGGTCTTCAAAATGACATCGTCACGGTAATGATTTAAATGCAATACTTCAAGTTTATTCAAAGGAAATGCAGAAGAGAAAGAACCGATTTCCTTTTCTTTGACAAAATATAGCCTTGTAGTTACGATGGCTTATTCCCCTGATGACCTCTCCAATTGTGGTCCAGCTCAGCCGTTAACGGCAAGATTCTGGGGGAACATGTGGCTGACATTTGGATTCTCCGACCACGGCCCTACACATTTGTGTGGCAACTTTCAACAGTTTCTTCGCCCGGAAAGTACCCTTTTTTAAGACCACCACTGACTTCGGAAAATCCAAGTTCCCCTGATTGTTGAAGAATACCAGTGGAAAGGCACAGCTGTCAGCTGTTAAAAAAAGACCAAAAAAAAAAAAAAAGCTATAGGAAAAGGAACAAAATATCTTGGAGCTACGGAGTAAATGATCTAATTATTTTGTTTAGTATATTGGTATTGTGTTACGTATTAAATAAAATAATTATATATATTTTTTTATATTTTAGTTATGATTTTAAATTTGAATAAAAAATTATAATTTTTATTAAGACTTAATAAAGTGAAATTTTAAAATAAAATAAACTATTCATGTTATATAACTACAAATGTATTTTAATTATTTAACTATGCTACAAACTAAAAAAGAAATAAATTCATATTCTCATAAATCACAACTATAATTTATTTTTTTGTTATTAAATTAATAGAATTAATTTTTTAGTTGAAAATACAAGGATGGTGATGCCAATGTGAAACCTTAATTTTTTTAAAAAAAGATGTTAGACCGATTACACTATTACAATTCATTTTAACAGAAACTTTATTTTATTTCTTATTTTTTTTATTTCATTACACATTAAATACCATTCCATATTTTTAAAATTACCAAACAATGAAATAATTCAATTCAAGATATTTTCATTTATATTATAATTTTAATAAATTATTTCATATACTAAACATGAAATTAATGAATAGAATTTTTTGTAAGCCAATTGCTTGATTTATAACTAGAAAGTCTTGCCTCATTTGAGATTGTTATTTGGTTAAAAAAAATACATTAAAAAGCCGAATATGACCACACGTCGGCGAGAGCTGAAGCTTCACCGGGGTGGCAACCGTGGCTTGAAATCGCACTTAAACGAGTGTCCAGAGTGAAGTCATATTGTGTAATTGCAAATTGCATCCGCGAGGCAACATGGAAGCTTGCGTGGCCACTGGGTTCTAAATACTGCACACCGCTTTTGCGTCAGAGTCCTCGAACGCCGTCTCTGTATTAAATACTTATTTACAAACTTTTTTTTCCCGAAAATATCTCCAAAAATATTGTCGAATATATTTTTCTTCCTTCTTCGATTCCATCACCCGCTGTGCCTTTCTCTATATCTCAGGCACTTGAGCGGAGAGAGAAAACCTTCTCTCTCACACATCCAATTTCGGCCGAAGATGGCACCGCCGCAAGCAGCCGTAGAAGGAGGAGGAGTTGGTCCGCAAAGGAGACAGCAGCAGCAAGGTGGCTTTGGCCAGACTATCACCGGAATCATTCGGATGGCCGTCTTTTGGTACTTCGCTTCCAAATTCTTCGCTCCCAAAAGACCTACGGAGCCCTCTGCCGCCATGACTAATCTCTTTCAGAAAGGCGAACCTCTGGTACGCTCCCTTTCACTCTCTCTAAAGTCACTTCATACGATCTGAATATTCTTGATACTGGCGGCTTAGAATTTAACGTGTAGATTTGGAATACTCAGTAGCAATCAAACGTTGCCTTATTCTGGGTTGCTATGTTATCTTCACTGAAGGATAGGATTTAATTCATCATCATTACCTTCTGCAACTGTTTGCATCAATGACAAAGCCATTGAAGTTAGTCAAATGATTTTCTGAAACCTGTCATCAGACTCCCTACAAGACTGCAGTCTCAATTTATCCAATCAAGACCTCGAAACCGTAAATTTATCTGTTAAGAAATGGAAACAATTCTACATCAGTAAAATATATGTGCCTTCACTTTTTTTTCTAGCTAGATTGGGTTTTAAACTTACATTACATATAAGCTTGACTTGGCTAATATTTTTAGGATTTATGTGCGACTGAAGTTGCCTTGTTGTGTGGTTTACATATATGCAATCGTGGTTGTGTTGGAAATAAAAGTATCAAAATAAGCCAGTTGCACAAAAATTATGCTCTTCAATAATTTAAAAAGGGGCAATTTGCATATATTTGTGCTTTTGTGCATAGGCATGAGGAAAACAGAGTTGCTCAATTTTCTCCTAATAGCTTATAATGGATTTGGTTCTTTTGTAAGTGTAAAGGCTTTCCTAGTTCTTATTGCTTCTCCTTTTTGCACTCAAGTTCTTTTCCATTGCTACTTTGTTCAGGATATGTGGCTGTATCTTTCCGAGCGGGAAAAATTCAATGACTTTGGCAATGAAGGTGCACTTATATGGCATGAAGCCAAAATTCCATATGCTGTATGGGGACCTGAAAGCTCCAGATCTCTTTCTTTGAAGTATTACCCATCTGAGGTATAACTCACAGAAAATGCTACTGATATGTGCATAGGTTCTGTGACATCATATGTCATGTCATCATTGAAGAATGTTTGAAATATTTCCCATGTTATATTAGAATATATGATTGCTTATTCTTTTTTCAGGCTTTGAAGCACAATGGGAGTTTATACGCTCATGTTTTCTTTACACGTTCTGGATATTCACCTGACCCAAATGACCCTGAATACCAGCCTCAGGCAGCATTTGGAAGGACACACCGTAAGATTATGTCCTTTTGGTACTTAAGTCATTTGAAAGAAGATATAACTATAAGAAAGTTGCTTACGAGGGGCCTTAATTTTCATTTATTTCAGCTGTTGTGATATACTTGCCTAAGTCAAAAGCTGGTAAAAAGAGGAGTCTATTGGGGAGTGAGGGCCAAGTGGAACCCGAGGTTTGTCCCTTACTATTATATGTAGTCATAATTAACTTTAAGACAACTTTGGTACAAGTGGACTTTGTCTCTTGAATTCGAGATCTTTATTCTCTTGTTACTGGAGAACTATCATATTGTCTTCTATGTATTCTCTTGAGATTTTTGTCCTTATATTTTGTGGCTTGAACGTTGGGAATGTCCTTCAAGCATTATCTTCAGCTTCCCATGTCGGGATTTGTTATTTACTTATGCAGATAGCTCACTGATTGTGATATTATATGGACAGACAACTCGTGCTTTTGATTAATCATCATGTTCAATTTTTTCTCTGATATAGTAGAGCATTTCAGAGAGTGAAAATACACTCCACTCTAAATACCTTAATGGTTGGGGTAGAGCTTTCCATCAATGACACATGTTCAGTAAATTTAAAGTTTCCCCCAATCATATTTGGAGGGATAGGGAGTTGAATACCGAGAGGTCTTGGTTCATGAGTTATGGCTTGGCTGGAAAGTATACAGTTTGGTGTTGATTCTGTTGAAAGGACGTATGTGTATTTCTATTTTCATTTTCTTTTGTTCCTGGCTGAAAAAGAAATTAGGAAGATAGTACCATGTGGCTTTAGGGGTGGAGAATGATTTCTATGATGCTGCTGAAAACCTACACCTCTAAGGCAACATTTGGAAGTCTTGAGGTCTTGACGATAACTTGGGATGAAATATGATCCTGTAATCCTATATCTGAGGGATCCAGAAATGGTTACCCCAGATCCACTCTTATGAATTGACTAAGTATGTCTCTAAGCAACTGCTCACACTGATTCATTAATTGCGTTTTGCTTTCACTATGAAATCTGTTATTCATGTTTGATTTGGATAATGTTCAATGCTTGATAGCAGTAAATGATTTGGAACTTAGTGACTTCCTGTGATGATCCCAATATAGATCTTTTTTGGTTGCGCCAGGTGGTTGATGATACTCAAAATGATTCTAATGATGACAGCCCCGTGGAGTGGCTTTCATATTGGAAACCAAATATTACAGTAAACCTGGTTGATGACTTCACGCGGTATGTCTCTTGCAATCATTTGCCATTATGTTGGATTCATCAGAAATTTGCTGCTGCGTTCAAACTTGAAGTATTTTTCTTTATTTATTCTACTGTGTTGGGTTTGCATGATTCTATTGTGCCTGTTTGTTTGATTGACCTGCATTAAAATTGCATTCATCCTAACAACCAATCTGATGGTTCTTTTTCCTTTCTTGCATGCTGCAATTGCTTTCTGGTATTTAACATGTTAGAGCCTGTGGTCACATGCAATAGCAAGATCTCATGTTTTAATCGTATATGTAGCTCTGATGAATGATGTATGTCAAACAGTAGCTAGTATATGAGTCATACAATTAAAATTGTTAAGAATGACCCAGAAAAAAATATGTGATATTAAATAGCTGCTGAAAAATGAATTTTGTCAAATTTAATCTAAACCATTATTCTTTCTCATTGAAAATATCATACAAGCATGTATGGCTGCATTAATCCCAATTTAATAGCTGATCTTTGTATTCATAACTTTTCCCTGTAAATAAATGCATCTTAAAGTTGTGCTTGACAGTTGCAGAATTTTTATATATTGGCATTCTCATTGTCATTGTGGTATAAAAATCTTGAAAATATTGCTCAAAAACTTGCTCAACCAATTGACTGATTGATTTTCTATATGCTGCTTATCATTAAAGTTATAATTTTTCCCGTTGGCAGGTATGCTAAAAATGGTGTCCCACCAAACATTGCTCCTGGTATCCTTGGGATTTACATCTTCTGATGATTTTTGCTTCTTTTTTATCCCTCTGTCCACTGTGGATTTTCTCAACCCAGCATTGAATCTTAGAGAAATTGTCCGCTTGGGAATTTTCTAAGTCAATTTATTGATTTATCCACTTAACTCTGGGTAATTATGACATATAACCAACTTACTTTGCATTTGACCAGGGTCTACTTGCTCTATTAATGGTTATACTGGAAAAATACTAATTAGGTTATCTTGTAACACCCTTTTAAGTAATAACAAAAGCTTTTTAAAAATAGAGGGAAAATTCATGTAATTTTAGCTAAATTTAGGATAATTTTGTTGATTAAATACTTGCTGTTCAGTTTTTTTTTTTTTTTTTTTTTTTTTTTTTTTNTTTTTTTTTTTTTTTTTTTTTTTTCTTTCTTTCTTTTCTGTTACAAAGAAGTGCAAATCCCTGGGAAATGGGGAGGGGAGTACATGGCGGGTTTTGAGCCCCTAACATCAAAACCCTTGACTTCTATGATCATGGAGGTGCCATTAGATCCACATTTCATTGGCTGCTGTTCACTTTTCATTGTAGCATTTCTTGTGCAGCTTTCTAGTAGTGGGAGTCATTTTCATACTCTCCTTTTCTATAGGTCTTTCTTGTGTTTTGTATTCGTTATGATTTTGAAGTGTAAACTAGCTGACTATACACGAGTTTCCTTAATTTTGGATGTCCAGTCCTGAATGTTGATCCTATTACTGGGAACTACTACCCCACTGTTTTTTTCAATGAGTTCTGGCTACTCAGGGATAAGTTGATACCTATCAATGAGACAGTAACTGACTTACCTCTTAATCTGGAGGTTGGTCCCATAAGCATGATGAAGTGGCAACTATTCCAGCAGATTGATCAGTCTTTCCAGATCCACCGTAGCTATGGAAGCATGATTGAAGGTGAGGCTGATGAGCTTAAGGTATGATTTTCCAGAAATTCCTTTCTCAAACTCAAAATCCTTTTGGTGTATGAGAATTACTTAGTGATGGAATTTGCATGTTGTTGAATCTGCCCACTTTGTTAATGTTGCTTGGATTGAAGGTTGTTCTTTTTTTCTTTTTTCTTTTTAGTTTAAATTTCTGCATCATTCTCTTAAGAAGTTGGCTTCTTATTTAAAAGCCATGTCTGAAGCTAATGATTTGTCCATAGACTTCTAGTAAATCAGTCTCAGAGAAGGCTTCAGATTTTAAGGCGACATATATGACGGTCTTATATCTTATTGAAAATTTGTATGGAACAAAGTCCCAAGCCCGTGGATTTGATAGTCAAACAAGCTTAGCATTGGAATTTATCAAAATTTTCTCCCCACTATTCAAATCCTATCAAATACTACCTGCTATTGTAACTTACCTGCAACCATATCCTTCTTGATCTCTGACCTGTCATCTTTTAATTAGAATTGTCACTCTTCTGCATTGGGAGATGTGCAGCTTGGCCTTTTACATGTCTGAAATAATTTAAAATATTTTTTCCTCTAGTTTTGTATTGAAGCTATACCTTCCTCTCAGCATATCCTTATTCTGTCATCAAGACATCCTTACCTAGTTGCCGCAAAGCATACTTATTATCTTCCACTTTTCAAATTGATGACTATCTTGTTTTATTAAATTTTGAGTTGCTGATTTTTTATATTTATATCAGAGGGTGTTCTTGGAAGGAAATCCTTACCTCCTGGCAGTTACCATGGTTGTTTCTCTACTTCATTCAGTTTTTGACTTCTTGGCTTTCAAGAATGGTAATTGATTTTTTACTACATTTTTTTGGTTAGCAACTCCAATAAGGAAACTCTGTTGCATTTGGTTGAAGACATAAATTATTTATGTAATTATTTCCTTTCTCCACAGACATCCAATTTTGGAACAAAAATAAATCTATGGAAGGACTCTCTGCAAAATCTGTTGTTGTGAGCTTTATATGCCAGCTTATTGTCTTCCTCTATCTTCTGGATAATGACACCTCCTGGATGATACTTGCAAGTTCTGGAATTGGTTGCATTATTGAATTCTGGAAAATTGGAAAAGCCATGCACATAGAGGTATGCTTTCGATTTTTTAATTACATATTTGATAAATGTATACAAGTACCGAAGATAACATGGTTCACAAGACATAGTTTCTGACCTTGCTGCTCTGACACCCCTATATATCCATGTATGGAACAATTGTGTGTACATGATCTTATCTGCTCTTGCTTGATATTGGGTGTGGCATTTTGCTGGTATTCAGAATATCTTGCTGGGAGACTGTATGCCTTCTCCTTTTTTCTTGCTATTATTTCTTATTCTTGCTACAGCTTGATCTGCTTATACAAATGTTCATAATCTTTAATTTTTTTTTTTATATCTGATGTCTGTGAGGTATGTTATTCTTTTGTTTATCCCCAGATTGATAGAACAGGGAGGATTCCCATGTTGAGGCTCCGAGATCGAGACTCGTATGTGCAGAATAAGACAAAGGAATATGATGATATGGCAATGAAGTATTTATCTTATGTCCTGTTTTTACTTCTTGCGGGCTTCTCTGTTTACTCACTCATGTATGAGCGCCACAAGAGCTGGTATTCTTGGATTCTGTCTTCACTCACAAGTTGTGTATACATGTTTGGTAAGGACTCTGTTGTTTGTGTTGAACTATCATTTTGTTTTGAGGTGATATCACCACTTATGACAGTGACTATTAAAATTGAAGGAGTTTAAAAAGAAGAGCTTTGACTCAAAACTATCCCATCAGTTTCACTATAATTCAGTGGTCTTTTTATAGTTCTTCAACTTTGGCTTTTGATCTAGGGATTGAATGGCTATAGCATGGCCTTCAATTATGGAGGCTGAAGGCATCCTGCTTTGAGCACGAGTAGTTCTCCTTTTTAGGAAAGTAAATTAAAATAATTGAGAGAGCTTTATGGGTTTTTCTTTTGCTTCTCATTAATCTGTCTTTGGACCAAAACAAATAAATAAGAAGCTCACTATTACTCTTTAATGAGAATCCATATTAGTTACTAGTTTCTACCTCTCTGAGTAGAATTTTTCTTCTGTTCTTCAAAAATCAATATCTTTTTACATTTAGGCCATTTCACTTTATTTTTTAATGGATCTTGTCTTTATAAGTAAAGGGGAGGGGGGGTAGCTGTGCTTCCATAACAACATATTTGCAATAATATATTTGTAATGCACACCAGCTCATGATCATTGAGTTTCTTGGTTTGTAATCTTTCCAATGTGTGCTCTTTATGCTGAAAAATTTGCTGCAGGTTTCATTATGATGTGCCCTCAATTGTTCATAAACTACAAGCTCAAATCTGTTGCTCATTTACCTTGGAGGCAGATGACTTACAAGTTCCTCAACACCATCATTGATGATCTTTTTGCCTTTGTCATTAAGATGCCAATGCTACATCGGCTTTCTGTCTTCCGTGATGGTAAGATTGAGATCAGGACCATGAGTTAATAATTTTATTTGCAATATCTTTCTTATTGAGTGTCATCTTGCCTGCAATACTTTGTGCCCACGTGAGGAATTGGTGGTAAAGAATATGGTAGAGCTACTGCTGATAGTATGGATCACCAATCACCTCACTTTAAGATTAATATGCTCGGTGATACATGAAATGTCCTCTAGCGGCCTTATCAGTCTCTTTCTGATATAATCTTGACCAAAATTTGGCTAGCTGTGAACTAATAAACTCCATCACCCACAAACTCAATGGTTGGGGTTATACCAAGGTGGAGTTCACAATTTTTAATTAATTTTGACAAGCGTTTCTTCAAAGAGGATGCACCTAACTTACTTTGTACTTTAAGAATTTTGTAGCTGAATTGAACTTCTTTTTGTCTGCGAAACTGATGGAATAGATGGTTCAACTAGTTGCATTTATCTTATGGTCTATCTCCTTAACTTGCCAAGCTCTCATGAGAGGTTGCCACCTAGTTGGAAGGCTCATCGTTATTCAATGCAGTTGTTTGTTCCATTATTGGACAATTTGGTGTTATCATTAAAATTAATCGTGAGCCATTACTGCAAGAGAACTTATCTCTTAAATAATTATTTCATTGTGATTTACTGTTAAAATGTGTTGACTTAGTAATTTAATACTGTCTTTTGATTACGTTCCATGCAAGTGAGTTTGTTTGTCTCATAATCGTTTTAATTTCTTTTCCCCGTCCTGCTTTGCAGATCTTATCTTTCTGATATATTTATATCAGAGGTGGGTTTATCCAGTGGACAAGAAACGTGTAAACGAATTTGGTTTTGGGGGTGAGGATGATCAGGTTGTAGATTCTGCAGAGGCAGATGCTGCAAAGGAAGAGGAGAAGAAAACTAACTGAGCTGGCTTTCTATCAACCATTTCAAGTACTGTCTACAATGGGGGATCAATTAATTTTTCTCCCATTTTTTTTGCTTTACGTTTGTTATTTGAATGTTGTTTCAGGATAGGCTTTAGTTCGGCCTTGCCCCTTGGAAGTATTTACTAGCGCAGAAGGATAAAGGGTATTCGACTGCTGGGACCCTGCGTTTTATCAGTTTGTGTTATTTGTGTAGTAGTAAAACGCTCTCCGACCGGAATCTTTGTAGTCTTTTTTTTTTTGGTCAGTTATTTATGTCTTTCATTTTTCTGATATATCACTCTTCTCGTGTATTCCATTTATTTTTCCGGCTCTACTAATGTATTTTTGACCACTTTATTTATTTCCGGAATCTTATTCATAATTTTGAAGTGTTACTATCGTGTAGGTCACTAAATTCTATCCTTCAATTTATCTGGGTAGTGCGAACTGTATTCAATTACGGCAGTAATGAGTCAAATGAAAAAAAAAATTGCTATAACTTGATTTGGAGGTTAATTTTTCTTAAGAAAATGTCAATTGAGTTTAAAATTCTTATAATGAGAGTCCAATTAGATTTTTCCTTTAGGAAATATAAAGAATTTGTACGTTATATATCGTAAGAAGAGTTCTATGAAAAATTTGTGGTTAAGTAGTTGAAGTAGTTTTTATGTTTGGGCGTATTGATATTTAGAATTGGAGTGATTTCTGTAGATAATGCATATTTGTAAACTAAAGACACAAATAAGGCACATTTCAAATTATTTCCATAATTACGATAATTTTTTTTTTTTTTTTTACTTTTTTCCTTCAATGTCGAATTTTGGTATCATGCAAAGGGTCAAATTTTTTTTGAATCTTTCTTCAAGTGTCGCATTTTGGTAGTGTAAAATTTTTTTTTTTTTTTAAATGGCTTCAAGTGTTGCATTTTGAAGCAGTGAAAAGCTGAATTTTGGCAATGGTCTCCTTTCAAATGCCACATTTTGACATTTTTTTTTTTTTGTTTTACATTTGCTTGAAGTGCCAAATTATCATCAAAAGAGAGAGCCAAATTTCCATTTTTGACTCCTATCAAGTGCCGAATTTTGGCATAACTT
>QAOA01003631.1:846299-981172 GCA_003255065.1 Cercis canadensis | reverse complement strand
AAAAAAAAAAAAAAAAAAAAAAAAAAAAAAAAAAAAAAAAAAAAAAAAAAAAAAAAAAAAAAAAAAAAAAAAAAAAAAAAAAAAAAATTACCATAATTATATAAATAGTTTGAAATGTACCTTATTTGTGTCTTTAGTTTTCAAATATGCATTATCTTCTATAGGAATCACTCTTTAGATTGTCTTTAAAACTTTTTAAGTTTTGTATTTCAACATGAAGTGATAGTCAAAAGTAATAAAAAAAAAATTTAATTATGCCTTTATATTTAAGGACTTTTAGTTTAAAAATGTAGTTTCCAGCTTTTTTTTTATTGAGAATAATTTTTTTTATTATTTTAATCATTATGTAGGACCGAGTCCGATTACTATCTATCATCTCCAGTTAAAACATGAAAAAACCAGGCCGAAAAAAAAATGAGAAAGGAAACCATCGTGCTATGTAACTTCAAAATTAAAAAATAAATAAAATGAAAAGCTTCTTCTCAAAAAATAAATATAAAAAGCTGAAAATAAGAGTTATATTGTATTCACCACAACTTTTCTTATTATTACTCACCAATATATAGGGGTACCTAACTAATTTACACAATTGAAGAATTTAATATTTTATAAAAAAATTTGTTTGCTATCCTAATTGGAGTTACGTTATTATAATATGCAGTCTTGAATTATAAATTTTATTAAAGGAATTAAATTATACCTTTTGAGTGATATTAACATACAAGGTGTAATCTTAAATTATATTGTATAACTTAACACCCCAAGCATAATATTATTATTTTTGGGCCTTGACTGCCCACCGTAGAGGAGATTTGTTGAAGTCAAAACATAAAAACATACATAAGCAGAAGAAACCCAAGCAAGTAAGACAAGTAGTCTATCGGGATAATCTGACCGGGAAAAGAGTATGAGCTTGGAATCTGCCAAGAGGTTCCTAGAAAAAGAAGGCCAAATTGCATCACTGGTTGATGGATTGCCTTCCAAATTCTTCGAACCCTTAATTTTAAACGGTCTCCGGGTCGATCTAATCGAGCCCGGCCGTGTCGTCTGCTCTATGAAGATACCCACTCGTTTACTGGTAACCATGCGACTCTTTCTCTTTATGTTTCCTCCACAACGAACCATTTCATTTCTCTCTCTCACTTTCACAACTACACAAACTTTGCTCAATGCTCATCAATTTTGACCCTTTATGTATAGAGCGAGCGAAACAATCAGACATATGATGAATTTATATAATTCTAGTTCAAAGAAAAGATTATCACTTAATTTTCTCGTTATCTGATTGGGTATTCCCCTATTATATCTATTTCCAAGAATTCTGGTAATTCCTTACACGGTGGTGCAACGGCAACGCTAGTGGATTTGGTGGGGTCAGCCGCAATTAGCACCGTTGGATCTTCTCGTACAGGAGTTTCTGTGGAGATCAACGTTTCATACTTGGATGCTGCCTATGCCGATGTGAGTGTATCTTTCTACTCTATTTTGTCATTCAATTGTTGTAAACCCTTTGGTAATTGTTGTTTATATGAACCTGGCTATTATTTATAAGCAGGAAAAAAAAAAAGAGGACAAGCCGTAGTGTGTCCTTTCCCCAAAAGTAATATTTCTATGCTGAGCATGCCTTGGGAATCAATTTCATGGGATTACTGGAAATTTCAGGTTTTGATAAGCTCTTAAAATTATCACTTTGTTTGATAAATCATCCCTCTAGCTCTAGGGTCTCTAGTCTTGACAAGTGGTCTAATCCCAGGAAATGTTTTTCTTCCTTGAAAGTTGCAAAAGTTCGTTTACTCTTATTTCCAAGTTTGCTACTTGCTAACCTCGTTCAATTGTTTGACAATATCATGAGGAATAGCAAATTGGGCTGTAGATCAGTTGGTCACAAAGATTTCCTCACAAGAAGAGGGTCTTGTGTTTGAGACCTCTCATTGACAAAATGAGGGTTTCAAAGCACTTCACCACACAAAGCTACAGCTGTGGGTGTTTTGACAACTGGCCCCCTATCCAAAGGTTGAGGTTAAGCCCTAGTTCCTAGATTACCAAAAAAAAAAAATATATATATATATATATCATGAGGAATAAAAACCGGGAAGCAAAACATATCCTTTTCTAGGAATCTCTTAAATAAACGTGTTACTGTCCTAACTTACACAAAAAGATGCATCTTTTTGGTGAACTCCAGATAAATTCATTGTTCTCTCCTCTCACATGGTGCTTATATCTTCTCTTTTGGTCTGTTCATGACCTTACTGACTGCCACAATCTTTATTTAACTAGAAGGTGAACCGGTATCTAGTCAAGCAATGTTTCCCGCAGACACCCTGAAGAGAAAAACTATTATCATGACAAGAACTTTGGCATCCTAGAGAAAGAAGAAACTAAAGGATGCAAACTTTGAATCTGTTCATGATGTAGAGTGGTTGACCAAGTTTGTTTCTGAAGTTGCTACTGAGTATCAGTTTCCGAATAGATTCTAGCTCAGGTTTATGTTTGCTGCCAAAAATCCAAAAAGGCTTGCTTCTTTATCTTACTTCTTAGTTCTTACTTTAATTATGACTATAGAATGAAGAATTTGTTTAATAAAAAACAAAAAGATCATAATTTTGTTTTGTTGGGGAAGGGAGGATTCAGCTGTTTGTTCATATGTATTTCCTGTTGTACATGTTAACTGATTTTATTGATTGATTCCCCTTCAATTATTGGAATGCCTGATGGGTTTATCTGCATTTTACCCCTCTCCACAAAACTTCTGGAGTATCAATGATATCATATATTTAATTTGAGTAGTGGAATTTAGGAAATTCTTTTTCCTGGTCTCCAGACTGTATTATGTGTAATGGATGATATCAATGTAAGGGTATTTTCCAATGTTATTGTAGGAGGATATTGAGATTGAGGCCAGGACTTTACGTGTCGGAAAGGCTGTTGGTGTTGTCACTGTTGAGTTCAGGAAGAAAAAGACTGGCAAAATTTTTGCTCAGGGGCGTCATACCAAGTATCTTGCCGTTGCTAGTAAATTGTGAAAGTCAGAAAATTTACTACCGAAGTAAGTGTTTCAATGTTGCCTTGCCTTCATAATTTACAAATGTAACCAAATGTCCCTCTGATTAAGTTGCCTGCATGTTTAATTCCCACGGTTGCTACGTGTAGGATGTTCTCTTGAATCTTCTGTAATCCTCTTTGACATGACTAGGATGACGAACTCTACTTTTCCTTCTTGGTGTTTCGTTTACAGAGAATTCTATTGATATTATTCATGTGGTTAGTTAGATTTTCAACAAGTCCCCCGGCACGAAGGTTCATTCTTAATGATTTTTTTCCCATGCAGAAGCAACTCTTGGCGATTCATTGATCTGTAGAGAAACAAACGGAAGTTGATGAATAATTTCTGCTTAGAGAGGCTTTAACAAATGTATTTCCCACAACGAATAGGAGGAAATGTACTATGTTATGACGGAATTATTTGTAATTGCATCAGACTACTAATTCCGCTTTCTTGTTAGATTATGGATGTTAAGCAGGGGTAGGAAAATAGAAACGTTACCTATTCAGGAGAGGCACAAATAGCCAGAAAGAACTTGAGAGTAAAATGACAATTGCTCTGTAGGAGAACAAGATAATCATTGAAAATAACAATACCAGGTCTACGAATCTTATCCACCCTAAAATGCTGTGATGGGTAAACACGAGAAAAAAGAAATTATAGTTTGTTTTTAGTAACAAAATTATTAGAATAAAATTTATTCAGAATCTTATTAATTTAAAATTTGATTTTTTACAAAGTTTGATAAATTTATAAATCTTACCATTAATGATAGGATTTAACAAATAAATTTTTTAATAAAATTATTTTTTAAAAAAGATATTCCATCCAACCACATTATTAATATTCCTACTTTTACAAAAATAAGCATTCATTTGATTATTTATACCTTTTGCGGTATACACGAGAAACAAAATAATGTTTGGTCACTGGTATTTAAAAGTAACAACAATTGCCTATTTCTGGTGATTAATCTACTTGTTATTACATATCAACCAGTCCAAAAAAAAAAACTAGAATTTTTTTTTTGGCATTTCCTAGTTGCTGTATTGGCATATAAGCAACAGATAACCGAACCTTTGATTAGGGGCTAAAGTAGAACAAAAATTATGGACTTGGAATCTGTGAAGAAGCTGTTAGAGAAAGAAGGCGACATTGAAGAACTGGTTAATGGACTGCGTTTGCGATTCTTCGAACCCTTAATCATGAATTGCCTCCAGGTCGACCTAATCGAGCCTGGTCGTATCATATGCTCTATGAAGATACCCCCTCGTTTACTGGTACTTCTCACACTCTTTCTTCTACAACAAAGTCAATGCTTCTCTCTCTCTCTCTCTCTCTCTCTCTCTCTCTCTCTCTCTCTGATAGTTAATCGCACTTGCTCATCATCATAACCTTTAATGGCTAGAGCGAGCAAAACAATTAGGTATATGAATTATGTGATTCTTATTCACAGAGCTTATCTCTTTTCTCTTCTTCTTAACTAATGGGGGTATCCCATTATGTTTATTCATTATTCCCCAGAATTCTGGTAACTACCTACATAGTAGTGCAATAGCAACGCTGGTGGATTTAGTGGGATCTGCTGCAATTTGCACAGTTGGAGGGAAGGTGGGAGTTTCTGTTGACATCAACATTTCATACTTGGATGCTGCCTATGCTGACGTGAGTTCCTTTCTCTCCTATTTTTTTACTCTATTTGTCATTCCCGAGATTGGTAATTGTTGCTTACATGAACCGGGTTAGCTAGTTGTCAGCAGAATAGACAAAGGGGGGAAGCCGTAGTTTATGATCGAAATATTTCTATCCTTGCTTTACAGCCATATTATAACTTACCATTGTATAATGATAAACTAATTTAAAGCATGCCTGGAAAACAATGCCTTGATTTTGGTGAAATTTTCATATTTTGATAAGCTCTAAATGACCCTCTTGCTTGATAGTCACTCTGGCGTCTGGACCATTGGTTTAATCCCATTCCCAGGAAATGTTCTTGTTCCTTATATAGACTTAAAAGGTCCATATGCTCTTTACTTACAAGGTGCTATGCCCTTTTACAGTTTAGCAAAATCCTTAAGACTCACAACGGGGAAGCAGTCTCTTGGATTGGAAGAAACATGTTATTCTTTTACATTTGCGTAGGAAGAACATCTTATGAATCCATTGGTCTCTTTCTCACACGGTGCTTCTATCTTTCTCCCTTGGTCTATCTGTCAAGCAATGTTTCCGAGAGACATCCTTAACCTCCATTTGAGAAGGGTGAAAATGGAAGGAACGGTTAGAAATAAATTTAGACATGTTTAATCTTCTTTCCCCTCATTTTCTTTCCCTCCTCATTTGTTTATCAAACAGACTAAAGATAAACTATCAACATGACATGAGCTTTAGCATAATAAACGAGGTAGAATTTGAACCTGTGATGCTAAAATGTAGGATTTTAGACCAAGTTTGTTGCTGAAATTGCTACTGACTGTCATTTTCCTATTTCAAATTCATTTCTTGCTGGGGTTGTCGTTCCCCACCAAAAAGCTTCAGTTGTTTGTTCATATGTATCCAGTTGTATATGTTGGATGATTTTATTGATCAACTTCCTCTTTAAACTATTGGATTGCCAAATGGGTTTGTCAACACGGTGCTCCTTTCAACAAGGTGTATGTACAGTATGGATGATATCAATTATGTAATTTTGAATAGTGAATTTGTAGAGAAACTTTTCCTTGTTTCTCAGATTGGATTCTGTGTATAATGCAATATATCAATTAAGGGTTTTTCTTTCCCAAATATTACTTTAGGAGGATATTGAGATCGAGGCCAGGACACTACTTGTTGGAAAGGCTGCTCGTGTCATCAGCGTCGAGTTGAGGAAGAAAAAGATTGGCAAAATTTTTGCTCAGGGGCGTCATACCATGTATCTTCCTGTTGCTAGTAAATTGTGAAAGTAAGCAATTATAATAACCGCTAAAAGAATGTTGTTTACCATTGTAATTTACAAATATATTCAGATAGCCTTATCATCTGATTAAGTGTGGGTTTGCTCCCGAAATCAATTATAGCTCACAGAATTTGCCTTACATGCTGTTAGTTTCGGTGTCCCCCACCGAGTTCTCTCTTTTTCCTGATTGATGAGAGAATGAAATTTACTTTGCTTCATGTTTGGCTTTGCTTTGGATTCTATTAATAATTTAATAAATGTTATTCATTTTGCTAATTAGATTTTAAACAATTCTCCCCTTTTCATTCCCATCAACATTTTTAATGCAAAAGCAACTCTTGGCAGATTCCCTGCTCACTAAACACGCGGGAAGTTGGTCTTTAGTTCTGCACACAAATGCTTGATCAACGTACAGCGCCAACACCCTCACCTCATGGTCCTCAGATTGATCTAATTATAAATTTCTCATCAGCAGCTCAGAAGAGGAACAAACTGTTATATTTTTTTAGCTAATAAACAAATACAAGAGAAAATAATAACTTTCTGTTTTTGGCGATAAGTAAATGACGACTCAGAAATATCATACCACTTATGGCTAAGAGATATTTAAGTCAACCTTAGGATTTGTGAATTGTGTGTTCGAATCAGAATCACAAGTCATAGTCAAAGTACCAAAAGAAATAATGACTCATAAATAGCAGGATATAGTTATTCCTAGAAAGCACATCAGAGCTCCTCTATCTGCATTTATAAAAGCATACCTTTGATTGCGGATTAAAAGAGAGTAATAAACGGCAGCGTTGGGCTAAATTAAAAGGCTCAGTTCATGGTGTGGCCATTTAATGCGAAAATTTTGCCCCATGCGGACCTCATAAAGGGTGAAAAAACCTTTTTTTTCAAATGCCCGGTCTATTCACTAAATGCAAAATTTGGTCAGCCTAGAGACAATATTGAAATTTACCCAATAGAATTTTTGTTCCCAAATTCTATCACCAAATAATTACTTAAAGTGACCATCAATAATGTCATTCGACCCATTGCCTATCAGTCCCAAAGCATCTCTGAAATTTAGTGTGCT
Source organism: Cercis canadensis (assembly GCA_003255065.1). Taxonomy (NCBI): domain Eukaryota; kingdom Viridiplantae; phylum Streptophyta; class Magnoliopsida; order Fabales; family Fabaceae; genus Cercis; species Cercis canadensis. The sequence continues at coordinate 974,116 of QAOA01003631.1, read as the reverse complement.
TCTCATGGTTCGCCTTCCGATCCCTCCGTTGCCCTTCCTCATCATTGCAGCAAATTCCCCATAATCAATTTGTCCATCCTGCAACATAAAGCTTCCATTAATCCCCAGCAAACAAGTTGGCAAATAAGTCGGTTCTAGTTTTGCAATGGATAGATATAATGATGCAGCCATCTAATGTAGTCTATGTAGATAGATAACCGTGCCGTGAGCTCAGTACCAGAAATCTCATAGTAGAAAAACATGAAAAATATACTTACATTATCTTGATCAATCTCCTTGATCATTTCATCAATGTGGACATCATCTAAACCAAAGTCTTTACAGGCTTGTTGAATCTCATCAATGGTTATGTAACCACTGCCATCTTTGTCAAAGTAGGAGAACGCTGACAATAGATTTTCCTCTCTCTCCAGCTTATTCAAGTGAACAGTAGCAGCAACGAATTCTCCATAGTCGATTGTCCCACTATTATCAATATCCGCCTGTCATATGCAAAGTAGATGAGATCCCCACTAGTGTCAAATTTGAAGGCCAAAAGGGAAAGTAGAATAAGAAATTAAAATAAATTTATATCTTACTGCATCCATAAGATCCTTGATTTCAGACTCCATGAGTTCAGATCCAACTCGTTTCAAGCCATCTTTTAGTTCATCAAACGTTATGGTTCCACTGTTGTCTGTGTCGATCATTTTGAATAACTCCTTCAGGCCACCAATTTCCTCTTCAGAAAGCCTCTCAGCAATAACCTGGGATGAAAGATGCAAAACGGTAAGTATTGTGGTTAAGATCAACATTCACAAGACTATGACATGGATCACTTTCAATTTCCCAGCCACGACAGAGAGGATCTGAAGTTCCAAAAAGAAGAAATAACAAAACCTAGCTTAAGGCAAAGAAATTCTGACACTTACAAACTACAGATACATAATTCTATTTGAAGTCCCAGGCCAAGGCTGTGAAGAAAAATTGACCTTGTCTCATTCCTGGAATATCATGTTAACCCAATTGAAAGCTTTGCTATGACACAAACTACCAAATTTCTCAATAATCAGAAAATGTAAAACAACTCTTTAAAAAATTCCATTCATGTTAGCTTCCCAACATATGGGATTCCTATCACAATATTTGGTCACAATGAACATCCCAGAGCTGTGGTAAGTAAAACAAGAAGCCATGATACATATACACAAAAACAATGAGGTATCACACTCCTTACATATAATAATGCATTCCTGCATGCATCAAGGATGCCTGCATACCAGACTAAGGTATCCCAACAGCCATGTAAGAAACCTAGGAATTGCACATGTCCACAAAATATATCTGTATACCAAACGAAATAACAAAATCACCATGTAAAGTGGAACTCATTTATATTTAGAATCAATTAATCCACAACTAAATGTTATGAGCAGAACCATTACAGAATACATATTTGAACCAACAACAAAAGCCTTTTTATTGGTCTTGTTGAAGAGGATGCACATGAAACTCCAAATCCATGAAAATATAGGCCTTCCAGTTGACTTAAAAGGAACAGTTTGCTTTCTCTTTAATTTAAATTCTACAAATAAATGCATATAACTACTTTTCACTGTAGCTCAAAGAAAGAAACTGGGTATTCATGATAGCAACTTGTTTGTACATGTTCAGTACTAGCACAAAGAAACCATTTATCTTTAGGAAAAAGATACGATGAAGCCTTACACGTAAAGCCATCTTTTTAAGTTTATTCATCGCGGAGAACTGCTTTAACCGTGATAAAACAGCAGAATCAAGAGGCTTATCTGGTGCAATGTTGTCATCAACAATCCACGGGTGGCCTAACACAGAAAAACACCTTAATATTACAACCTTGCAAAAATTCAACAGTTACTACCCATTCTAAGAATTGTTTCAACTACAATGCTAGAAAACCCAATTATGATGCCTCAATATGAAGTTAAGAGACATACTGAGTACTTCATGGGCTGTGAGCCTTTTTTTGGGATTTTGATCAAGCATTTTCCGAATTAGATCCTTGGCACTGTCTGAAATGCTAGGCCATGGTTCAGACTGAAAGTCAAGTTTTCCTTGTAAAATTTGTCGGAAGATCCCCATTTCAGTTTCTGTAGGTGACAGAATTTGAAGAACAGTATTAGCGATGAGGAATTGATGAACAGGAAGAAAACAACAATATGTCTATATCCCCAATTGATTTAACGTGTGAATGAAAGATAACTACCAGCCCAGAATGGTGGCACCCCACTTAATAAGATGTACAAAATAACTCCAGCACTCCACACATCTGATTCAGGTCCATAATGCTTGCGCAGCACCTCTGGTGCAACATAGTACGGGCTCCCAACAACATCAGAAAAGGTGTCGCCTGGAAATTTTATCACTGTGTTATACATACTACTATATGTACATTAAAGATTAAAAAAAGCACAAACATGATGAACCAGATCCAGAGTAAAACAATACTTCAGGATCACTTATAACTTGAAAAAGCATTCTGCTAAAGAACTTGAGCAACTGGAGACCTGGCAATAAACCTTATATCATCCCCAACTAAAAAGATCCAAGTCAAATTCACTTATTTAACAAATCGGTTGAATTTAAGAAAAAAAAATGAAACAAATATTTCATTTTGAGAAATATGATAAATTATCGTCCAATATTCAAAGCTTTAAATCTGCCTCCAATCAGATGATTAATGTCTGCATTTGCTAAGATTAAAATATAGAAACAAATAAATGAATCGCGCATCATGATCCTAAGAGAAATTAGCAACAAAGAATCTTCTTGGACAGAACTGAAACGATACGACTATCGAGAATTACCCAAGAAATGACACAGACACATAGGCTTCTTCATTTCAATAATGCCCAAGATGTGCATATATCATACTAATTGGAAGAAAAAGAAATAAACTAAAGAAGCAACCTGGCTTGTAGAAAACAGAGAGCCCGAAATCAGTGGCTTTAAGTGTGGCATCCTCTTCAACGCTATCGAACAAGAAATTCTCTGGTTTGAGGTCTCTGTGCATAACCCCAAGAGAATGACAAGCCTCGACAACCTCAACAATTGTCCTGATTAATTTGGCAGCTTGCCTCTCGCTGTAATGCCCCTTCTGCACGATCCTATCAAATAACTCCCCACCTTCGCAGAGCTCCATCACAATGTGAACAGTGAAAGAATCCTCATAGGTACCACGGATTCTGACCACGTGGGGATGTTCGGATAAGTGATGCATTATCTGAATCTCCCTCCAAACATCATCATAGTCCTCTTTGCAAAGGAGCTTGCGCTTGGGGATTGACTTGCAGGCATATCTATGACCAGTAGACTTCTCTGTGCAGAGAAAAGTGGTACCAAATTGACCCTGACCCAGCTTTCTGCCCAATGTGTAAAGCTCCGTAACGTTTTGGGTCCGATAGGGAAGAACCCATGTGGGTTTCAATGGTAAGAAGGCAGAGCTCGATTTCTTCATTCTTCTTCAAGTCTATGGCGGAAGAGAAGAGAGACAGATAGAGACTGTAAGATGAGGAAGACCGGGATGATAAAAACCTAAAAAGACACTTGACCCAGACTCTCCTACTTCAGAGAAAAGCAACGATCTTTTTGTTCCTAGATTCTCTCTCAATGTTCAGTATATTTCTCCCCCTTCTTCACTACTCTGCTCCTCTATAAATCTTCTCCCTTCGTTACCTCTTTTCTATGGGCTCGGTTCTTGCATTGTTTGGAGTTTCTTTTTTCCTTTTCTTTGCATTTTCTTTTTTTCTGATAAAAAAAGTTACTGAAACTTTCCCTTCTTTTGTCCAATTAGACGGAGTGATGGACGGACCTCTCTGTGAGGTGGGATAGAGTCATCTTTCTGCTTTCATTATGACACGACGTTCCATAAATGGAATTTCGTTTTTAACGGAGGTTATAAATAGAATGTTTGGCCTTCGCCCTGCCATAATAAATTAATAATCCACAGATTCCTAATCCTCCATTAGCACTAATTAAACATATAATAATAATAATAAATTAAGCATGGACATAATATCAAAATAATTGTATTATTTGTATATTTTATACTACGAATTATATTGCTTCTATATAATATAATAATATAGTATATTCGAATTTAATATTTAAAATACCAAAAAAATTTAATATCAATATTAAAATGATAATTAGAAATAAATAAAAGGAAACATGATTTATAACTGCTATAGTTTAATAATACAAGGCTTAGTCTTATAAATATATATATATATATATTATGGTTTAGTGTTGTTAATGTTTACTATGCATATAATATTTCTATTAAGTGCTTGTAATATTAATGTTTGATGGTAAGAATGTAATAAAATCATTCAAACTAGCTAAGGTTTGAATCTTTGAGCTAGCACTCAAGAGAATTAAATTTCTCTAAATATACTAAGATAATATGGGGGTTGTACCTTTAAAATTGTTCGATGAAAGACTTAATCTTAATATGTAAAAGTTAACCTGATAATACCCTTATTGTTAAAACAAAAAAAAAATATTAATGTCTATCTGACTTTATAGGTACAAAAAAAAAAAACTCAATCTCTAAACTTAATTATCATACTAATCACTCATTCAAAATATTTATTAACTTTAATTTCTAACAATAATTATAATAAAAAAAACCCCTCTATCCTTTGGCAGAAGATAGTAAAAAAGTGGGGTGGAGGGAAAAAGGTCACTAACTTCAATAATGCATTTTGGAAACTTAATTCCACAAATACCATAACTTTCACATTTATTGTAGTTTTTTTTTTTTTTTAATATTATGTCATTTTGTAAAAAATACAAGGAGAGAGAAGTTAGGACTACCGTTGATACAATTGTGTATATTGCAGTATCACAAAAGTGACATCATTTGGCAAATGATGTAACTCTTGTAGTGACGTAATAAACCCAATTACAACACCAATTTTGGAGTTAGATAATGCAATGCATCACCCTTGTAATGACTAATTTGAATATTACGTCACCATAAGAGTGATGTCATTTTCCAAATAATATCACTTTTATGGTGTCACAATATACATAATTATGTTATCAACTTTTTTTTACAAAGTGAAAACTACAATAGATGTGAAAATTATTTAAAAAAAATATAATATTTATGAAATTAAGTTTCTAAAATACATTATTAAAGTCATTGATCCGGGTGAGAGAATGCTGAATGCCACGAAACAGTCACATGCTCTGTCTCTTTAGCTGAATAAAAATGAAAGTTCGAGTTAAACAACATATTTTAAATCATTTGCAGGTATTTTTTCTGAAAAATTAATATTGGTTTTGGGACTGAACCACATGCAATGTGTTTCTTTACAGTTTCCTATATTCATAAGTTCACACGCAAGGATGATAAGGAAAGAACATTATACTTTTGTTTTTTGGCCACTTGCATTTTCATGAATTGACATATCAAATATTATGTTTCTAATTAATTAGAATATATGCGTAAGTCGTAACGAGTCGCAAAGGGTTTTACTCGGGTAGGCAGGGCAACAGCTAAACCGAGTGGCTTGCAGACAGTTCAAGAGAGAGTTAATCACGTAATGTTTGGTTGAATGGAATATGGTTTGATAGAATGAAAAGGGAAAGGAAAAATAAATTAATAAAAAGTATGTTTGATAGCAATTTTGAATGGAAATGGTCATTTCCTTGGAAATACTTATTTCATTAAATAAGGGTATGACCACTCATCCATCTAACAAGTAATGGAATGTCCATTCCATTCTTTAATGAATAGTTTATTTTAAAAAATTAATCTCTATATATAATTTCAAAATTTACGGTAATATACTATCATTAATTCATTCCAAATTAGTTGACTAATATTTATTAATAATGAAACTGCAAATGAGACAACTAATATCATATAAATATATTTTGAATCAATGATATTATTATCATTAAACAATTTATTTTTATTTATCATATATTTGATTATATCGAATTAAATACAAAAGTAAAAATGGAATAATAATTATTCCATTTAGACCATACCAAACATGACATTGAAAATAATGATTCCGTTTCATCTTATTCCATTTCTTTCACATTCTTTTAAATTTTATTCAAATGAGAGAGTTAAGGTTTAGAAGAGAAGGAAATTTGGGATAATACAAATTGTATTTCTCAAATGGAGATGAATTATGCTTAGAGAATATTTGATGGAAAAAAAATATAAATTTGTATTTATAAAAAAAAAAGGCAATAAATAAGGGTATACTTTTGTAATTTTATCATGATGAGGGTTTTTTTTTAAAAAAAATGAAGGCTATTATTGCCAATCCAATTGATTATGCTACATCTATACTTTTATATATAGCATAAATATAGACATATATTTTTTATCATAATAAACAATGATTAATTTATAATATTTAATGAAGCAAGTCAACTTGACTAATTAATAAGTCAATTTGAGCTAGCTTGAGTTTATTTGACTTGTATAGATGACAATTACAAATTTTGATCAAACGAAATCAATTAACTTCTGAGTTATTTTTTTAGTTTTAATGATAAAAGTATTATCGAGTTAGTTTTTGTGTATTGAGATTATGTTTTTTTTTAAGCAATCTTTATAGTACACTCTACACATTAACCTGGTGCATTCAAAAAAAATAATTTCTTTAGTGTTAGTTCAAGATTTAAACTTTGGCTAACTTAGATTATTATATTTTTATCTTTAGACAAAATCTTTGAGATTAACTTGTGAGCTAAACTCAAGCTAAATTTGAGGGAAAAAAGAAAAGTTCATTTAAACTTAAATCAAGCTATAAACCAACTTAAATGATGATCAAGCTAAACTAAATTGAGGCTCAGCTTTGTTCGGTTTGGTTCATTTCCAACCTTATTTTGTTCAAGCCTAAGTTTTTTTTTTTTAACCTTTTTTTCCTCCTAAATATTTGTTCTAAATCTCTAAGTTCAGGTATAAGGTAAAGAGTTACGGCGACAACGTATAATGGTTCATGTATGTAGTTCTGACCCTGTTACTAAAAACGGAAACAATACCTTTTTGACACACGTGAGTCGGTGAATGGCAAGCGTACTGTGTACTTGGAACCCAATTAATAGTTTCATTAAAAAAAAAATGAAAGTTGTATTTAAAGATACGTTTAGTACAAGAATTTTTTTTTTAGTTTTCCGTAAATCATAACTTGAGAAATTATAAAATTTTAAAGAGTAAATTTACATTTGCATTCTCAGAAGATTTGAGTTTCACCAAAATAGTCATTCAAAGATTAATAATTAAAAAATAATCCTTACAAAATTAGACATTTATAACAAAATAATCATTCATTAATCAAATTTATTAATAAACGACAAAATTAATAATATATCACTGTTAATCACTTGCATGGTATGTTAAGGATTTAAATGGTATTTTGAGTGTCCACTATGACATATGAGATAAATAATAAATATAATAAAATGAAAAATAAAATAAAAGAAGCCAAATACAAGAAAAGATATCGATGAGCTTGTTTGAAAGTGTTTTGATTTTTTTGTTTTTAAAAACTGTTTTTAAAACTCTTTTTAAAAATTGTTTTGCAAAACAAAAGTATAAGAAAATTTGTTTGATAAATTGTTTTGAAAACAATTTTTAAAAAGTAAAAAACAAAAAACTTGTTTGATAAAATTGTTTTGAGAACAAATTTAAAAAACAAAAAAATAAAAAACTTGTTTGATATAAATTTTTTTTTTTTTTTTTAATTTTTATGATGAATTCCCGTGGAATCATCTTGTTCCCAATGCAAAACCCAGTATACCACAACCATGTAAAACTCCTTGCTTTTGATCTTCTCTCCCTCACCCAAACCCCTTCTCCTTCATCCTATTCCTCAAACCCAGTTATCTCTTTCTTTCGCAGAGGCATACCCCTCTCTTAGGCAGAAACCGTGGGCACTGTCAGTCACCTATCGCGCATACAAATCCTGCAAATTCCTCAAATTGTATATCGACGACGGCACTGGCCTTGTCAATTGCATCCTCTGGCTCAACCAGCTCACCTCCCCATACTTCGCCCGCCGTCGAAGCCCAACAGATGTTCGATTAATTGCCGAGTTCGCAGCCCATTTCGCCAACCTCATTAAGCTTGGGGTGGTGGCTAGAGTAAGGGGAAAACTCACCAGCTATAGAGGTAAGATGCAGATTACAGTCTCAGATGTTGACCGACGAAGAGGAACACTGCGAAGGTAGATTGGTAAATCAGAAACGGTTAAGTTTGAGAGCGGATGAGGTGTTGGGGCTGCGAGGTGCGAGCTATAGCTCGATGGAGAATTGCTCATAATTACTATTGTGCCATTAATGAGAACAGGTTGTTCTCCGGTCTTTTAGTGTTTTCAGAACAAAAACATACTTCAGTTGTTTTGGTTTTCTTGTTTTTAAAACAACATTTTCAGAACAAGTTTTTAAAACATGTAACTAAAAACAGATTATCAAACAAGTTTTTTTGTTTTATTTTTTTCAAAAATAGAAAACAGTTTTTAAAAACAGATTTCAAACAGCCCCATCGTTTCTTATCTTTTCTTTCTCATTAGAACACGTTCTTCCCTTTCTCACAATTGCAAATTACAAATGTAGGTGTACTCATACTTTGATTTGTCCATCCTCCTCCTCCACTGTGTAGACCCTCTACTCCTTCTACTCCCAAGACTCATTGCATATCCTTTGGTCCCCATTCCTTTCCCTCGTTTTCTTGCATTTTTCCCCATTCAGAGAAAGTTGAGGAAGATAAAGGAAAAGGAATCAGACCATGGTCGCCACATGAAGGGGTTCAATAGGTTGAGATTTAGGGAGCCCACTGTGCAACTACCTAAGGATGAGCTAGAGATGCCTCCTGAAGAGGAAGAAGAATTTATTAATGAGGTTAGATTCATTTTGCCTCAATTTTGCTTCATACATTTGTGTGCCTAATTCGTTCGTCTGCTTTGTTCTTGCCATGATCACAGGTTTTCTCTATCTATTTCTCAAATTAATCTATTAGGGCCATACTTTATGTCCAATGTAAACATCTGTGCATAACTTGACTTAGATTCATTCATTTTCATCCATGGAAAGTTGTTTTTCCAGAAAAAAGTTTGAGATCTTCTTAACTTCCTTCCACCCAACATTAGGCTTCAAAATGTTCTCGAATTAAATGAGGATTAGATTGCACGCATACTGGAAAATTTTTGTTGTGCTTGTTGCTGGATTTATTACTGCTGATCCTGAAATGATGTTTTTCTCCCTGACTTCTACTTAAACTGTGAACCTTTCTTACAGGTTGTCCGCACAAAATACTTTGACATGCCACCATTGACTCTACCTGAAGCAATAGAGCAGCTCGAAAATCTTGATCATGACACCTATGAACTAAAATAACTGAAGAATGCAAACAAGAAAGATTGAGCAATTTGCAATTTTCTCTCGTCCTCCACCGCCTCGTCAATCTTCTCTTCCCCCTAGTTCGTCCTCTTCAGATTGAGCAATTTGCAATTTTGAGAAAGGAAAGAACATGTTCTAATAAGAAAGACTGGCTTTTTTTTTTTTTTTTNTTTTTTTTTTTTTTTTACTTTCATATTATTATATTTATTATTTACCTCATATGCTAAGTTGAACACTAAAAATGTCACTTAAATTTTTAATGTGTTAAGCAAATGATTAACAGTAATACATCATTAATTTCATTACTTGTTAATAAATTTAACTAATAAAAAATTATTTTGTTATAAATATCTAATTTTTTAAAGACCATTATGTAGTTATTAATCTTTAAAAAGTTATTTTGTCAAAATTCGAATCCATCACGCAAATGTCTCAATTTTTAAAAAATATGATTTATGGGAACTATTTTTTTTTTGGGTCATAAATCAAGACCCTAACTGAAAAACCGACCTTTGAAGGCAAAAACCCTAAACCCCGAAGCAGCTCGTCTCCGTCGTTTCAAGGTCATAGGAGAGTGCAGCATGTCTGTACCTGAATCGGAGGTACTTGCCGTTCGCGGTTATGAGCTCCGTCTCATCCGTTGCACCCTAACTCCTTCGCCATCCAATTGCTGGTCCCTATCCCAATTCTCCGACCAAACCTTTACTGCAGGTGACCATATCCACGGGCTCATCAGCGACCTGCTCACTTCAATCGAGACCGGAAGCTATCTTGAAGTCCTCAACTCCAATGCGTCGAGGCTCGTCTTCAAAATCGCCGATGACTCGCCCCACTCGTGCGCTAACTCAGTCGACTCCGCAGATTGTGTGTACTCTGAGTTGCTGGAACGTGTCGAGTCGTTTATCAACGATAATTCAGCAAATGACGCGGCAAAGGCTTGTAGGATCATACTTGTCATGTGCATAGCGGTGGCTGCTTTACTTGGCTTCATCCAATGTAACATAACCGGGTAAAGTCGAACCCCAAGTTAATGTTATTAATCTCCATTTTCACAATCAAAACTATCAAAATAAAAATAATGAAAAAGATGTGTTCAAATTGCTCTGTCTCTTTGAGTAATTTGGATTTTGAACTGTCGTAGACCGTTGAATGGGCTGCCAAGATGCCCCCTGCTGCTGCAAGGGTTCAGATGTGATGAATTTGAGGAGTGGGATAATTGGGCACGTAATCAGGTTATGTCTGCTGGGTCTGACTTGCTCGGGAAGTTCTCAAATCTTCAGGTATTGATGTATTAATGCGTAAACTCTTTCCATAGCCTCAAATTTGTCACATTCACTGAAAGCCAATTATTTTACAGTCTCTTAAGTCTTCTTTTCCTTTCTTTTTATTTTGAACCAAATGGCTTCATTGATATGCATTTAAATCCCGGTTATGTGAGTCCTGGTTAGTTTGAAAAACTGGAGAGGTTTTCTCATGTTTCTGTGCTTTCCAGAAACGCCTATAGTAACACAGGTATCTATTTATTTTGTGAATGCGAGTTTGTTTTAATAGACGTTTTCTTTTAATCTATGATAAGGGAGATATCCGAGTCAAACTCAAAAAAATGAAAGGCATTACAGAAGGTATATCTGTTGTACAGTTTTCACATTTTTCAAGTGAAACTGGCTTGTCTCTGTCTGCGTGTATGCTCTATATTACGACTCTTTGTAGTCTTATTTGGAATCACATTTGGGTTTTTGATTTGGAATCCCGTCCTCCATGTAAACAATTACTGCTAACAATGTTCCAAAATGCTTATTTACCAAAGTTCTTATTAATAGTGTAACATAAATTGATCTTGGATATGCACACATAAGGCGCCTGAATTTTGTGGTTCAAAGACACCTTCAACTTTGTCTGTTGATATATTTTGGTTTCAATATTGTATATAGATGTTATGATATATATAATTATCTTCTACTATTGTGCATTTTTGTGCTGTTATGCTAATTTAATCTTCAGTTATTGGCAACTGAATGGCAACTAAAATTAATCCTCATGCTAGCTGCACCTTAGTGGTACAGTAATCTTGGAATGGACGTTGTCAATGTTGTCAAAATTTTAGTTCCATATCTCTCTGTCTCTGTCTCGGTCTCTCTTTCTTTCTCTGTTATAATTTTAATTTGACATATTTCTTACTGTTCTTTTGTAGTATATAGTTTTTGCTAAGATGTTGCTTATGAGGATGAAAGATTTATTATTTGAAGGAACATTCTCTTCCGTGATTGGGATTAGAAGTCTTTCATGGTGGCTAGCAAGGATTTTGCTTCTTCAACAGAGAATTTTGGATGAGTGGTCGTCTTCTCTGTTTGATCTGTTGCACATCTATACGGGTGAAGCTGTAGAGCAATTTGGCACTTCAGAAAAAGTTACAAGTTATTGGAATGCTAGTTTACATGATGGAGAAGGCTTAGCAATTGTCTCCATGGTTCATTTAGAGGCTGGAATTATGGAATATGTCTATGGGCGAGTTGATTCTTGCAGGTAAATTAATTTGGGATTTTCGTTTTTCCTTTTTGGTTAATATGTTATAATTTTCTACATTCTTCTTTAATATGCTTAGGTTGATAGTTTTGCTGGCATTATTTTTGTTTACATTGGGAATGAGATATCCACTTTAGTCTAAGTTACTTATGAGGCTTGCTTCAGGTACTTGTACTTGGTATTATGTTGTTCCTTTAATTATTTCTACCAGTTTTACTTTGTAATTATGGATCTAAACCCCTTTTATCAAAAAAAAAAAATAAATCTAAAACTCTTGTAACGATTTATTGATCAATCAAGTGAGAATTGAAACTAACTTGCTAAGACCTTTTTCCTGTAAATAGGGAGCTTGTCCACAGGGCTACAAGCTGCAGTCTTCTTTCCGTAGTTTATGTGTGCTTGCATTGCATAAACCTACATGCCTCTTTCTATTCCAACATTTTCTTATCATCAACAACAGAAGTACAAGTAATGGTAGAAAGAAAATTTTATAGTGGACTTGTTTATTTAGACAAATTTTTTTTTAGTTTTTTGGTGTGGGTGACGATGTGATATGTTTCATTGGTTGAAGAGTTTCTATTTTGTCTTATAGTTATCTATGAGAGTGAGAGAGAAAGGGAGAGGGAGTTTCATTGAGGTTTGATGTAGTAAGTATTATTTCCTTCTGTTGTTACTGAAGTTTACCTGAAGAATTATGTTTGAATGTCGAAATAGGAATTACGGCTTTTGATTCTTGTATTGTGTCCTTTAAATGCTGAATTACCTTATGGTATCAGGCTACACTTCGAGTCAGCTGAGATGGCAGCTGGGCTTCAGCTTTCAGTCACCGGGGTTCTTGGTTTCCGTACTGTACATCAGGTAAATATTGAAACTGCATGATTGGTGTGTTTCCTGGAACTTGGCTTTTTAATTTGTCATTCTTGGACATAGGTAGAACCAAAGGCACAAATGGTTCTTATTATGAACAGAAGTGCATCAAACAGTGCTGATGGCTGCCCCTTAACTAGTACTGGCATCCAGACATGTGATTCCAGCGCTGGTGAAGCTAACTCGCATTTGCTTCAGCCTGAAACCTGTGAAGCATCTGACATACTAATGATTCCAAAGTTGTTGGCACATGATGATGAGTCTGGAAATAGATCACAAGGCATAGAAAATGGTGCTGATGCTACTGCCCCTTTGACAGCATTCCAACAGGCAGTGATTTTGGCGTGCTGCCTTCTAATTGAGAAGAGCTCCCAACAAGATGAAATGCAAAGTAAGTTGCCTTAATTTGTGCATGCAAGCACGATATTATGTATAGTGGGTGCATGCAAATTACTCAGCTTTTTGTTTTTCAATCCTCATAATCTGATTTTATTTTTTAAACAGTTGTTTGGGTACAATGTAGGTGTTTACACCATCACTTAATAGTACTTGGATGAAGACTTTGACTGTCTTTTATCTCAGCATTTTACTGTGTTAATGGTAGCCTTCTGTTTCATATGGGGCAGTCATTAAGGATATAGTTTTGGGTCTTGTTGGTTTTTGAAACAGAGGGGCAATCATTAAGGATACAGTTTTGGGCCTTGTTGGTTTTTCCTTTTGTTTTCCTTCTTTTAGTTATAAAATTCACTATTTATTTATCAAAAAGGATGTGAGCCAGCTGAAGTGGTTACTTAATTGCTGGCTTGTGTTTCAGGATGGGATATGGCTCCGTACATTGAGGCAATTGATTCCCAGTATTCATCATACTTCGATGTAAGTAGACAATATGTTCTGCTGTTGGCCTTTTTAGTGGAGTTTCTCTTAAAGATACGCAGAGAGATAGAACAGCCTTATGCTCTTGTGTACTTCTGCTATTTTATTCTTTTTTGTTCAAGAGGCTACCTTATCCTTTGCCACTTCTTTACTCATTCTTTTCTTCTCATATTTTATTTCTTCTATAAAAAAAAAAATGCAAGTGGACAATAACTACACCGTATAACAAAAGAGTTCAAAAATAAGCCATCGTTAAGGCAGTTTATCAGTGCTTATGATGTTCCTTTAACTATATGTTTTTATTTTTTCCCCTTCCTTTAATGCTCTATTTGTAATCTACATAGGATGTGAATGTCATCTGCATTTGGTAATTTACTTGTTCCTCCTTTAGATACAGTGTTTCTGTGACATCTTACGTGTCCGGTGGGAGTCATCCCGTAGTCGTACAAAGGAGCGTGCTTTGCTGATGATGGAGAAATTGGTAAGAATTGTATTGTGGTTAACCTACTAGCTTTTGTTTCATAAGGTATGAATTTTTTCTGATGATTCATTTTCCTGTGTGCCTATCATAATGCGAAGGTTGTTATGATTTCTTATCACTAACTTTATTTATTTTTTTCTTTATTCATGGTTTATGGGGACCAAATTTGGTCACAACGTATTAGACTGAACTGAAAATACTACATGGATGTCAATTTTGTAAAATGTCACAGAAACATATTTTCTTCCATTTTAATTTTTTTTTTTATAAATAAATGAATGCTTTTTGTTGGAGAAACTTTGAGGGTGTAACCCATATACAAGATTTATAGATATAGGCATCTTATCAGAGACTAATGCAACTTGCTTAACTATGTATAACATATTATTATGCAATAAAGCTAAGGTCCCTACACACATATTTACATATCTCTTGTATTATTAGCCTCAGAGCTATCATTCTTACATTCAATATGAGAATCTTTTTGTTTTTCACCCTTACACATGTTTGTGTGAAATCTTGTTATCCAGATGTGGTATGCAATAGTCCCAATTTCAGTATTCTAAATTGTTATCTCTGCAGTACTTAATAAAAATTCACTAAATTTTTGCAGGTTCAGCGTATATACGAATCTTCTCCAGCAGTAGCAGAAAGAATTCCTCTTTGTTATGGTGTTTATATGCCCAGTATTCCTGCCCTAAGGAAGTATAAACTTTTTGCTCTGTGAATTCTAGACCCCATAATGATAATAAACTCCCCCCTCCTTCCCCCTTCTCCATCAACCGAAAAAAAAAAAAAAAAAAAAANAAAAAAAAAAAAAAAAAAAATAGAAGGGAAAATTATTTACTCCTTTGCCAACCCATTAAGTCAGATGTATCTGTAACTGCGGTTACTTTTCTTCCCAATTTCAGGGAATATGGTGAACTTTTGGTGCGATGTGGTTTGATAGGGGAGGCCATTAAAGTCTTCGAAGATTTAGAATTATGGGATAATCTTATATACTGCTACTGGTATGATAACACCTGAGAGGAATAAGCCAAATGAATTTTTTTCTGCTATGTATCTTTTCACTCATTATGTATCTTTCGTGGGCAATGAGTTCTGATGTGGTATGTGTTTTGGATAACAGCCTACTGGAGAAGAAAGCAACAGCTGTTGAACTCATCAAGAAACGTCTTACAGAAAGACCCAATGACCCAAAGTTATGGTATGTGACTTGGATTGTCTTAGTTTCTGTTTTCTTACAAGATTGTGATTGCTTCAGAAAGACATCTATTCTGCCTGTTTCTTTAACATGTTTGGTTGTAGCATATGTACTAATTTTCTCAATGTTTAGTAGAAGTGGACTGTCAATAATCTTGTGAACGATTTCTTGCTACTTGTTTGGCCATTACGATTAGTGAGTGCAGGGGGAAGGCTATACAAATCATTGGGCATTCTAGTATTTAATATTTATCATTAATATTCTTATGTTTTTCTGTTTCTTCGATTCTCCTAGGAGACTATCCATATAGCAGTCATTTTTCTATGTTGGCCCCAAAAAAATTGAATTTGTACTGATTATATGGTAATCATTTCTAGCAGAGAAAAAATCTGATGTCTTGTAAGTTAGGGGAATTATAGCATTGGAAAATATAACAAAACCTATATATAAAATGGGCTCATCAACTATCTTCAAAGATTCCTGTGAAAAATTAAGACAAAATATTTAGGGATCATTTTCATTGCCAGTAGAAACAACAAGTTTATCTTGTTGCGTGGGAATTGCACTGCTCATGTTAGTTTAATGGAATCTGAGACAATTTTAGTGGGGCGTAGTGGCTTGTTCTTTTGTCATGGCCAATGATTTCATCATCCATCCTTGACCTCAGAAAAATGACACGAAGTGCCACAAAATTAGAGGTTTTGGACAGCAATTGTTGCAAAAACCCAACCTTTTGAACAATGTCTAAAATAGGCTTCATGATTAGAATATGAAATGTTGAATGTGTTTATCTAGAACGAATTTGTGAATTAAAGACCTAGAATTGGTGCTTGATATGTCTTCAACCTGTTGATGCTAATTGATTTAGGAATATGGTTTGGATGTCAGGAAAGGCTTTACTTGTTATTTTGGTTTTGTTTGTATTGTTACTCATGGGTGGACTGCATACCAATTGTTCTTGAATAACAATGAAAGCATGGCTTTGGAAACATATTATTTCCTTCAATTAACATTTGTAGATTATGTTACTCCATTCCTGACTTAAACTTTTTTGATAGAATATCAAGTATTCTAGTAGAAGCAGACCACCTATAATAATTGAAAATTCCATAGCTTGTAGTTTTAAGGTGGTACTGACTTGGGTTAATACTATTTTATTTTTTTCCAACTATTAGTCCTTATTCACAAACAACTGATTGATGATATGCTAGCTTACTATCTTTCCAATGTGAAAAGACAGCAAGATTGCAAAACACTTTGGGTTTGCAACTTTGGATAATCTGTCTCACTCATGCTAATAACCTTCTAGGTGCTCCCTGGGTGACACTACTACCAATGATGCATGCTATGAGAAAGCTCTGGAAGTTTCAAATAGTAGATCTGCTAGAGCTAAGGTATCTATATTATAATAATCTTTGCTTATGCTCTACGTTCTACTTAATTACTTCTAACATATTATAAAATTGTTAATTAACATTATTTTGAGTGAATGACTGCAATCTTTCTCTGATTGACAGCGGTCTCTGGCTCGTAGTGCATATAATAGAGGAGACTATGAGACATCGAAAATTTTGTGGTGTGTGCTTTGTCCTGAAGCATTTTACTTTTACCATCATTGTCATTGCCACAATTACGTTGTTAGTAATTTTTCTTGCTTTGATTATACTATTGATTTGACATGTTTATAGCAAATTTCCCTTTCAGGGAGTCTGCAATGTCCATGAACTCTATGTATCCAGATGGTTGGTTTGCACTTGGGGCTGCTGCATTGAAGGTATACCTTGTCATGTACACTATGCTGATTCTTTATTCACTTCTGCGTCTTTATATTTGCAATTTAATAGAGAATATCTCCTTGAATTGTATTTTTCAGTTTATTTTCTGAAGAATTTGAAATTCTAACCAGTAAAGTCATACAGGCAAGGGATATTGAAAAGGCTCTGGATGGGTTTACTCGTGCTGTTCAACTTAATCCTGAAAATGGGGAAGCTTGGAATAACATTGCTTGTTTGTATGTTTTTCTAACTTCCATCTCTTTCTAAAAAGTTCAGTGTATAAACTAATGTACCTGCCAACCCACATACCCCTACATGTATGGAAATTATCTTTCTACCATTAGAGAGACTAGATCTAAATTGCTTAAACTGCTAAGAAATTGACATTCTGATTTTTTACTTCTCCAATCCTTCCTTTTACCTGAGTATTACAGCTGTGAGCTCCATAATAATTTCATGTCACTTTATTAACTGATGCATCATTTACCACTCATTGTATTCAATCATCATGAGTAATTCAATTTTTCCTTATAGCTTTACCTACCATGCAGGCATATGATCAAGAAAAAGAGCAAGGAGGCCTTTATTGCATTTAAAGAAGCCTTGAAATTCAAGTTTGATCTTTTGCCCTTTTATTGGACTTTCACTTTGTCATAAATGCAAGCACATGCTTGTATACACACATGTAAACAGTACACACACTTACAACATGTGCACTGATTCATTATCATTGCAAATTATGATTTAATGACATTCGGTGACAGACGAAACAGCTGGCAACTGTGGGAGAACTATAACCATGTTGCTGTTGATGTTGGCAACATCAGTCAGGTGTCTGCTGTTTTTTCTTTTTCTTATTTTTGGTATACTCATACACGAGTCTGCCTAACTTCAGACAGCAATATGAAGGATTGCAGGGAACATCCTATAGATATTTTTGTGCCAAATGATAAATTTGTATACCTTCATCCTTAATGGTTCTTGACACATGGGAACTCTATTGAGATAAGATGATTATTTGGTTCGAGTATACTGATGTGGAGGGATTAGTTTATTCATAGTTAGTAATTTAATTTTCTATTGTCCTATTATCATGCTGCATATACTATGTATCTATAATGCTATGGTACTGGGCGGTTGTTTATTTAATTAGTCTGATGTACTGTATATGTTTGTGCGTATTAGTTAACTGTTCTATCCTATATATTTGTTCAGCAACTTGGTTTTGCTTGTAATTGCATGTAGTGGACTTTAGGAAGAACCTTGATCTGTAATATACAAAATAGGCTTCACTCAAATGGCCATATAAAAATTATGTAATGTTGAAAGTGATATGATGGAAAATAGAAAAGATCAGATGAAAGGTTTGGCATCACTTTGTTCACTGTTTATAAATTACTCATTCGCCTCTTTGGCTGAACAATTATGCTCATGACTTTTACATGATAAAATGCAAGCAGCATATATTACTGAGTGATAACTCTTAATAAAGGCATTATTCTTGTTAATTCTATATTGCTTATCAAGTTTTTATAAATTCTTTTAGGCTTTAGAAGGTGTACAGACGGTTTTGGACTTGACCAATAATAAAAGAGTCGATACTGAATTACTGGAAAGAATCACGGGGGAGGTGGAAAGAAGGGTTTCAACAAGTATTTCAGTGTCTCCTGTGACATCTGATAATCTGCATGATAGAGATCTATCTTACTTTGCTGATTATGAATCAGAACTTAAAGAGCAAGGATCTGGAGTATCTATTGCAGGAAGATCACGAGAAACTGAGCAATTGATCTTGTTACTTGGAAAAGTTCTACAGCAGGTACAGCATCCTATCTAATCCTATCATATGATTTTTTTTTGTTCTTTTTTCCCTTCTTTTCTCCTTCATAATGAGATATATTTTCTCTCTGTCTCTCCTTGCCGCTACATCCCTTCACCGGCTGACCATAACTGCTGGTGCTTCACTGCTTAGTTATAATCAGCAACTACCTTCATCCAAAGTGGTGGAGTTTAAAGTTGTTTGTTCTGTTGTTTTTCTTTACTTTATGGAAGGGGAGATGAACTGTTATATAAAGGTTATGCCAAAGATATGTGGCACATAGATTAATATTTCTTAGTCTGATACAGATAGTTAGAAGTGGGAGTGGATATGGAGCTGCTATCTGGGGCTTATATGCAAGGTGGCACAGAATTAATGGAGATCTCTTGATGTGTTCTGAAGCCCTCTTAAAGCAAGTTAGATCTCTCCAGGTATCACTCATAATGTTCAACTATCTTATATAACTCGGGCATTGTACAGTTTCTTTCCGGTAGTTTTTTACATTAATTATAAAGAACAATGAAAACTACATTGGGGACAGAGCAGCGTGAGCCTTGCCTCCGTCATGTTTAATTTAATGGAAGGATATCCTTTTGTATCTTGATTGTTCGCTCTTCTAGCTCTCTGAAATTTTATTTAGACATATTGTCATAGTGGTAATTGTTAATAAGCTTTTCATGATAATTATTAAATTGTATTGTTGCATTTACATTCTCTCTCAGGGATCTGATACATGGAAAGACAGAAATCGTTTCAAAAAGTTTGCTAAAGCATCGTTGGAACTTTACGAAGTTTACATGAAAATTTCTTCATCTACTGGCAGTCGTAAAGAATTGTTCACGGCTGAGATGCACCTAAAGAACATAATTAAACAGGCAAGAGACTTAATTCTGAATTGTCTGCAGTCTGATACTGAGTAATTAAAGAATCTGGAAACGATATTTTATATTTTCTTTGTCACCATGTGTCACTCATCCTGTAATGATTTTTTTATTTATTACTTGCAATCTCAGGCACAAAGCTTCTCTGATACAGAAGAATTCAAGGATCTTCAGGCTTGTTATGATCAAGTGAAAATCCAACTCCAATCCAATTCTATGCCTAGCTAATATATTGTCACAGAAGGCATTCTTCAAGTTGTTGTGTAAGTTCTATTGCCAAGGTTCGACTGTTATCAGATTTTGGGTCCATTCTACTGAATCTCTGCTACATATATCCCAAATGGCTGTGCATTATCTAGTTTTTTCCATCAACAGGAGGTCAAAGGCTTGAATGGTAGAGGTGGCAGGAACGAAAATGAGCACTGTTAACTTGTTTTCATATCCTGAGTATCGCATATTAATTTTTAACTTCTCTCAAATGCAGATGTAAAGCTTGTTCCCCTCCCCTCCTCTCGCTCTCTCTATTCCCTCCCTCCCCCGCCAAAAGAAAAGTTGCACAAAAGGATAAGTTCAAAACTTCAAATTACTTTATTGTAAAATGTAATTTGAGCTAAATTAGATAATTAAAGCTCATAATGGTTTTAGAATATGAAGTTATCTGAATGTTACTGCAGTGAGTGGCCAATCAAAAAAAATTCGAAAGAGGGAAAAGTGTGTGGATAAAAACTTTCTTGATGCTTATTACGTTGGTTTTAGACGAGAAGGCTACTAGTGCTATTCAAGGAAAGAATTGATATGGAAAAAGGAGGTTGGAGAATTATCTAACCTGAGGATCGTTGAGATGAATCTTTCTAAGTCAGACCACTAAGCTTCGTTGGTAATAATGGATTACATACGTTCAAAATTCAAATTACGCGAACGACATAAAGAAGGCTTTAGTTTTTCAGGCGCAAGAACGAGAATCGAGTTGGGTAAATGATTAGAAAAGTAAAACTTAGATTGAATAAACAGAGATGTTCGTATTGAGATGTTTCAGTTAAATTGAGTAGTCGCGCCATCGGCGCGATCTTCAGTCCAAAATTTCATTTCACAAATGGCGCTATTTCCTAGGTCGTAATAAATTTGCTATTACATTTGCGCGCTAAGTGCGATCCCTCAATCAGTATCGGCGCGACTGACTTTTGAAATGTTCCATTCTTACTCATTCAGCATGACCTTGCACTCCGAAAATCAAAAAATCAGTATTTTGAGAAATTGTTTTTATTCTTAAGTAATTTATTATTTTGTTGTCCAAAGATGATTATTATTATAATCATTTAACTGAGAGGGGCTTGGTTCTAATTTGAATAACAATTATTAGTAAATTGATTAAACACGATGTAAACACATTCATCCTTTTAAAATTAAAACCTCAGCAATTTTTTCTTGACACATCATATTTAAAAGCAAAACACCTTATGGGATTTTTAAAAGGTTTCTTGGCGCCAAAAGGAATATAAACTTGAGTAAAAGGAAAGCAGAAGCTTATTACTGTACAACCAAATGACACTGCCAAAGCAAAGGGGGCATAGGAAGGGGACCACCGGTCCATCATATGTAATCCACTGCAAAACTAAACCCAAAAGATCCGCAAAATAATCCCGTTGAAATTGTAGATATAAATATGTTAAAATAATCCCCAATAGGGTTAAATACATATCTTCCAAGATCACTCTAGCTAATGTGTTAAATAAGGTTAAGCCTACCTAAATACCTATATTTAACGGAACTTAATCTAAACCCCAGCAAGTAAAGAAAACCAACTATTAAAAAAGCAGTCCTACTGAAGATCTACCTTAAAGCAGAACCAACTTCACTGTAACAGGCCAGTCAAACGTATCCACAATTTGTAGCTCATTATGCAGGTCAGATGCAGCTCCTACGAACTTTAGCAGTTGGAAAAGTTGTTTAGAATCAGATTGTCGATGCTGTACAATACCTAATTCTACTAGTTTAAGATTAACGAAGAAAAACATCTGGGCAAATGGGTGGTTAACATCCTATCCTAGGTTTGATACTTCTAATTGGAGCCTACTTCATTGCCAGCATACCATATACAGAATTTGATACCTCCAACAGCTGCTGCTCGATTTTATCTTTCCATTTAAACAACTCCATAAACATCTCCTGTGAGAAAAAGAAATACCAGATGAATATTAAGATGGAAAAAAATGAAGATGCAGAAAATGCCATATACATGACACAAAGGCACACATATCAACATCACCTGAAACAATATCAATGAGTTATCAAGGTCTGACTTTGAGTTAACAGTGGTGGACGAATCAGGGGTTACATTAAGTTTATCTTCCTCTTGCTTCTTGGGCACCACCTCCAGCAAATTGCTATAATCATTGCGGGGGGAAAAATGAGGAATACTAAAAAAGTGAAAGCAGGACATTTTTTCTTCTTTGATTCTACTTCTATATTTTTCTTTTTTCTTTTCATTTTTCTGGGATGGGAACAGGAGGGGAGGGGGTTAAAGAGGTTGAGTTCACACATTACCTCTTCATGTTAGTCAATTCTGCATTGAATAGCTGAGTTGGTAGGGCTGAGTTAGGATATTGAAGAACAACCTCTTGTTCAACATTAAGTAGTTCTGTACTCCCAAACCAAGGTGCAAGCTCATTTCCCTCAATATTGTCCAGGTTGGTGCTTTCTAGCCAATCTTCCCATCTTTCAGAAGGAGGACTGAAAGTGCTGCGTTCCCTTGATGTTTGCAGATCACTCAATTTATTTGTTATTTCCACTAGCTGTTGCTCAACTTTAGTCTTCCAAGTCACCAAATCACCATACATGCCCTACCAAAATATAAAATTTCATTGAACTGGAGTTCACAGACATGGACAAATTTAACAAGGATCTAAAAGAAAACGCATTCAACAAAACAAGAATTCCATCAAATTCTGAAAGGGTCAAAAGTGGTGGCGATATACTGCTTATATACCTGCATACCCTTCAAAGAAGTCATAATCTCAGCTAGGCGCTGTTCAGTCATAGCTTTCCACTTCACCAAATCCTTGTGTGTGTCCTGTCAAAAAGAAGAAAAGAGAACACAACTGAACATGGGATATCAAGTGCTATTAGAAACATCAAACCATTGAATAATTTAATAATTCAACATTCACCTCCATCAGATTCATTTCATTCTTCTCTTGCTTCTCAGATATGAGCACCTGCATATCTCTGTCATACAAATATAATTATTAAAGGTGCACATATAATAATAACAATACAAAATTATTTTTGAACTTGGAAGTTTTCAAGTCCAACACCTCTTCATTTTGGCCATTTCTGTTTGAAGCAGTTTCAGTTCATCAGAAAAATCAGTATTCTGAGCAGGCCCACAGTCTGGCCTAAACACAGATGGTGGTATCCAGTAAGGGTCCTGCACCCCAGCATCCTGCCGAACCTTATCCAGGTCAGCACTCTCCAACCAATACTCCATGATTCCTTTGGTGTTGAACCACCGCCGAAACCGCTCAGTCCCTCCAGGTGCCACTTTACCATCAATGTGCTTCAGTAAGTGGTCCAATAGTCCAGTATCACCAATGTGTTTACGGGCAGCCATTCTTAGTGCAGGTCGGGTGATTGGGTTTTCAAAAGTTGCGCCTTCAGCCTTTAAGACTTCCCACATGCTTTGCTCAGCCAGCTCATACCTGCATTACATAGCTGCTTTAATTTACTAATATTTTACCAATAAAAAAGACAGCAACAATAGAAAGAATATCACATATATATTCTACACCTCTCAGTTGACCATCTGTCACTACTATCATGCTTCTTTATCTTAAGCTTACTACAACTTTGCCTTTCCTTCCCACCCAATTCCGCTTTTATCTCTCTTAGCCGAGTAAGGCTAAGGCGCTTTCTCTTCTTAATTTCTGGTATAAGTAAAGGTTCAGCTTTAACAGTCACTTCATCTTTTGAATCCTCTTCCATAGAAATGCTGGACAAATGTTGACTTTGGTTTTCTTCATGCTGGCCAATGAACCTAATTCGACGACAAACACCCCACTGTTCCATTCTTATGCCTCTTAGTTATAGTTACACAAACACTGATTTTCTTAACTGCTCGTTAGTCTCTCACAACTTCTGAACACTCCTGAAGCACATCCAAATCTTGAGTGTACTCAGCTGCAAAAAAATAAAAAAATAAAAATCATTAAGGAGGGCCATTGATTAGCCGCATAATATGTAGGGCTTCAATACCAAAAATTTAGCAAATAAAATATTCCTAATTATGAGCCATACGGCATTATCATTTAAAATTTTGAATAATCAAAAGAAAGAAATAAAATTGCTTACAATATCAACACACATTTTTGTATTATATCCAATATTATAAAGAGTAAAGAAGAACAATCCTTGTTACAATAGATTGCAAATGTAAAATTTGAATTTGGGCAACTATGATTTCAGAAGGAAGGGAAAAATCAATACAAGAATAGACTATCATTTAGTGATTGCTTTTGAAAATTATCTACAAAGTAGAGGTCAGGCCAGCAATATAAATAGCCACACCAACAAAGACCAGCAATTGATGCCAGAAGATGCTCCTTTTGTGAGTAAACCATGGCAGGAATCAATTAACGTATGTCAAATGTCCACAGCCACACCCACATCATCAAAAATATGTTTCTTTACAGAAAGTTATATAGCTATCTGATACACATACAGAATATTACTTCAGAATAGCTTTCTTAATCTTTCAAAGTACTTAAACTAGGGTAGACTTGAAAAAGAGTTGCTCCAACAGGTTTCTCTGTATTGAGATTCCTACATGCTGAGTTCCCCAAGAGACAGTGAAGAAAGGAAGGCAACTGCACTCAGCATGTTATTTGTGGAAATAATCAAATGCCTGTAATACAAGACTCACAATCATCTCAATGCCTGTACCCAGCATGCTATTCCGGTCAAATGATTTTAATTTAAGAAACAACCAAAAAGCCCTTTTTTTCCTTGGGTAAGGGGGTGAATTGGTGTAGAAACACACAGACAGATCATTGACAATAAACTATAATTGTTGTATCTTTTTTCCATTTACTTGCCATATTTTGTTGACAATCATCTAGCTGCATTCCAATAGCTCTCACCCCCAGCCCAAAGAAAGAGCCCCAAAAAGGGGAAAGAGGGAAAAAGAGAAATAATGAGCAGGAAAATAAAACATTACTAGTACAGATGCTTACAAAATCATGCATTTTAAAGGTATACGCTTTCAAGTCTCAAAGGTCCAAAGGAAAGACATTAAGAGGGAGAGAAGGTGAAAGAATAAAACAAACAAAACTTCTCATGACAAACAAGATAAGTCAACCTGGTTAAGCTCTTCAAGAAGATTATCGGCTCGTGATCAGTGATGTGAAACATTGATAGGATCAAATAAAATAGACAATACTGAAAAAGTCTTCATCTGCATATTTCTACATATCGTACCTTCTAAATGTTTTCCACAGGGATCATTTAAATAATTCACTGTCATAGAAGAAGTGCTACATGGAATTATCATGAAAGCCCCTTCAGCTTCCTAGTCCCAAACAAATACAACTCATTTCAAATCATAAACGGGTCACTAGAATCAAAGAAACCTTCTCAAAATCATTTTTTCTTTTCTATAGTTCCAAAGATATGAACTTAACTATTGATGATTTTCAGACTAACCTTATAAGTCTCGGTCACGAACTTAAGCCCACATTAAAGAAGAGAAAAAGTGATGCGGGGGAGGGGTTATAGCCCATATCAAAACAGTATCTCGACATGTGCTGAGGAACAGTGCAGAAAGTTATAGAAGAAAAAAAAACAAAAAAAAACACTCGGAAGACCCACGAAGCAAGCACTGGGTTTCTTGGTATATATACGTGCCTAAACAGTCCATTTAACTGTTCTCTTACATTACATATATATATATATAGAGAGAGTAAAACAATTAAACCCTATGACTAAAATCTCTTACTACTATTATCATCTCCTAGTATTCTCAGCAATTGAACAGGGAAAACAAACAGCATACAGTACCGAGGTAATATCAATCAAACCCAACCCAAACAACTAATTTCGTAGAAAATAAAACGGCCCGACTCAACCAGAACAAATTAGCGTCAGGGAAAAATAAAACAGAAAGCCCTCAACATAAATCCGTATGAAAACCCAAACGAAATTAAGGAAAAGCATTCGCTCCAGAGACAATGTGGTGAGTTCACAGCTACTAGAACACTAAAATCCCTAAAATTTAGGTAGAAATTAAGAATGCCGCAACAAGAAACCTAACGAATGTACCAAACGCGAATTACGCGACTGAGGAGAAAGAATTTTATAGCGGAAGAAGGAAAGGCAAGGGTTTAGCGTACCAGTGGGTGCATCGGCGCGTACAAGAGTAGAAATTGGCGAGACGAGACGCTCCGCCGTTAAACTTGAAAGAAGGAGAAAGAGGAAGAGAGAGCGGCCGACACAGTTCAACACGACCAGTGACTACGCAAATTCTGTAGCAGCCCGCAATAACGTTAACGAAAACGCATGCCTCTTTAAAATACCATACTATACTAAACCCTAACCGCCAAAACCCTCAAATTATTAATAAATTATAAAAAATTAAAAAAACATTATAGGAGACTTCGGCCCCACGGGCTCCTTTTCGGGCCCTTTCTTGCCCTTTTCGGCTCAGTATATCCGCACGCGAGAAATATTCTGGGCGCCCT
This sequence comes from Cercis canadensis, assembly GCA_003255065.1. Lineage (NCBI taxonomy): Eukaryota > Viridiplantae > Streptophyta > Magnoliopsida > Fabales > Fabaceae > Cercis > Cercis canadensis. Next base: position 947,575 of record QAOA01003631.1, on the reverse strand, counting down.
CCTCACTATCTATCTCATTTGATCTCGTCATACCAATGTTTTAAAATTGGACCGGACCAGCCAGTTTGACAGCTCGAACTGGTCCCTGGTGAGTAAAACGGTTCAGTCTATGAGATAAGTTTGATAGTGTTAGTTAAACTAGTCAAAATTGGTGTGAATTGCTTAAAAATCGATGAATCGATACTGTTTTAAATAATCGGTCGGTTCACCTATATGTTTTTTTTTTTAAGATTTCAATTCCTTTTGGACATTTTGGTTTCCGTTTTGACTATTTTCCCCTTTTTCCCCAATTGCTACTTTGCTAAAATTCCTAATCACCAGTGGCGATCAAGCGAAGCTCCGGCCGGCACCGGTAATCTAGTGTCTAGCAGTGACGTGCTTAAAGATCCGACACCGACAATCCAATCGTTCAGTAGCTGCACACTTATGGTTATTCCCTCTCTCTCTTGGTCTCTATCGCATTCAATCTCTGTGACTCTATCCCATCTTTGTTTCTGGTTTTAAACTTGCAAAGTTATAGGCGTTTGGTTATTTTTCATCCAATTTCAATTCCATCTATGTGTCATCTCTCTGATTAATTTCCTTTTTTTATCTGATGTTGTATTTCTTTTTTTATTTGATGCTATCATTTTATATATGCATAATGGATATGCAAATTTCTGTGAAAATGTTCTGGGATTGTCTTTTCCTATTATGGGTAGTTTCAATCTATTGGTTTTGGCTTTACTCTATTCACTTGGTTCTACTTTCTTTGTTTTTTTTGAGAAATATGGTTGATGCACTGAACAAATCATGACATTTGAAATGAATGATATGCTATGGAGGAATTAATCATGTCATTTATGAGTTCATCCGGTTGGACTGTTGGTCAAACTGGTCAAATTACTCTTCAACAACCCACACCAATTATACCTCCAGTCTAATTTTTAGAACATTGCGTCATACTATATAAAACGGTGACACTTAAAGACTGTGGTAATTGACAATATATTTTATATTATTTTTGTTAATATTGAGAACTATATTCGTCTAATGATAAAATATTTAAATAATTTGTAATGAGTCGAAGGTTCAATTATGTCATCTTTCTCCAATAAAAAAAAATTATGTCATCTTTCAACAAAAATTACTTCTACTAGAAAAAGTACTTGGATTTTAATGATAATTGAATAAAGTCATATTAAAAAGTAATAATTGAATCAAGTATAAGAAGATATAAAGTTATGTAACATGTTCTTCGTTATTGAATTTAAATTTAATATTATATAAAATTAGTGTAAAATTTATATTCTATTAATAAAATAATATATTGCTCTTTTTTTTTTCTCGAACGTTATGTTCTTATGTAATTAAAAACAAAATAACTATATTTGAAAAAAAAAAAAAAAAAAAGAGTACGGGTAGGTTTACATCAAATCACATGCCTTGCCTCTTGAATGATTGCTATAACTTGTCTCCTATAGAAAACTTGATTTATATAAAGAAAATATAACTAGGTTAAATACGGTCTAGTGAACATGTAGATGAATTTAATGAAACTCAAATATTATTACGTGTAGATGTAAAAAATATATATGTAAGTATTTATAAGTGAAAAAAAAGTGGATCGACCAAACAATATAACTCTAATCCCATGGCAGCAACGGGATTAATAGCCCCATTCTTTTTATTTTTCCTTTTCCCCCCTTTCCGATTTAAAAGACTTTTCTTCCATTTTTTTTGATGTAAAAAGACTTCGATAATATTATAACTAGAATTTATTTAAGTAATAAGTATTGTCACTGGTTCTGTTTATGAATGACCACTACCACACCATCCAGCAGCATACAAAAGATCAAGGATCATTATCGCAAGTAATCATTCAGGGTCATCTTTCTTGATCGTATCGCCCTCATACCAGCACGTAGGCTTCTTTCTCAATAACAGCTCCTCATGCAGATTGCAGAATGCATTTCACAATCTAACAGACTAACTTTAATGTATATATATAGTTCAAAGACTATTTATTATTTTAATGTGAGAAGCTTTGCTCATGACCCACACTGACGGAGACACACATGTACTTCAATTTTATTTTTTATGAATTTCAGTTCAACATAAACTCCAGGTTATCCTCGTTGGTCAACTCTCTAAAAGACAATGATTTTCCGTTTTCCTTTTATTTTTTTTTATACTTATTAACAACTAGCTAATTGTCCACTGTCTCTTAACTAATGTTCTATTCTTCTTCTTTTTTTGTCATATTCTTTAAACTCAGTGAAAAATAAGTTTATTACAAATAATTGGTTGGTTGACTTATATATTATATTTTAATAATAAAATTATACATCTATTACACTTTATAACTTAATTATCTAAATATTATAATTTTTAAAAAATTAAAAACTAAGAAAAAAATAACTTCGGCCAAGTGAGAACCACTAGACGCATCAGCTACCACGTGGTGTGGCCCCACCGAATACGCCACATGACAATTGGCGTGTTCAGTTGGGTTCAATAGGAACATGCCATCATGCATGGTGCATGTTCCCTTGTCATGCCACCATGCGTGTTCCTAGTCTTCTATGAATTGTTCCCTCTATAGAAAAACTGAAAAGTAAAAAGGTTGTGGTACCATGGGAGAAAACTAGACACGTCAATTGTCACATGGCGCATCCGGTGTAAATACACCGCGTGGCAGCTGGCGCGTCTAGTGGTCTCCACTGGCCTAAGTTGTTTTTTTTTTTAGTTTTTAATTTTTTTTAAAATAATTAAGTTAGAAAGTGTGATAAATGTGCAATTTTATTTTTAAAATGTAATATCCAAGTCAATGATCCAGATAATTTCCAGATTTTATGCTCAATTCCCTGCACCAAGAGAAAAACAAAACTTCACAAGGCAAATTACAAGTGGTCTTTAAAGAATCTACTGCCAATGCTACAAGGGAATTGTATCGAAATTCAGAAGTCTCTCTCATGACTGTTCATATAATATAATATGATTGTCTTGAGCGATTATGAAATGCGCTTAGGAGTTAGCACCAACAAACAGATAACAAGAGAATTTGCATTAATTAGTTATTATACTTGATGGATAAAAGAGAGCAGCCAACTCAAAAGGGAACGAACAGTTATTTCTCTTGTCAAGTTATAGCATGGTTGGCACCGGCCCTAGCACAATACCATAAATAAGAGACTATAAAATGGCATAAACAAATATATATCATGCTAACTATATTTTGATGTGGCTGGCTGGCTGACCCTAGTATATATAGGGCTTTGCCTAAAATGAATTGCAAGAGCTCATAGCACTTTTGAGTACTTATATTCTTTACGTAAAGTAGCATGGAATAAGAATGCATTGCTCCTCGCAAGTTTTGTGGCAAATTTCATTTGTCTATCACTTTCTTGGCTTGCTTCCAATATTCATTGTACTGGACAGCCCCATGTGAATCCAGTATATATCAACCACAGAGGAACTTACATTGATATCAGTATGTAATTTACTTCTCCTCCTTTTCAAGAACTCCACTCTTCACCCAATTTGTCAATAATTTCAGTTAGTTACTGTTCTTTCGTACAACCTGACATGAGACAAAATATCTGACTTTGAAACAAAAAATAAAAATAAAAATTCTCTCTATCATATATGTTATATATATAAAGACATTATGATAATATCAACTCACATTCTGCATCTCATGTTATTTCCCCGTCATTGAGTGCTTTCTCTTTGAGTTTATACTATATTAGCTTTGCTAAAATGCCAAACCGTCAGGATAGTGACGAGACGAGAAGAACACCAAAGGGGCACTTTGTCATTTATGTGGGCAAACAACTCAAACGATTTACCTTACCACTATCTTACTTAAAGAAGCCTATGTTCCAGCAATTATTGGAGAAAGCCGCAGAGTAGTTTAAATTTGGTAGCCAGATGCCATGTGACGAATCAACCTTCGAGAGGGTCATTCAGTTATGCTAAAAGCTAAAAAGCTCTAAGCTCTCGTATGTAATAATGTAAGTAGGTTTGTGAAAATGGGTAAAACTGCTTGGTACGTAACACATTGAGCTCGACCACAGTGATAATACCCATATTTCAATCATTCTTATTTTGAAGAGTAATATGATACTCTCCCACTCTACATCATTCTCTTTTAACAAACTCTTACACATACCTGAACACTTGTAATACCGTCCCACTTAGACTCCTATGAATTAGTGAAACATCTCAGGTCTCAGCCATTTTAAGAACAAGAATGATGTCTGTTATCATTTTTTCTTTCATTATATGGCCATTGACACTAGTGTGAAATGCATTATTCAGGAAAAGCACAGTCATTACTTCCCTTATTCGTTATTTCTAAAACTTAAATGGGTTTCTTGTAAAGTTCAAATAATTAAATCGCAAATCAACACCAAGGGGATTACAGTCACAAAGGATTACGAACCAATCTCATCATTGAGAAGGCAGTGTTTGGTTCAGATATGTTTTGGTGGAAAACTTTTTATTTTGGTCTGCGTACCTGAGATTTTTTAGGTGTACAGTCTTGGTGGAAACTAATCTCACGTATCAAGGGGATTGACCCACACAACAGCTAGCCCATATGTCTGAAGCCCAGTGATCTTATTGGTCCAATAAGGCCTATGGGTCTTCCCTTTCCAATCCAAGAGCCAATGGCTCCAGGCCTCAAACGAGGTAATGTCACAAGAAATATGTGAAGGAGGGCCATGGCAAGTTTATTGCTTTTCTTTTTGGGGTTAAAAGGTACATGCCAAGTCACAGACTCAGAGTCATTGTACTTTGGACTCAGACATGTGGCATAGTATTCACTATCTAAGAAGCACGAACATGAGACTGGTACGATCAACATATAAAGAAGACAAAAATAAATAAATTTCAACATATAAAAGGGAAACTCTTTAACATTAAAATTAGAGAAATGATAAACTTATTACTCATGTCTTATATTTTCTCACAAGTGTGAGCCTCGATTAAATCTAAATCACTTATAAAATATTTTGACTAGATGAAGATCTAATTAAATTACAATTTGAAATTTTAACTAAATTTATGAAAAATTATAAGAGATGTAGTGGCCTAGAAAACTCTTAAAATTACACCTCTTAAAAAGATGAAAACTAATCAATTTTAAAATATAAACTAATATTTTGTATTAAAATTGAAATTAATTTATTAAATTTCGAATCTTGACAGTAATCAAACTTTTAAATAAAAAATTAATATTTCCACAAACTAATGAGTCTAAATGTATATATAATTTTTTTTTTTATAATACAAGATAGATAGCACTACTCTTGAGAAACGAAAAAAATAAAAATTGAACGAAGACTAAATCCCGCAACCCCTATTGGCATGGAATGGTAAAGTGTTTTTTCTTTTATTATACTAAAAGTTTGACATACTCAAAATACTAATAGTGTGTAAGAGTTATTTTCCTTTTATGCTAAAGTCAACCGAGAAATAGATTTGATGAAGGATCACATCTTTTCTAACAGTTGAAATAGATGTGGAAACTCCCTAACAAATTGCTCCCCTCTTCCTTCCTGTAGCCAAGCCAAGGCACTGTCCTCTTTACTGGAAATTTCTCATCAGGGATGAGCAGAGCACTCTTTGAAATCTCTAGTGTTTTTTGAGGAGAGACAACGAGGATGAACAGGAAAACAGGAGTTCCAGTAGTTATTGCGAGGACCGATGCAGGCAAATAGATCCGTACAACACAATTACAAAAAGCAGCTAGCAGCAGCAGTAATCACGCTTCCTTTCTTTCTTTCTTTCAAAACTGACCAGGTACAACACAGAATCATTCCCCACCTCCTCTTTTCCGTCTCTTTCTCTCTCCCCTGGTCTTCTTTGCGTGTTGTAACAATAGAACACAATCTCACCACAATCCTAGTTCTTGAACTGTTCAGATGCAAAGACAATAGGAAACAACAGCAACAGGGCATTATGTTGTGCCTCGGAAAAGAGCGATACTCATCACCTCTAACCTATCCCTCCACCTTTTTTCTCCCTCTCATTCTATGTTTCGTTTCTAATCCCCAAACTCAAAACTATCACAAACAATTTAACCAAGAAAGCCACAGCAAAATTGAACCCCTTTTTGAGACTTTTATATATATTTTTCACAGAGGAAAAGAAGAATTATTTGTTCATTCTTTGATAATGGTCTAATGGGTGTGTGTAAATGCAGTTGTGGTTTAGTAACAGTGGAAAAGCATGCCGTTCCATAAAAGGGCCAAACCAAACCCTACCCTTTTTATCTTTTACCAAACAGAATACTTGATAAAGTAGTAGCCATAACTTATGCACTCATGGCCTCGTCTTCTCACTCCCACCAAAACCTCAAAAACAGCAACAACAACAACATAGAAGAGAAGGCATCAAAAGATGGACAAGAGGAAGAACAAAAAGAATGGCTCGATCTAGGTTTGGGGTTAGGAATTGGCACCTCACGCAGGAAAGTAGCAAGTCGTGGATCAAACCCAGTTTCAGATTCACCTTCACCGTCTTCATCCCTGAAAATACCAAGCAACCATCATCAAATAGAAATAGGGCTAGGGCTAGGGTTAGGGTTAGAAAAGAGTCCAGCTTTAGGGCTAAATGATAATGAGGGTTTGAGGGCTGTTGTGGGTATGGAACCTTTACCTTCTCCAAGTGATTATGATCGCCACAGCTTGTTTGGGTGGTCAGAACCAGATCATTCTAACTATTATCATAACAATAGTAATCATTATGGCATGGTATTGTGGCCATCATGCCAAATGGGTTCACAAGAGTGGCATATGCCAATTCCTTGCGATTCTCATCATTACTGCACCAGAATCAGAAGCCCCCACGAGTCTGGTTTGTGGTTTACGCTACGCTCCTCTACCAACCGGTGAGCAATTTTTTTCCACATCTCCATCATTAGCACGTTACCCTCTCACTAACTTTGTTTGAGAAGTGCACAAGGACAAGTAATCACTCACTAGTCACCACTTTAACTTGTATAATATATTCTCCACTTGTCCATCCTTTTTCTGGCGTTATGAGATACGGAATTAACATTATTACTCTTCCATGTGTCCTCCGTTTACGTTTTAAAGTTTTAGTTCTTGTTTTGTTCTCTCTTTGTGTACAATGGTTCTCTCTTTGAGGGTGTTTGATGGTTGTTTCGACTATGGCAGAACTGGAGAAGCTTTGCCTCAAATACCAAAGGCGTACATTAGAGTGAAGTAAGTGGTGCAAGTTAGTATGCATACCTATCATCATATCAGCGTCACACTTTTTCTCCCTACTTTGCTAATGATGGCGTTCATTGAAATGAGTGAAAAAGCTGACTCACTTTTTTGTCTTTTTTTTCTTTTTAGTTTTGGTTTCTTGCCCTTTTTCTGTCTTTCCTTTCTGATTATATATATATATTTTTTTGTTTTGTGTTGTAAAGAGACGAAAACATGACCATCTTCATGGTTAAAAAGTATCTGGTTACAAAACTTGGTCTCTCCGACGAAGCTGAGGTAATGAGCTTCTCTTTCTCTCTCTTATTTATTTAGTGTAATTGATTATAAAGGTTAATAAAGCACAAAACATGCATGGATTGTTTTAGTGAAATGACAAGCCCTCATTACGTGGGTCAAGTTATGTGAATGATATCTCTGCTCCCATGCATGCTGGCAGATTTTATGCCATGGGAATCATATTTTAGGGTTTAGACAAAGGGTAGGGCACCCTAGTGTGGAGAGTAGACCATTAATGATAGAGTTATCTGACCGAGTTTCATCATTTGCATCAACATCTTTTCATGAATCACTTCACTTAGAAGAACGGCTAGTTCATGATCAGGAAGCTAGGCCATTCTGCTTGGTCCCCTTTCAGTTGCTCGGTTGTGGAAGTACATTTAATCATCTCTAGTGATCGGTGGTGGAAGTGCGTTTAATCATCTCATATTTGTGACCCATGTGAATCAGATCTTCCAAATTCTTGTGAATGCTGTATGTTGAGCCATGGCTATAAAATTGCGCTGCTAACCCTATGCATTTTAACCAGGAAGATATCCTCCCCATTTACATTGTTTCAGTGCTTGCTGCCCTTGTGATCATTAGATCAATTTGGCTTGTTAGGAAAAACTTGATGTTAAAGATAGATAGCTAAGATAAAATATTTGGTTCTGGCGTTTGATTGTATGAAAATTTACTAGTCTTGTTGAGGTCAGTTTTGTTGCACGTCTTATTACTATTTAATTAAGTTCTGGGACAGTAGCTGACGATGCCTGATTTGGGGGTGAATAAGTTGGGTGGACCGCGTAATACCTGCACAGTAATAGAGTGTTAAGAGTTGGGTGGTAATAATCGAGCTCCGATGTCTAAGTTAGTGTAGTACAAGCTAGATAATATGCAAAATGCTGAAGTTAAGCAAAAGTCTTTATATCTGTCACATTGGGGGTTATTTATAGGTAGTGCTTGAGGGACATGGAAGGCATATACAGACTTGTTGGTGTGGGCCTTTAGCTAAATGGGCCTGGAAGTTATTGGGCCGAATATTGGGTATCTACAGTAGCACTTCCCCATAAGCTTGTAGCAGTACATAATCTTTAGTTTATAGGGTCATGGCATTTTTATCGGGCCTTAATAATGACTGATTTACATCACACTATGCACTTAATTTGATCATTGAGAAGTTTCCCCAATTGATATAGTATCCATTTGTGGTCAACCAAACAAGATTTTTATTTTTCGGGAAAAAGGGTCTATCTGTGATCGAGGAAGGAGTATTAAGAAGCGAGATTCTTGTCTAAGAAGAAGAATTATGGTTGTAGATCACAGGAAGCCAATAAGAAAGTTCAGTTTTACATTAATAGATTGCAATAAGATCCTTCACAAGAATGCTTAAGATAGAGGCCTACCTATGAATGGAATCTTCTCCATTAAATAAAAAGATAATATATTGTTTAGCTTGCACAATTGAGAACTGTGGTATATAAAGTTGAGTTAAGAACCGTAAGACATGATAACAAGACCATTGTGAACTATAAATTTTGTGCTTACTATGGTTTGCAAATATGGATATTGGAGATAGGAGAAATACCATAGGCTTGATACATTTTGTCCTTAATTGAGAGGTATATTTTCTAGTGAAATTTAACGAGGCTCAAATCTTGGGACATACTAAGTTATGTTCCATGGTTTGGGGTAACGCTACCTACAACTAGTCCTTAATTTTGGTACAATTATCTTGAAAAATTAAATCACTAACACTCGAACAATTTCAGGCAATTTGAGTTACATTGGATAAAAGGATTCACAATTCTTAGTTAACCTTTTTTAAACTTTTTTTTTTTTGTTTTCAAACACTTTTCCTATGTAGCTTGTTTGTACATTTTAGAGGAAATTTATTTTAACTGATTGGTGACAAAGTTTTTAAGGTTTTTCACAATAGTACCAAATCAGATTTGGATTTTCTGTGGCTGCGATGGTAGCTTAGTTGCCTAGCTTAGTTGCCCCCTTGAATCTTTCTTGTTGTCCTGCAGATATAAGTTAAATCAATTGGCCAATTCATGACAAAATGAGCTTTGTAGACACAACTTCACCACCAAGAATTAAATCTTTCTTGTTTATTGGAGTCATGACTCGTCTAGTTAATCTGAACTTACATATCTTCCATGCTGTTAACCTACTAGAATCAAAAGTGGTCTGGTTAGTGATAGTACATATTTTGTGGCAGACACTTGCTATAAATAATGAATAGATGGGAGAACATATGAATCACAAATTTTGACATTGATTCGCAGTAAATTTTAGAAGGTTATATTGGGGAAAAGAAGGTTGTGCAGTCATGCTTCAAGATCATGCCATTTCTGGTTCCTTTTGTTCCTGTCTGAATACCTTCTGCCTCTTAGAGCATTTGCTGTTACCGCATGATGTTTCTAGAATGCAGTGTAACGCTGAGTTCCATCATATTGTTTCCCTATTAGAAAGTAAAACGAAAATCATTATAGACACTTGAAGTTACTTTCGGAGTTGCTGAATTTTGTTTCCTGCAGTCATTCCTGAGGTTCATAACCCTGTAAAAGATCTAATATATATTTTCAAATATATGAAATGGCTCTTCTGAAAATGTTTGTAAAGCCCATTTATTAGCTTTCTTCGAAGAATTGAGTAACTAAAATTTTATCTTTGGTGGCCAAGTCTTTAAATTAAGACAGATGAATCAAACTATAGTAAGATTAGTTACGACAAAAGAGAGTTTTACTGCTTTTGCATAACTACGAGTTTAGACTGATACTTTAAGTTTCTCACTTGTATATATTCTATCTATCTTGTCATTTGCACGCAGAGAAATATGCAAATACTTTATTATTATTTTTAGTTCACATTTGTTATTTTATTATTATTTTGCTGACAAATTCATCATCACATTAAAAAGAGATAGAGATGTAAAGAGACCTTTTGTTGATACCCATTTTTATGTTACCGATTCTATTCTATTAGCGTAGCATCTCATAAAGATATTTGCAGGTTTAATCAGTGTGGTGAATTAAATTTTTACCGTCTATCATTAATTACTTTTTAACTACAGATTGATATCTCATGCATGGGTCAGAGCTTGTCGCAAATGCAAACCTTGAAGCAAGTAAGGGACACTGTTTGGCTGCCTAGACTGGTACAATCTGTAAACACCACCACTATATCACTTGGAGACGCCCATGACATGTTCACCAACCATTTAATGTCATTGCTTTACCGAAAACGATGCATCTTCAACTGATACTTACTTGTGCGCCTTATCAAATTGTACATCATTTAAGAACTAATTATCATTTACATGAAGCATTCTCCTTTTTCAATTCAGACCCAAGTAATCTGTGTGTGTTTGTGCGCACATGCGTGTTTGAAGATTGAAGAAGAACGTTATTAGAAAAAGCAAAAGTAAACAAGAGGATAATGAATTTGTGATTCTTTTCTTTTTGCTCCTCTTGGGATTATTTTCGTCCCCTCGACTCCAAAAGCAGGCCCAACTTGTACCGAAACTAGGAATTAACGACATCTTCAGAGTAAGTAGAAATATTCCCTTCAGAATTTTACCATTTACAGACCCATAATTGTCATGAATCTCGCGATATAGGTAGATATGTTGGTCTCAATCAACACAGAATTATATTACTAAGATTGGAAATACTCACTTGCCTAATAAGAGAAAGATATAATATCATCACAGATTGGGAAAGAGTCAGAGATAAGTATAGTCACATAGATTGGAGAGAGATAGAAATTAGTTATGGTGAGCACTATCCTACTTCTCTCTACACTCCTTCACTTCATGCAAAGACCCAATGAGAGTTACAATGTGATTTTGGTGTCATTGTGAAGATCTCGAAAAATTGAGTTACTCAATATGTGTCAAGATACAGTTCTTCATAAAATACAAGAACGACATAACATAAGAAATCGTACTAGAAAATAACTTTTTCAAGTTTACTTTTTGACACGGTTTTTTATATCATGCCTTTCTTATATTTTATAAGGAATTGTGTGTTTTAGCACATACTATGTTACTCAATTTTTTAAGATCTTCCCAATAACACTGTAAGTCCCACTGGGTCCCATTCAACTGAGAGGCATTGTAGCAAGGAGTAGCATAAGGGAGTGCAACTTAACCCTCACCATTAGGTTATACATGACCATCCACATTTCCTCGGGAAGTAGCTGACTCTACACTATAGCTTGTTCGTTTCAAACTCAGTGGACTCTGTTTCCATCAACGTTTTCCCAGTAATAGCTGACTCGGTTGAATCTGAGTTTGAAACTCTATTTCCATTTACGTTTTCCCAATAATAGCTAACTCTGTCATACTCAGATTCAACCGTCAACATTTTCCTGAGAATAGCTGGGGAGGAAAAGAAGAGAGTTAGATTCCTCTTGTGTTGGATGTTTGATAAGAGAAGGAAAGAGAATATCCATTCCCTTGCTTGGATGTTGGAGTGAAAATGAAACGGTAGAGAATAAGGTGGTTTGAGCCCCTTCCCTCCCCTTACTCAAAAATCTTGGAAACAAGGTTTTGGGTACCTTTTCCCCTCCATCCCTTCAATTCAAACATAGGGACCGAGGATCATTCCCAAATAATCACAGTTAAAATGTCAAATGATACCTGATCTTGAAGACCTTTACTCCAACTTGAGTTGAACACTTAGAAGTTATCATTATTAACAAACATTTATCAAAGAAATCAGAACAAACACATCAGACATCATATTCTAAGACAGATTTGAACATACCTTCATTGAACTTAATGACAAACCAAATTTGTTATGAACAGACCCAACTCCAGAGTCAAGTCTATGCAAATCAAATGGTACATAATGAAAGCGACTTTCAGAATATATAAAATTCATCAACAAGCTGTATCAGGAAAGTAAGTTATCTTACAGGGAGATAGTTCCTTCCATGTATAAGGGGAGTAAAAAGAAGAAAAATTACTAGACAGATACCATTGTTGAGTGTTGACCATGAGTGAAGAGAACATAGTAAAAGTTTGAATTACTTTCTAGAACATAAAAGTTTTAGTTGTCAATCACAAACAGACAAGGCCAACAGGTAAAAATATCAAAAGCAGACTACTTAAGACACCAAGTCATCAATAAATTCCAAGAGACTAACCAAATTCATTAAAAATTATTACATATAGTAAACATAATCATGACAGAGACTTTATATAAAACAAGACCAAAGTAAGTCACACACAAAAAAAAATTCTTACACAGAGTCACTAAAAAAATTTGAACCTAACAGAAAAATACAGGAAAGAATTGTATGCATTAATACATGATATAGGAATCTCAATTTAGAAGTCATACCTTGAGCTATGTTTCAAAGAAATTTAATAGATTGGAATGCTGTTGATGCTTGGGCACTGGCAACATCAACCCACAATTTACATCATTTTTGCGTGCAAGATCAGAATCATTATTCTACAACTTTTTCACTCAACCACCCAGTTCCCCTAATTTCTAGTCCTCCACATGTTGGAAAGCATCAAGTTACGCTACGCATACACGTTGATAACCGGCTTCATTCAACATCACGAACTGAAAAAGATAAGATAATTTCTTCTGGAAAATCTCAATAAAACACCAGCAAAACGAGAACAAAACTATTTCCAATTTGCTAGACAAAGGAACGGGAGATATATCCCCAAGCATTTTGGATCCCGAGGTGTGAATCTAATATAATCGGAATCTCAAAACAGTAAACCCAGGGAATCAGAAATTCATGGAATGAGCAGAGCAGAAAAATAATTGTTCAGGATCATTGCACGCAAAAATGATGAAAATTATATGGGTCAGAATTGTCCTGTCTACAGAGGTAGCAGCGGCAGAAAGGATAAATGAATAAAGACAAGAAGTCAATCTATAAGCCCGATCCAACAACCCTAATTTTGTAACCAGTGCTCAGTAATTAATTGAGGAAATATAAAATGTAAAATTGATAACTGCTTAAAACTTTAGTCGTTATCCAAAATACTTACCATTTTTAACCCAAATCAACCAAGCATCTCCATATGGAAACTATAAATTTATACTGCTTGGAGACTTGGAGTTGGGGCCAGGTCGTACTCTCCTCGCTGCTTGGTTGGCAAGAAAACCGTGAACGAAAGAGAAAGGTAAGAGAGAGAGAGCAGCCGGCATTGAATTTGTGCTAACAGTAACAGCCAACAAGAAGTGCGGAGCGCGCTTGCTGTCTCATCCAACGGCTATAATCTTACCACCTGTTGGCTACTCTTTCTTTATTATTTTTCTATTGACTATTTCTTTTGATAGTTCTGTTGATTTTTTTTTTTTAATTCTAACTCTCTTGCAAAGCTATTATAAATAGATATTGTTTAAGTCAAATATTTGGTGCTTTTGTTTACTATAAATAGTTAATAACATATTTACTATAAATGAATTAATAACATATTTATACTTTCATCCTCAATGAAATAAAGCAGACATTAATATAGAAAAATACCCTACAAAATTAGATCATTCAAAAAGAAATTACAGAATTACAAATTAATGCATGCCTTATTGAATTTTTTTGTCATTGTTTAAGGTAGGATGTAAAATAATACACACATATTATAATGTTACTCATCATTTCTTTTGTAATCAAAAGGCTCTACATTTTTTTTTACTGAAGGGAATATTATTTTTTAGCATCGCTATTAAATAAAAAGAAAAATAAATGAATGCATTTTACTTTATATGTTAACAGGTGCTTGACATATAAAGTAAGTATATTCTCTCACGTTAATTTTGTTTTTTAAATACCAAATATTGTGCATTAATAATCTTACGTGATTTGTTTCTGACCTTTTGATGGCTTCGTTTTTTTGATTTTTTTAATATGCTAGGGACTTAGGGGGGCCTTTCAAATAATAATGTCATGCGCATTTTACCAGCTTTTGCCATTCTGGCGGTGATTCAGAATGACTTGGCAAAACTAGTATACTTTTGTTTTTTTTTTGGCAAAACTAGAATACTAACACTACTACCAACAAGCGTGTAGATCAGCTGGTAATAAACTGTTCTAGCTTAACTAAGGGTTTCGGGTTCGAGCCCTTAAGAATGCAGCTGCGTCTGTTGGAAGAGCTTTACCGCCCTTGTGGTTCTTCCTGACTCGAAACTGGATTAATCGGACGAAACTCAGACACGAGTGAGTAACCAAAAAAAGAATACTAACACTACTTCCTTCTTTTCTTTTATATCTGAAAAACATACTGCTACTTGTCGGCTTTCCGTTTTCTTTTGTTATAGCCTAAAATTATGTTGGGCGCCCAAACGTGATTTCGTGCTATCCAATGGAAACAGGAAAACCAAACACTCAATTTATTAACAATTTTATAATCAGCCCAAAAATAAGTGTTTTTTTTTTTTTTCCCATTACACAATGACGTTAGATTTTTGTCCCCGTGATATGAGATAATAGAGTTTTAAATTTGAGATCTCAATCTTGTTAAGAAAATCATTAAATTAATTATATTGTGTGTACTTATATAAATAAAAAATTAAGTTAAATTTTGTAAGTGTCACACTTAATGTGTGACTAATGCTTTTTAGGCTTTTATTGAGAATTAAAGAGTTTTGACACTTTTTTAATACATTGTAGTACACGGTACAATCGTCATGCAATTTTTTTTTTTTTTTATGTTATCAGTAAATTAGATTAATTAACAATTTAACATTTATATAAAAAAAATTAGTTTGTACTTGGGATATCTTCACGTTATTTGAATATGAGATTAATCTTTATTCAGGATGAGAGCAATAATTAATAAATTTTTTTCAACAAATGTAACTCTAAAAATTCAAACTTAATACTCTTAACCCATAATGTCTTGAAGTCCAACCTATTTTTATTGTGCTAACACTTTATTGATAATATATATATATATATATATTTCATAGCAATTGATTTCGCGAAATCATTGCATTTCACGTGATTAAGAATGAAGCAAAGCCAAAATGGGTGGCGGTGGAGATGGACAATATAATTATTCGTATCATTGGCTAAGTGGAGGTCCACAATCTACTTAATGCTAATGCGAGTACTGCCAACAGAATGCATACATAGAAATATTATAAAAGAATAACCCATATATATATTTTTTTTATTGGAAGAATAATCCATATTTACAATATTGGAAGTGCGACAAACATGGATATGCTTATGAGGACAGTATGAGATTCTTTACACATTTTTCTATAACCTATTTTCATTAGACAGAATGATCGATGCTATGGTTTAGTTTTGATTATTTCAATTATAATTTTCTAACAAAAGAGCCACAAACTTAAGATGCTTCCGTTGAACTTGCAGATAATGCCTTCTTAAATAGGTTCATACCATTTTGTATTTAAAAAGGTGTCACATATGGTTTTCAAGGAGAAATTAATCATGTATTCTACATATATTAGAAAAATATCAAACAATTTATAATTAAGTAGTATTGATATTATTTGAAGGATTTGTGAATTATATATTCGAATCTCAAATCATAATTAAAAGTACCAAAAGCATATTAAAAAAAAATAAAAGTCAATAAATTACACACAAAAATATATTTTTAAAGAATAAATAAAAAAAGTTGTTAGGTGTGAAATGTGAACTAGCATCAGAAAACTTAGGTGGTTTAAAAATTAAAATTAAGTTTACAATTTACAATTCCATAAAAAATAATTCATTTTAACATGCCGTTAAGGTTTTTTTTGGCCATACATCAATAAAATGCTTGTTTAAAAGTATTTTTATAAAGAAATATGTATTCCATTTTTTCTCTTCCTTTTGTTTCACCCTTGATGATGCACTTTAATTTTGAGCTTGAGTAACTTGTACTTAATATTAAAAAAAAAAAAAAACTTTTACAATTAAGCATTTAAGCTTATTACAGATTTCAAATCATTGTAGCTTGCTTGAGGGTGAGACAATATCATGGCATTCATGTAGTAGTGATGAAGATGAGTGAATGCACATTGGGTGCATTAATTTAATTTTTTGGTTTTAATGATAAAACATCGTCGGGTGATATTGTATTAATTTAGATAAGAAGAAATGAAGTTGAAGGTTGGGCATGCAGTTAAACAAAGAGTAGAATAGAATGGAGAGGGCCCATTCCAGATAGTCCTTGGCCCGCATTTGCAAATGTAGCGGAAAATTAACTGACAGGCCAACCAAGAGCGTGATTATAAAATTGATGGAAAGTGTAGGGGATAACATGCCTGGAAATTGTACCCAATACTCACGCTCCCACCACGAAACTGTACAACACTGCCATTACCAAATCAAGCTTTAGGCAATGGCTACTGGCTAGGCAGTGCTAGACAGCAAATGAAGAATTAATCTTGGTTGCCAAACGAGAAGCTTTGCCAGTGGTGGTTTTGGGTTTGGCTGGTCAAAAGTAAAACTAAACATAAAACATAGGAATGAAGAACCACAGGCACAGCAGCTTTTGAGAATCAGATAAAAAGAAAAAAGAGAAAGCAGGTGTTTGTGGTTAGGGAGTGAGAGTAAGGTGAGAGAAGAGCGTTACAAGTGACGCGCTAGAAGAATATGAGTGGAGGGGTTAGAGAAATTGCGAAACATCATTTTCCATGGGACCAACTGCCAAGGCAAGAAGGCCTATGGAAATGGAATGGGGTCAGACATGGTCATTGGGTTTTCCCCAGCTTTTTTTAGAGCTTCCCATCTTGTCGTTGTTGGTTGGTTTATTGCTTCTGTGTTGACAGCTTTAGAAATGGTTCCTTTCCTTTCCCTCTTCATACTCGATTAGTGCCACTGCCTCCTAAATCTATGCCACTTCCCAACATTTAACCGCATATAACAGTAAGTAACCATTCCGTACCATAAGAACCACATTCGATTAAAAAACGTTTCCCATTTGCCACAACAACAACTAAGTGCCATCCTCTTACAGCTTATGAATCAAGATGATCCTCCTTAAATGCTTGGAGATCTCCGCTATTCATCATTCTCATTTTCATTCTAGTCCCACATTTTCCTTCTGCTTTTGGCTTCAATGCTGCACCTTGTCATCTTCTTTACCCATTGCCACGTTTGGGTTAAAGAATGTTGCTTTCAAGGTTTCGGGAGATCTTTGAACTCTGTCTTTACAAGTTTCCAGCTTTTGGGTATTTTTCAGGATCGCCTTGGTGGTCGAGATGCAATTAGGTGATTGAACGCTTGGCTTAATATTATTCCTTCTTTTCACATTTTCTTTTTGTTCATTCATTCCCCTTTTTCCTTTCCCATATTCAAGCAAGTTGTGCATTGATATAAAATAATATTTGATAGTTTTAGTGAAAATGTGGCAACATTATATTGCTGATAGAGTTCTATGGTGAGTGTGTGTGTGCGCGTTTAATTGCTGATAGATATTGTCATTGTGGTTGTGCGTTTTGCAAAATGGGAATTTTTTATACTGCCATAGATCGATTATGCGTTTCTCTTTTGTTGCAATTAGTTTACTAGGTAAGTTTTCAGGGTTAAAAGAATTAGAATTATTGATTTGACTAACAAAAGTATTTGTGTATTATGATGTATCTGATGCATAATCTTAACAATATGAATCAGGTTTTCTGCAAAATGGTTTGGATTCATCTCCGGGGCAAAGTGTGGATGGAAGTTTCAGGAAGTCTAACTCTGGTTTGTATTAATGTTTTCCTTTGTTCCAATTTTCTCTACAGTAGGGCATATCTAGTTAGTAGCCTATTCTTTGTTCTATAATGTGGTTTGCAATGCACTAGTGACTCTTGTTTGAATTAATGTCTTCCTTTGTTCAATTTTTCTCTACAGTAGGGGATATATACTTAGTAGCCTATTCTTTGATCTACATGTGGTTTGCAATGCATTAGTTTATCGGATCTTCCTGAAAGGTGATCTCAGTTCAAAAATTCATTTATGAGAAATTAAAGAGGGGGATAATGCTGCCTAAGTAGTCGCAAACTCCAAAAAATAGTAATAAATAAAAATAAAATGTATGATTGATGACTCTTATCAATTGTGAATGGAAAGAAAACCTCGCTGCTACAAAAACCTGGGGTTGTTACTGCACATCCTCAAGTTCTTTTGATGTGGGTTTAGTAACCTTATGCAACAATTCTTGGCCATGCTT
The DNA here is from genome assembly GCA_003255065.1 of Cercis canadensis. Lineage (NCBI taxonomy): Eukaryota > Viridiplantae > Streptophyta > Magnoliopsida > Fabales > Fabaceae > Cercis > Cercis canadensis. Next base: position 928,951 of record QAOA01003631.1, on the reverse strand, counting down.
TTTTTTTTCTGGGGTGGGTTCTTTCATTGAAGTTTCAATGTCTTGATGCCTCATTAACTCTGTGATTCTACACAGTAATTATTAATGGCAGTATTATTCAAATCATGCAGAATGTATTGCATTTTCCTGTTCTATAGTACTTGGACGCCTTTGTCTTTTTGTGGTGTTTTTGTGCCTGGAAGTAACTTTAACAAATAACTAGTAACAGACATATATATAAAAAAAAAAAAAAAAAAAAAAAAAAAAAAAAAAAAAAAAAAAAAAAAAAAAGTAATAGGATGTAGTTGTTTTTCCTTATTTGCTATTGTAAGTATGTTGTTACTACTATTGATGAGTAGTGATATGGTTTTTTGTGTTGCAGTTATTTCTGCTCGTAGCATCTCTGGAATTTCAGGATCAAGCAAGTTTGTTCCTATTTCCAAAAGAGTGCTCAAGGGGCTCAAAGACTATGGAAGGAAACTTGTTGACCTGGAGTTTTTCACACAGAATCTTGAGGATTGGGTCCTGGAGAATCTAAATGCTGATTCAGCTGATGGGAAACAATGTTTCAGTTCCCCCTTCACAACTGATGAATTGCGCAAACTTGATTTGGCACTGGAAGGGGTTCCATTTCAGCAACTGGTACGTATGCCAAGCTTTTCTGATATCTTCAGTGATCTCATAGAAGATCAGTATCTAGCAGTAGAAGATTTCCTTCATGCCATAATTATTGGCCTCTGGCGTACATTTTGGCATAAAAGTGGACCATTGCCTTCATTTGTGTCTTGCCCCTCTCATCCTGGTTCCAAGTTTTCTAGTGTTGAAAAGGCAATATCGAGGGGAAGGCTTATGGAACTATGTGGTTTAGCTTTGATGTCAAAAACTGGAAGTGATTTAAAAGTTAAATGGGATCAAGTGATGGAGTTTGCCTTATTTAAGCCAGAAGTATTCTCAGAAAATGATTTAAGAGTATCTGCCCGTACTATTTGTGAAGCTCTCTTTTATGGTTTTCATGTACTCATTTCTCGGAGTTTGAGCAGGATCAGTTCTGTCAATAGTGATTCTGTTTTCCTTGTAATTCTAGATTCTAAATACGGTGGGGTGGTAAAGTTTAGTGGTGACCTTAGCAAACTTGATTTATTAAACTCATCCAATCCATACCACTCTGTGGCTGAATGGATCAAAAGCTATGCTGAAGTTGGTGTTACCCCAGTGGGACAAATTTGGAACCAATTAGGAAATGCAAACTGGGGGGACATAGGAACTCTGCAGATACTTTTGGCAACTTTCTACTCCATTGCTCAATGGAATGGACCGCCTAGAAAATCAGTAGCTTCATTAATCTCTGATCATAGTCTCCGCCTTGAGAAGCGTAGGACAGAATGCCGCATCATTGAGAATGGAAATGCACTGGTTCCTTATGAAGGAGCATCAAACCATCAAGCAGGAGAGATTGTTGAACTTGACCAGAATGATCTATTTCTCAAAAGGCAAGCATCACGTCTGAACCTGAGGCAGGGTGACATTTTGCTACTGGATGATATACAGCAAGGTCAGAAAAGTTTCCAAATTCAGGAGTCTCTGGTAGGAGGGAACTATTATCTCTACAGTGCTTATAGTCTTGATTATGCCTCAGAGTTACTAACTTTATATGTAGGTGCCCATCCATCGAGACTTGAACCATCTTGGGAGGATATGAGCCTCTGGTTCCAAGTACAGCGTCAAACCAAAGTGCTAAACATTTTAAGGAATCAGGGTATCTTAAGCAAATATTTACCTGAAATTGTAGCCTCTGGGCGGATTTTACATTCTGGTCCCTGCAAAAAGGAGAGCCCTGGGGGAAGATGTGATCACCCATGGTGTGGCACCCCAATATTGGTGACATGTCCAGTTGGGGAACCACTTTCATCTGTAGTTGCTAATGAGGGGCCATTTTCTGCTAATGAAGCAATTCGGTGCTGCCGGGACTGTTTAGCTGCTCTAAGAAGTGCAGCCACGGCTAATGTCCAGCATGGTGATATTTGTCCCGAAAACATCATTCGTGTTATTGAAAAGCAAGGGGCAGGAAACCAATTCATATATGTTCCCATATCGTGGGGGCGTGCTGTATTGGAAGATAGGGACAGCCCTGCTATAAATTTGCAGTTCTCATCATCACATGCCCTGCAGCACGGCAAGCTTTGTCCATCATCTGATGCTGAAAGTATTGTGTACCTCCTCTTTTTTATTTGTGGGGGAACTATGCAGCAACAAGATTCTATTGAATCTGCTTTACAATGGAGGGAGAGAAGCTGGGCAAAGCGTTTGATCCAGCAACATTTTGGGCAGGTTTCTGCTCTCTTAAAGGCATTTGCTGATTATGTGGATAGCCTTTGTGGAACTCCATACACTATTGACTATGATATATGGTTGAAAAGGTTGGACAAAGCTGTGGAAGGCTCCGGCTTAGCAGATAGAGGTAAAATGATTGAGGAAGTAGCCGCCATAACATTGAGATTAGAGGATGCTGCTGAGTCTTCAGGAGCTTCTGGCCTTTAATTTGGTGCTGAAGACTGATTTTGGTGATTTATTTTTGTAAATGGCTAGTGGGATGATTCAAAAGCATATTATTGTGTGCAGGACTCTTGAGATTTAACTATGATTTTGGCATCTTCCTTGGCGAAGTTTTTTTTTTTTTTTTTGGTATAAAAAAATTTAGGATGAGGACGGGTTACTCTATTTAAAGGTTAGGGTATATCATAGGCTTCAACGAAAGCTTATAGTGATATATATAAATTATCTACTAAAAGGGAATTGCTTACTTTGGGATTCAAACCTAAAGCTTACAAGTGAAGCAATTCAATCCTTATTAGCTGAATTAACCCCATTGGCTCTTGGCAATGTATTTCTTGGAGTGTTAATTGGTCTTTGTTCCAATTACGAAGTTGATAATGAAATTCTTGTCTATTATCCACTCGCTGTATGCTAAACTACCATTATTATGCGTCTTTGCTTGGAAAGCTTCAAGAGCGACTTAAATAAATCAAGAGCTTAAGAAAGTTTGCACTATACTCTTCAAAGATTTTTTTTTTCTTTTTTTTACTTGGTCTTCATACTTCGAGCTACATTATTATCAAATAATAATTTAATAACAATAAAAAATAAACTGAGATACAAATGAAAACAGGATTTAATTATTTATAGTTATTATCTTAGTTCTGTAAGATATTACTAATCATGAATGGATAAAAAAAAAAAAAAATACTTGCGAAAAGGCTAAATTTATTGGATTAAAAAAATCCCAAAAGAGAAAATTGCGAAAATTGTGATGAAATCATGAAAGGATCAAAGGAATTCCTCCTGGAAAAAGAATAATAAATAAATAAATAAATAAATAAATAAATATATATATATATATATATATATATATATATATATATATATATATATATGTTTTAAACTTTAAATGTATTGCAGGTCCTTATAGCTTTGATAAATTTTGAATCATGTTATTATAGTTTTTTTTTGGGAGTATTTATAGTTTGAAATTTTTTTAATCGGGCTTCTGTTGTTATTCTAAATCATAAATTTGTTAGTTTAGTGCTCATATGTCAAATAAATTGTCTATGTGACAATAAAAAAAGTTGATGTGGCGCTAAAGTAACACACAAATTGTCAAAGTAAAGAGAGAATGGAAGAAGAGAAAAGATAATATGATGACAATTTTTGTGCCACTTTGGCGCCACATCAACTTCTTTTATTGTCACATAGACAAGTCGTTTATTATATGAACACTAACTAACAAATTTATAATTTGAAGTAACAGAAATGACATAATTAAAAAAAATTCAAACTATAAGTACCCTAAAAGAAGAAAAAAATTATAAAGACCTAATTCAAAATTCATCCAAACTATAAGGACTTGTAGTAGATTTAAATTATATATAGGGGCAAATCTTAATACAGACGATAACTGCCCCAACAAAAAAAAAAATTAATTAAGTTTCTTAAAAAAATATTTGTCCATTCAATTTTTTTAAAAAAACTAAATATAAACCCCTCAAAACAAATTAATAAAATGTTTAAGTCCACTTATACAAATCTAATTCAAAGTTCAATAGCCCACTTGCTACTTAATTTATTTTTCAAAATTAATTATATATATAAAAAAGAAAATAAAATTAGAAAGTCTAATAGCTTTAGTTATAATACTAATGCTTTTTACTTTACCAATTAGGCAATTACAATCTTTTCTTAAACGGTAACCCACTTTCTTTCTTTACTTTTGTCTCTTTATCTTTTTATTTGTTTATCTCTTTTTCTTCTTCTTTCTCACGCCGACTTGCAGCTTCTTTGTCTCTTTCTCTTTTTGTTTACTTGTGTCTTTCACCCTTAAGAGCAATCAACCAACATTTTTAATAGGTAAAAAATATTTTATTTATTATTCAGCATAGACAATAATTTTGTTTTAGTTTATATTCATTGCATTGACTTGAGTTTTTCTTATAGGAAAATAATAAAGAAGAGTCTTGGAGAAAGAGAAATGAAATATATCTTGCTCTTGCTATGTGAGTTTTTTTCTCTAATTTATTTCTTGTTCCTTTTAATTGTTGTTATATTTTATTTCTATTTTGAAGTTCATATACCTTCTAAGATAAGTATGAATAATTTATTTCAAATAAAATTATAGGTTTGTTTGCTTAAAATATAAACACTTGTTGAATTGATGAATTGAAATATTAATTTGTTAATCAAAGGAGCATCCTATATAACTTGTAAGTATTTCTCATTTCATGAATCTTGGAATTGAATACTAGCTGCTTATAAATTATAGTTGTTTGAATTATCTAAATCATTTTTAGGTTATTTTGAAGTGATAAGTTTATCCTAAAATAACATAATTGTGAAGACTAAGAAAATTGATGCATTTTTCAAGAGAAAAACTAATGACAAAGAGGAAAGTAGTATAGCTTATCCATGTTCACCTCATGACTTGTCTTGATAATGCTCAAACATCCGAATGTGAGGAACAACCTTCTAAGATTTTGAAGGTTACTTCTAATGAATTTGATATTAATTCTTTGGTGCGTAACTCGAGCCAACACTGTCAAATATGATAATATCCTGTAAACTAAAGAGATGAAGTCCGAAGGGCTTATTTAATGGGGCCCATATCAACCTAAACTTAAAAGTTATCCTCTTATTAGAACTATCTTTTTGAGTTTCGTAATATCTTTTTATGCTTTTGTAATTAACATGACATCTATAACAAATCAAGATTAATATACATTTTATCTTATACAATATAACTGTTTATCTTTGTGAAAAAATATTATAATATATGATATATTTTATCTCTAAATACAAATATTATAAAAGATATATATTATTATAATTTTTTTTATTAATTATTAAGTATCTTTTTGTCCCTCAATAATTTTGTTCAAGATCCACCGTATGGTGACACCGTAGACCGGCGTTCATTTGGAACATGGAACTTCTTCTCATGCACGCTTTTCGACCGTTCAATCTGCGCATAGTTTATAAACCCTTGACAAACAGTTTATAGGAGACTGGTATTAAAATCGTTGGGTTCTGTATTCGAATCCGTAGCAAAAAAAAAACAACAGTTCATAAACCTTTGATTTCTTTCTCCGAAACAGAGAAAATAAAAGACCTTTATGATCAATTAACTGGAGATAATGGTGGAATCAGGAGAATGCTCTGGAGCTAAATCCTCAGATGAAGTCTGGGCCAAGCTTGGTAAACATTGTAATTTTTTTCTTGGGTAGCCCAGACAATGCATGTATATAGAATCAGAATCAGATAGTAGGCTGAAAGTCTAAAAGTGGGCGTTCCACATTTTCCCGTTTCTGTAAACCCCCCCAACCCCCTCCTCCTCTTTTTTTTTTTCTAGTCGAATTGTCTTTAAATCCTATAAAATTTAAAGAATCAGAATAGAGGATTTAAAAAAAAAAAAAAAGGTATGTGGAGTGTGACAATGCGTAGTTGCAGATGTCTGTTTTTAGGCTTTGATTAATTTGAAAGGTTCTGCTATTGTGACCATGTAAAAAATTTCGTGGCTTTGCAGTATATTTGGTACAAGGGCTGGGATGGAAGGAGTTGAAAACTTTGTTCTTCTGTTTTTATTGAGTGGAAGTGGGCGGGAGGGAATAGGGATGAGGAACTCCCTTTAACTCTCAGTTGATCCCTTTGCTTCCGCCCTTTCTAGAATGAAGAAATTCACATATATTTCCTATTTATGTACTGATAAGAGTGCAGACAAAGAGAAGCTAGTTTATTATGCCCCGCGCCCCCCCCTCTCTCTCTCTCTTCCCTCTTCCTCTTTTTTCCCCTTTATGTTTGTATCCCCTCATCGAACGAGTCATGCTTAATTTTGACTTTTTTTAATATGCAATTATGAGACAATGATCATTGGCCAGTGATGCAGCTTACTGCTTTAGTGTAGAGTTTGGAACTTCCTAAAGATGCTCATTTTGATCGGACTCTTTCCTACTTGCAGTTCCATCAGACTCAAGATATTCAGATGTTGAGATAAGGTCAGATGAGAAAGTAATCTGTTCTGAGATCATATCTTCTTCAAGTGACAAACATAACTGGTGCAAAATAATAAGGAATTCTGATCTGTGTTCTGCCACAGTGGAAAACAAGCGGTAATTTCATGATTACTTGAATAATATTGTCAAATAATGGTATTAATCATGCTCCTTATCTGTGAAGATAAATTTGTGTCTTGTCAAAGACCAGGGAGCCATTACTTTACTTCTGAGTGTTTTTTTCTTAGAGAGTTTATACCATTAAACGTTTTTGGTTCCCCTCTTGATGTGTTGAAAGCTTTATGCATTTCCACAAGAAGTGTGCTTATCTTCTCTCATTTTCTCGTTCCTGTTCTTCCTTATTTTGGGTTTACCACACTGTAGTCCAAATGCAATAATTGTTGACGGGGCTGTGGTCCACAATGATGATACGATTGTTATCAAGAATGGGAGTGAAATTATTCCAGGTCCTGATAGAGAAGGTCCGAGTTATTCTCTTTAATATCTATGCTAGCGTAGTGATTTTTGAGATGTCTGGGCTGATTTTTAAGTGTACTCTCTACCTTTCTCTTCATGCCACTAGGATTTGTCAGCTACGCATTTAATATAGTGTCAAGCCCAGAGACCTGCCAGAGGCAGCTAAAGGTAGATTATTTCTTTTTTCTTTTTCCTGGCTCTATAATTGTCTTCTTCAATACCTTTCCCATCTGTAGCAATGCTGATGACTTGACTGTTTATTTTACCAGATATCTGTAGATGTTGAGCATACAAAATGCAGCATTTGCTTAAACATATGGCATGATGTTGTTACTGCTGCTCCGTGCCTTCATAATTTTTGGTCTGAATCTTAGCATTTTCTCTGTCATTTTAAATATGCTACTTCTGTTTCAATTCACTGACATTCTAATTTAAACGTTAATTCTGTTACATTATTTTCCATTCTTACAGCAACGGTTGCTTCTCAGAGTGGTTAAGGACATCACAGGAAAAACATTCAAGTGTACTCTGTCCTCAATGTAGAGGAGTTGTACAATTTGTTGGAAAAAACCACTTTCTGCAGAACATTGCAGAGGTAAATTTATGCAGAAGCATTTCATAGAGGCTGACTTCTAATTGTAGACAAGATATAGTGAAGCAAGTTTACATTGGAGGATGAATTTCTCCACAGATGTGCAGCTTCAAAATAAGGGGCAGAGGATGATGTTGGGCTTGGCTTATTTGATTCATGAAATCAAGTCTAAGCCTTGTTCTTATGCTTACTTTTTGGAATGACTCATGCAGCTGTCATACTGGCTTTATTAGTTAGCTTAGAGGTTTCTACAATTGAAAAGGAAAATAACGTGTTATGTAATTACAATCTGTTGCTCAATTGTTAATGTCAGAATTTGTGATCGTTAAAAGCTTTACTTATTTTCTTGATTCTTTGGGAAATGCTATTATGTGTTGTCTATAGGAGTAAGATTTCATGTTAGTTAATCTTTGACTGCTTTCTTGCTGTTCATGGAAGATGCAGTTTTCTGCTCATACTTTATGTGAAATTCTAGTTCATGGTCATGGGTATTCTTTCAGTTTGGTTTTTGTTGCTCCTCTAGTTTGTTTGATCTATTGATATTCTTCTATCTTTTTACTCATTTGTTGTGGTTTTTTTTTCTTTCTTTTTTTAATAGGATATACTAAGAGCGGATTCCTCCCTTAGACGCTCAGATGAAGAAGTTGCGCTTTTAGATTCCTACTCATTAGTACGCTCAAACCTTGTGAGTAAGATGATTACTTCCCATCTAGTTTGCATGCATACCATGAATTGAATATTGGCTTGACATGGCAAGGGCACTGGTATCATAATTTTGACAAAGAAGCTTACTGGCTACTTGAATATCCATGAAGTATATACAACAGGGAGGAATATGGGCCATTTATGGTTAATTTATAGTGCTGGACATGCCATGTAGCATAAATATTTCACTTTTGGCATACCATATTGAAGACAATCCAAATGGAAAATTAAAATGGTATCTGGCTTTATACCCATATCTGACGTACAGTTCTGTATTATAGTACTTGGTCATCTAGGGGTCCTGGACATTCTTGTTTGATACATGTAGTTTGCAAAATAATTTTTGTAGTTTCAATAGGTCCTCCTTTTTCCAATCATTGCTAACTTTTATCAGGTTCTGAAATACACAGTGATTTAAATGGAAATATATGGTAAGAATTGATGTCCTACTGCAGTTTCCTGCAATGCTTGTCCAACCATACATCAATTTTTAAATAAAAGCATCTGCCCACAAATTTCCTCTTTATCATGTTTTTTGTGCAACCTTTTTTTTTACTAAGTCTTGTGTTTTTAATACCTGTTAGGTCATTGGATCTGGAAAGAAGCATCGTCGAAAGAGGGCTTACTCACCATTGGATGAGCAAAGTGCTGGCACACACTTTCAGTGCCCTCAGTGTGGTAATGTCTCTTGGATAATGAAATTTATACAGCATATTACTTTCTTCCCCTTCCATTTTTGTGCATCAGTTGCAATGCTAGTTATTCATAAAGTTTTCTAGCATGCATAAAAGAAATCTTTATGGTTTCTTGTGTTATTCATATGTCCCAAAAATTTTCTTCTAGTATAATGAGAATGAGAATGCATATTTAGGCATTCAGATGCATTACTCAAAACCCCAGCTTGCCCATCAAAATTTGCTGGGATTAGCTGGTATAATCATGATTGATTGTATTTTTAACAGCCCCTACTGAAAAGGGTTCAGATTTTGTTCTTTCGGCTGCTCCCTCTTTTTCTATTTCAATTGTCCTCCTCTGCATTAGTAGCCAAAAAAAAATAAATGGTTATCTGTCTGATTTGATTGATTAATTCCATTACTTATCAGAAAAAGAACTTTTCTTTTATTTCTAGGTCTCATGCTAATTGAGTTCTTCTATAATTTCCAGTTACTGAAATTGGTGGGTTTCGCTGCAATCATAACACTGTTCATCTCCAATGCCAAGCATGTGGTGGAATGATGCCTTCACGCACTGGTTTTGGTGTGCCTCAATATTGTAAGTTCTCATTTCTGTGTCTTAGATAATGGCATAACCAAGTCTAATTTTCTGTTTTGCTATAACTGGTCTGGTAGTGGGATGAAGATATATGTTTTAGCTTGCAGATAGTGCTATAAACAATCAATGTAGCTTTTAAACCTGGACTAGAATTCAAAGCAGTATATTTAGATCATGATAAGGAAACAGACTGGACCTGTAATTTCCAATTTGTTTGCGAGTGATCGCATTTGTTTCGAACGTAAAAGAATTCTGATCTTTCTTTTCTTGCAGGTTTAGGATGCGATAGAGCATTTTGTGGAGCTTACTGGCATGCTCTAGGGACAACCAGGAGTGACTCTTACCCTGTTTGCTGCCGTGATACTTTTAGACCTGTATGGATTACTTTGATTATCACTATTGTTTTTGTTTCTAGCATCAATTTGCTTTTCTTTACCTACATCAGGAAGGGCATAAATATCTTCTTCTTCTTTTTTTTAATAATTCTTGTTCATTACTGGGTGCATATTTTTGTCAACTCTGTTTGCCATCTGATGGGGCAATACAATGCTTCCTTGCTTTTTGTTATCTGTGTCTTGGAATTGAAAGGCTGTGGACATGAATGATCCCTGAGCCAAGAAATAATTCATATTTTTTTCTTGCTTTGCAGATTTCTGAACAATCAATCTCAAGAATCCCTTTTTGTTCACATGAAAAGAATCTGCATGAACAGAATGTATGGTTTTTCTGGTGCCAATATTTAGAACTTTTTGTCTGTTTTAGCTGATAATATTTGAATACGATTATCATCTATGTCACTTCTTAGATCACTGAGAGTTGTATTAGACAAATGGGGAGGACGTTGCAGGATATTATTGCGGAGTGGATAGCAAAGCTCAACAACAGAGAAATTGGTATTGATAAATTTATCTCCCTTCTAACAGTTGAAGAAAAGTGTGATTTGGGTTTTAAGATTCCTATTTGAGGTGCCCTGCTATAGTTTCCACCCCCCCTCCCTCCTTTTTCTGGTTGGTGCCTGCCAGATCCTTTTGATCTCGGTGTTTGTCACTAATTCGTTATGGAATTCATGCTTTTATTATACAGTTTATATAATATTACGTCATTTTCTGGTGGATTCTTTTTTAATTGAAGTTGAGATTTATCCCTTGGTAGATAGAACAAGGATGCCACTGAATCATGCTGAGATGATATCTGATAGGACACTTGTATGCTGGTAAGCTTGTTCCTGAATTCTTGAGGGATATCTTAATTATGCAAGTAGTTTCAGAGGGATGCATGCTAAGGCTTTTATGAGGGGGGCTTTTTATTTGTTTTATCAAATTTTGGCTCCCTTGGTTACTCAATATTCGTACTACCTTTTTCTATTCATGCAGTGATTGTTACGAGAAGTTGGTATCATTTCTCTTGTACTGGTTTCGGATTTCTATACCCAAATATGTAAGTACTATGAACTCGTTGGTTTTCATTGTTGTAGTAATTATTAGGTAGTAAAGAAGTAATGATTAATTCGAAATGCAAGTTCCCAAACCCCTTCCCCTTTTCTAATGATTTGTGATAGTACCTAGAAAAATCCTCATTATCAGAATGTTGTGTTCAAGTAGAAAATATCAAATATAACCAATGCTATATATTGCTGTTGAGGATCATGTCTTGGTTCATGATTGCATGGATATGCTATAGAAAAATTGCCCTTTTTGTTTTTCATTTCGATGTTACAGAAAAATTGACTATTTCTTGTTCTTGTGGTTTGTATGTATCATGAAAGCTTCTGCCCCCAGATGCATCAAAAAGAGAAGATTGCTGGTATGGATATGCTTGTCGGACGCAGCACCATAGTGAAGAGCATGCTCGTAAAAGAAATCACGTGTGCCGCCCAACTAGGGGAAATATGTAATTTTGATACTTTTTATAGGTCAAATTTGCCATTTTCGTCCCTTTCTTTCAATTTCAAAACAAGTGAATTTTGGTTAGAAATGAAGTCCGCCTTTGAAGATGCTAGTTATTTTTTAAGATAACTCGTTTAATTTATTTTTTGCCACTATCATATATAAAAAAAATTTATGAGGTAATTATAATTATGGTTCTAACGATTTTTGTTTAAATAATTCAACGATCAATCATTAAAATATTTTTTTAAAAAAATGCTAATACTAATTTATCTAAACCGAAATCAAGAGTCAGAGAACCACACTGTTTGATCAAATCCGAAGCTGGATTAAATTTGAAAATCCTGTTATGTGATTCGAAGGATAACAATCTATTCAATTTGCCTACCATTCTATATTTAATTTTGATACCTTCGTTTAAAAGAAGTTGAAATTATTATATAAGATAAGATAAGAAATGAATATTAGATACTTTTTTCTTTTTAATAATTATTCCCACCGCATTTTTCATCTCGCTTATTCCCATTTCTTTATGTGTGATGTTTTCAGTGATATGATATTCTTAAGAAGCAAAGACTACATATATAGTATGATCTACAACAGACTTGTATATTACCTGCAAATAAAATAAATAATAATAATAATAATGAAGTTGGTATTCCATTCTCACACCTTTCCTTCCAATTTCGAAATGCTTATCTATCGTGTATCATATTCCGAGTTTGAAAAAGAGAGAAATTAAAAATCAGAGGAATTGGCCTCATCCATCCAACGGCTCATTTTTTACGTTGGCGTGTAGTGAATAAATAATTCACCCAATTCCTGTATTGAAGAAAAGAATGGTCCACTTTCGGTAGAATTGGTACCTTTGTCTTTTCTTGCGGTGTTTCGATATTATATTATATTATACCATGTGGTCAAAAGAAGGATTATTGGCACATGTTTGTTCTGGAAGGGTATTTTTAGTCAAGCCAAGCTCTCTGCCCTTCGGCTGCTTCCACATAGCCAAATCTCACTCTCACAGAAAATTTTAATACATACACCATTATTTTAATTTCTAATTCTCATCTCAATTTCAATGATTGAAACTTGAACCCAACCAATGGCAGAACCCTATTTTCTCCCTCACACAGATGTTTTTCGCACTGAAGTAATGTTATTTGTCCTGAAAAATCTTAATAATAAAATAGATGATATATGAAAAATGTTAAGTGAAGCAATAGTTTTGAAAAGTACACCCAAAAATAATTGAAAAGGTCTCATATTCATATAGCAGCTAGGGTCACTACAATAGTGTTTCTTTATCATAGAACTCTTTAATAGTTAAATATTAAATATTTAAGAGTTGTTTATTATTCCAAGATTATGACAATTTATTTTTTTTTTTTTTTTAAATGATGAGGTACTTGTTTGCTGCCATACCATTGAAAATAATTAAAATATTTTTAATGCAATATAAGTATTATATTTAAATATAAAATGATTACATAATATTAAAAGATATTTTAACTATTTTAATATTATGTAATAGGTGCCTTTTGCATTTTCTATTTATATCTTTTTAAGTTCTCGAACTAAAATTAACTCAATATTTTATTATAATATTTTTTTTTTTTTAAGAATTTGGCAGAGGAGCTGACTCCTCAACTGAAGATGACAAAGTTAAGTATCAATGAATCACCAAAACTACAATAATCGTGGAGAGAGAGAGAGAGATGTGCAAGCGTGGAAACGTCACATGGAGATGAAAACGAAAGAATTAGGTGGGAGTTAACGTGCGACTTTTCGCCAATCCTAAACCCTTCTAGAACACATCCAAGGAGCCACCTTCGTCTTTACCTTCTTAGATTAGAATGGTTATGGATACATTTAATATATGACGTGGCATAATTATATAATACTAATATTCGACAAATAATTCTAAAAAGGAAATAAGTGTAAAGAAAAGTAGAATAATAAACAAATAATAATTTACAGACAAACAGCAGAGAAGCGGGGATTCATGAGAAAAGACAGAGGGGTAGGTGTCTTGGATGACGTCACCCCTTCTACCTACCAAAACCACTTGAAAATGTTCAAGTGTTCACGTTCGTCTCCGACGAGAACCTCCAACGCTATTTATGGAACAGTGATAGTGAGTAGGGATATTATAGCCTACAACCTCTATCTAATACCCTATACTAAGGAGGAACTAGGCCCCACTCCCCACCAAACTCCTTCCTATTATCTGTATCTGTAAAACCATATGTCCTTTTCAATATTCATTCAAATCTTTTTAATTTTTTTTTACTGCAATTACTCTACTTATCCGTTACCTATATTTTTCTTGTCTCAGAAAATTCGCGTGGTTGTTAACATTCTGCAACCAACCACATGAGGGGGACCGCATGTGTATACATCCATTATATGATGAAATAGTTTTCTTTTTAAGAAAATAAATGCTAAAATTGACTAAATTGGTGGTACGTGTCATGTATTTAAGAATAGTGATATATTTAAGTTATTCTTTTAATTTTTTTTAGGGAAATATCTTAATTTTGTTAAACAAACTTAACACCTATAATATTTTTATGCAACACAAATCTATTTATGTCAACCTAATTTGTTTTTTAGAAGTATGTGCTGATCATTTCTCACTATTCAACATACAAGTTTGTGATTGCTTATTCACATAAAAAAATAAATAAATAAAGTTTGTGATTGCTTACAAGCTCCTCCTTTGTCCTCTTGGTAAACAAAACATAAAAACATAAATGCTTACTACATATTAATAGCACTCATCCCAACTAAGTTGATGTAATTTAATTCATGCATAAATAGTTTTAAAACAAATTAAATTAAAATTAGATCAATATTTTTAATATAAACCTAGCTAACATACAGTTAGCGTGACCTCCTCCAATGTCTAATTCTAAAAACTATTCACTTATGTTCTTTTATTAAAATGTCACGTCACTTGCGGATTGTATCAATGGAACTACCCTAAGATCTCCTGCATGTGTACTGAAAAATGATCGGTGTGAGCAGATCAGTCAATTACAGCTCTTGATGAAGTTATTGTGGTTCACGTGGCAGAATAATAGTCGTGGATGGAACTTAAAATAAATTGTGAAGGCTGAGATTGTGGGGAACAGGACCCCGTCATGTTCCAGATACACACGAGGGGATTTTGTTTTTAATTGGGGCCTTTCTTAATTCCGGGGTTGGGTATTCTGTTGAAATTTCTACAGATAATTTTGATATATTAATTATGGGTTGACCTAGGAATATATTGACCCACGTGAAATGTTTTTGTTATCCACTGGTCCCTAACTTATAATTGAGACATTTGACAAACCAAACAACATGGGAATTACGATAATTTTCAAACCCACGACGAGTCTTCTCATTTTAGTCCTTACCATCGATCTGTATTTTCAAGTTATGGTTTACAGGAGCAAGTAGATTCATGATTTATTATTATAACGTACACCAGGAAATTAAAGGCAGAGTGAGAAAGAGTTGGTAGTGAAATGAGTTATAGCATTAGCACGTTACCATTTGAACGTAGAAAGTCTAGTCTCACAAATAGTCCATTGTTGCCACAATTGTTGGCTTGTCTTCTTCCAGTGACCATAATAAATGGTAGGTTTGCATTGAAACGCTCTCTAGAGAACCGGATTTATGGCTTTACTTGCTTGACCACTGCTCACTGCTCAGTACAGTATATGGAGTTTCTCAAACTTAACTTCATTTATTTGTTATAATAAATCAAAGATAATTAACATCTAACAACCCCTATATATCACTTTAACTTATCTAACATCCTCACCTATGATCAATACTCCCACATATTCAAATTAATTTTGCCAAATAATCTGGCCCCATTTTCTTTCCCTGTACTGAAAATTAAGCCCATGTGGGTTCATGAATCATGATCAGTAATATCGAGTTAGGTTATACACAGATTAATGTATGTAAATTGTTATGAATGTCTATCGGAGAAATTACTCTAGTTAAAGGACAGTAGATTAGTCATCTAAATATAAATAAATTAATCACGAGAAAAAAAAAAAAAAAAAAAAAAAAAAAAAAAAAAAGGAAACATTTGTAACCAATATGTGGAAATTTCTGCTGCAACTAGTTTCCTCGTTTCGAATTTAACAACGACGAGATTACATGGAAGGTAAGCGTTGGGATGGAATCTAATTAAGGGTCTGTAGAATCTATACAGATTGTCGGTCGTAGTTGTAGTAACAGCACTAGTAGCAGTACCCATGGCTTTGCAATTGCAGCTACATGTTGCTGTTTGGTTACTTTGAAACCCTATGACTGCAACACAAACATGCACCTTGACTAACATTCCCATACCACTGGTACAAAACCTGTTGATGTTGCTGATCTTGTTCTTGTTCTTGTTCTTGTCGTTGTCGTTTCAAAGAAACTTGGGATTGAGAGGGAAGGCCTATGGAGAGCTCAAGGTTGAGTTGAGGACAGGCTTCAACCTCTGTGGTAACGCCACTGCTGCTGTTGGAGTTTGAATCTTCACCACCACCAGCCGAGTCCGTTATAATTTTTGTATTGGTATAGCTACTTGTACCAAAGTTAGTCACTAAATGAAAATTGTTGTTGTTGCTGCTGCTAACGCTATCGTTGTTAGTTTTTCTATTACTTGTAGTGACCACATCCACAGGGACACTAGTATTTGTCGGTGGAGTCGCGGTGGTGGTGGTGGTAGTAGCGGCGGTGTTGAGTGGCCGATGAGTTTGAGGATCGATTCCGCGGCTATAGAGTTTCCGTTTGATGTGGGTGTTCCAGTAGTTCTTGATCTCATTGTCTGTCCTTCCCGGCAATCTTGCGGCTATTAGAGACCATCTGAGAAATCATAATGGCAAACATATTAAAATCAAAAACCCATTTCAGAATTCGTCATTTGAAAAGAAAAAAACACACACACACACAGAGACAAATAAGCAAATAATAATAAATTAAAGGATGGAAATATACTTGTTTCCAAGTAAGCTGTGGAGGTTAATGATGAGCTCATCTTCTTCTTCAGCGAAGTTTCCTCTCTTGAGATCAGGTCTCAGGTAGTTTATCCATCTGAGTCTGCAACTCTTGCCACATCGAAGCAAACCTACACCAATGAAGACAACATTAGAAGAATTAATTAAATTGAGGTGTGCTATGCTCTCTCTATATATATTTTATTAATTTGTGGCTATAGGTAAGCTAATTAAAAGAGTATATATATGGTGTAAAATTTAATTACCAGCTGCTTTAGGAAGAGATCTCCAACCGCCTTCGCCGTGAAGCTTGATATAGCTGATGAGGCGTTCATCTTCCTCTTTGGTCCAAGCTCCTTTGTTTGTGTGCTCTTTCTCACAACAAGGAGATCTACCCATGGTAATGGTATGCTATGCTATTAATTTGTTTTGCTCAAAGAGAGGAAGAGAGAGTGTTTATGTGTACGAGTATGTGTGTGAGATAGGAATAGGATGGATGTGTTGTGTGGAGAATGGAACCTGGAAAGTAACTGAGGACAAAAGGGAGTAGAAGGAATATAAATGGGAGGTGGTGGAGAACAGGAGGAGGTGCAAATGCAATTGACTCGGGACCTTCTTTTTTCTCAAGAGAGAGTATTTGACCGAGTTGGTGAGAAAGACGAGTGGTTACAATTAAGTTAGTGCAGGATTTGGTAGGTAGCTCTACTTTTCATGTTCTCCAACTTTTTCTTTTGCAATCCCCTCCCTCTTTTTTCCACTTCTCATATCTCCCCCTATTTCTTCTTCTATTACTAATTTCGCCTCTAAAATCCCCTTTTCTCCCTCCTCTTCTCCTCCTTGCGCACCAAATTCAAACTGCAAACGCTTTCTTTTCATCAAACTTGTTCAACATTTTTTAATTGAGTCAAAACTATTTTTATTTTCCTACATTAAAATTTTTTCCCAAGCTTTCATTCCAATCTTTTTTCATTTAGTTATTTGAACAAAATTTAAAGTGACGAGTCAAATTTATTTTAGCATGACAAATAATGAGCCAATCATTCAGGGTTTTTTTTTAAGAAAAAAGCTAGGGACTCTTAATTTTTTGCTCTAATTTATTTGCAATATTAACTTTTTTATTGAGCAAATTTTGAGCAATAGACATATGATTAGATTAAAATTGTATCAAGATTTTTTTTAAAACAGATGCATTAAGACAGACATGAATTTTATACTTTCATCAAGATTTAAGTTTTCAGTACGAAACAACAAAAATATAATTTTGAACTGAATCTGTGTATATATAAAAATTGGAATTTTTTTTATAAATATAATAGGAGTTGGGAGATTTGAATTTTTTTTTACTTTTTTGCTATAAAAGTGTATTATTGTGGTTTGACACTTATTTTGTGAATTAAAGCTATTATCATCATTGAAATATAATAAGCGGAGCGTGACTTGATAGGCTTAAAGCCACCTCCACCTCCAAATAAACTGATCCTAATTTCAAGGACCAATTGGTAAGTGAAGCCGTGATATATTAAGGGCTGAAATTAAATTTGAGATGAATGGTACCAGACGACAAAATAAAGGCTGTCAGACCTACCGTAGCAAAAGATTTCTTGTTTTGTCTGCTAATGTTAATTTTTTTTTACTACATATTTTATAATTTTTATTAATATTAATTTGAGTTACACAAATCTAAAATTAAATTAATTTGAATTTAATTAAAATAATTTGATATTTTATATGATTTAACTTTTTTTTTATTATCATTTTTAAATGATGGGGGAAACACATTTCTCACTAGGTTCGTATATTCATTGATTTTAAACTAGGCTATACACACCAAACATTTTATTTGGTTACACTCCAAAACCTCACTCTTATCTTTGCTGATTCCTTTCTAGCTTTTTGTATGTATGGTCTCCCACCTTTCCACTTTCTTTCTAACTACTTATTTTGTTACTTTATTATTGTTTCCTAATAAAGAATTCTAGAAGCATTCCCCAACTTACTCCACTTACTCTTGTCAATTCAGGTAGATAGGAGTAACTAACTTCCCCTACCTTCCATGATATATCGAGATTAATGGTGCTCATCAATAGTGCCTTTTTCTTTTAATTTTTTCACCCACTATGCAAAATAAATAATTAAATAAAATATAAATCTTCACCTTTCCTAAAAAGTAAACTTAATATGAAAAAAAATATATATATATTTATAGCACTCAAAGGGTAAAATACACCAAATAATTTATAGTTAAATGATATTGAAATCGTTATTAAGATTTATGAGTTTTATATTTAAATCTATAATTATAGTTAAAAATATATAAAAAAAAAAGTGTAAGATACAACATTAAAATTAGAAGAATACATAATGATTTACGTGAATAAAATGAATACATATACATTTTCTATTTTAAAATAAAATAAAAAATAAGGTATAATAAATAATAAATAATAAATTGATTGACCTTTTTGGGTGATCCCATTATCGTCATGGTTCATGCATCGCGTATGTTCTTGGGTTAATGTCAGACATAATAAGAATTGAGGTTTAGAGATATAGGTAATTAGCTACGTTAGTTTGAGGCGATTACTCATCGCACATGAGCTGTTTATAATATTGTTAATGTTGATGATGAGTATCTTCACAAATATTTGTCATTTTCAGGTTTCAACCAACCTCCTATCTCGTCCAACATTAAGGAAACACAGTTATGTCATTGCGAGCCGGCCATGTCAATTTTTATGAGTATGGTTGGTAAGGTTCACCCTCCTACCTTAGTCTTTTGCTGCTTCTAGAAGGATTTGAAGAATAGAATAAATTAAATTAAATGGAAGAATTTGTGAGGTTGGTGACCCACCTCTTTGCCTCCATGGTTTCCCCACCTCATCTATTGGAACAAGTGGGCCCCTCCTTTGTATGTTCCTCTCTTGTGCTTTTCAACTTCACATTTGAATTCAACTTGTAAAATTTAATTATTATTAGTTAAAGTTTGCAAATTTTAAATCGTGCGGTCACGTTTAAAATATTGATTAGTATATATATATATATATATATATATATAAGGTGTAGATAAAAGGAAACCACAACTTGGGTGTTTAACTTTAATTTTGATTTATTTATTTGTTTTCTTAGGCCATCTAATTTTATAGTTGGTATCTTTGACCGTGACCCTGACCATGTCTAATTATTTGTCAGAAGTTGGAGATTTTCTTGTTTGGGTCCACGTAAGGATTAGATTAGAGAAGCAAGTGTCGAGTGTCTGTCTATACAGCATATATTCCATAATTACTTAAATCATTAAACGGGCACGCATTCACTGACAAACAAATACAAATTCCAGCACTAATGACTTTTTATCTATATGAATCAAACGCCTAATTCGGACTTTCTAATGATCTTTTTATGGTGAATATTATTCTTAAACCATCTTTGGCGATGAACAAGATACTAGATATATAGAATCGGATTCTATATTCCCTGTGCTTTAATCACTTCTGACTTCACAGTGAAGTGAGGGAGTTTTCTTTTGTTTTTGGGGTAATGACAAAAGAGGCAGAAATAGTGTCGATAAATAAGATCCAAAGTGAAACTTGGGCTTCTAGTAATTAACACCGCATGGAGGCCCACGACCTATTGTCTACTCCCAAAAAAAGCACGCAATTCCTTCCTCCTCAGTCCTCTTCTTAACATTACACCACTCAGTCAGTAGTCACCACCTTCACACTATAAATTGACACTTTAACCAAATCCTTTCACTAGTTAAGTTTTTATTATTAATTACTCATCTCATAAGTCATAACAAGTGGCAGTTTCACTATCACTGGTGTGATAAGATATTGATGGCAACGGCACAACTAGTAGTAAAAAGATAAAATAGCAAATGACAGTGAACTAGCTAATGCATGCTAGTTGAAACCAAGGAATTACAAAGCTAATTGAGCAACCAAGAGACAACATAAAGAGGTAATTCATTTATTTCCTAATTAAACTGATACTTGAAAAGGGTTGCATGCATGCGGGAAGCGAGTTGAGAATCAACACACTTTTTTGCAAAAGCAGCGTTGGCGGAATCCTCGGCAGTCCTTCAAGATGGCAAACCGAAGCGCAGTTGTGGTCACTCAAACACATCCCCTTGAAACGGTGGCTCTTCGACTCACACTGTCTTGCCTCCATTTGCACCATCACCTCTTCTGCATCAACACAAACATGAATCAAGAGTACAACAAATTAAATTTAAAAGTGAATTAGTTATATATATGTATGTATATATAGAGGCTTACGAGAAGCAAGGAGAAAAAGCGAGAAGAAGAAAACCACTGATCGTGCCCTCTCCATTAATTGCTAATTAATACTACGTGCGAACTTGAATCTTCACCTAGCTAGCAAGGTTAACCCTAAAAATCACAAGCACATGACACAACCAGATTGGTGCGTGCTCCTGTATTTATAGGGAAAGAGAGTCTAATTGTAAAATGTAAATTCTAAAAGTTACTGGAGAGTTCAAAATTAAGAATGAAGAGTTTGTAGCAATGTCGGTAAAAAGATGAATGACGGTGGTGACAAAGTGAATCTGTTCACGTGGAAGGAGCCACCGACCGGCAGGTTGTCCATATATAGTAAAAATGGTTAGATACCGATGATGATTCCAAAATGGTGAACAATAACATGCTGGCCCAATTAGCTACTGACATGTGTACATCGGGAATGGGAGAACTGCTAACCCTAATTACCAAAAACTAAAGTTAAAGGAAAATGACTTTTAAAAACCAATGATGATTGTATTCTTTTAAGGGCTCATTTTTCTATTTTTAAAACACTTTTGCATCAAACACAACAACATTGGGAAAGAGGCTCCGGCATGGGATGTGGATTATAGACAAGTATCCCAAGGTTTCACTGTGGGCTGTGCCTATTGTTTTTCTAATTTCCATTTCCTTTATTGTGACCTGAAGAACAAAAACAAAAAATCACGACCTTATGGGAAGAGTACGAACAATGAAAACGATGGATAAAAAGTTTTTTTTATTAGATAATAAAATTAAATTTAAACTAAGACCTCAACTTTCCTTTGTGAGATCTGAAAACGAAAAAGCATTATTTTAATGGAAAATTTATAAAAGTGAAATAAATTAATTTATCGTGATTTTGTTAAAATTAGTCTCTTAAAGAAGAAAGAAAATTTGAAGTACAATTAGAAAAAGAATTGTAGTTTTAATTTATTTTTCGAATGTTTTTTATGAATAATTAAATTTCTTCATTTTTTTCACTTGATATGTTTTATTTATTTATTTATCTCAATCCTTATTTTATTAATTATTCTATTTTAATTCCCTATATTTTGTATTGTAAACATACAGATTTTTGAAGATAGCCTAAGCGAGGTGAGCATATGCGATCAGCGGAATGGAAAGGGAAAAAAGAAAATAAGAGCACGGGGGCTTGTTGAAAAGTTGTCTTTTTAGTCTAGCTTTAACCTTCAGACACATTTGATGGCAGATGTTCTTTTTCCACTGCCAAATTGCCAATCAATACTAGTTGCTGCTACAACTAAGCGCTCCTTAAATGAATTTTATATGATAATTAATAATTAACCGGTTCATTTGAGAATCTCAAAGGATCTTACTGCTAATTCAATTAGTGCATGAATCAATGTTAGGATCTAATATCAAGTACCAGAAAAGGGTAAATCTTACCCCGCTTGATTCACTTAACTATTAGACAGGGCCACACATAGCAACAGGATCACTGCAGCACGATATCATCATAATTAATTCTCCTCCCAAATGGATGAGACAAGAAGTATTTTATTACTAGTAAAGCAGAATATAGATGGGAAATGCAGCACGCTGAGTTGAAGTTGGATAAAATTGCAAGTTTAACAAAGGCTAGTGCAAAAGCAGCGGCGACGGAATCCTCGGCATCTGCCACCGGAGAAAGCTTCATTTCTGCAGACGAGAGCACAGTTGTGGTCACGCAAGCATGGACCCTTGAACATGTGGCTTTGTGACTGGCACATTCTTGCCTCTGTCTGCACCACCATTTCTTCTGCATGCATTAACTCAAACTTAAATTAATTACCTGTCTTTTATATATATATATGTATGTCTAAATAATCAATCACATAACATAAATATATATATAGAAACTTACGAGCAGCTAAGACAATGAGGAGCAGAAAGAATAGGCCAAGCGATTTCCTCTCCATGACAGACCAGCTATTAGCTATCTCTCTCTTGTCACACTGTTAGATATCAAGCTTAGAGTTAGAAGGTAGCAGAGAGTGGACTGCAAATATGGGTGTTGGGTTGTCTTATATTGAACTCTAGGACTTAAAGCGTGGATGACGTGTCAGAGAGGCACATAAAGAAATAGGTGACGGTGCAAAGAGTGAGTAGAGTCATATAAGCTTTGGAAAAGAATCATGAGTTCACGTGACACATACAGATCATGAGTGATAAGAGAACAACACAAGTGCATATATGCGTTTCAAATGCGACAATTTTGAGTAAGTAGGTGGGATCGATATGGCCCATTAAGAGGGCTGAAGAGGGAGAGAGAGACAAGTCCTGATCCTAGTTGACAGCGAAAATATCAGTTTCACATGCAAAGCTGCAACGTGCCGACGTCTGCTCAGACTCCTGAGACGTACCTCCAACAACAAAGAGACACAAATACTCCATTTTTAAAAGGAAAAACAATGGAAAAAGGCCATACTCTATCCAAAATCCACCCACGATTCGGCCCATTATACCGTGAAGTGTGAACTCTGACGGACGCCTACACCTATTTATTTTTGGGCTTAAGAGAATCCGAGCCTGCAACCATGAGGACAACAAATGCAGTATCTTTGGGTTAGGCTATTGATGTGTCACTTGTTGAGCTATGCTTCGCCCTTTGCTATCTCATCAAACTAGACCCAAAACACAAAGCCAATATTTGGATTATGCTTTTCAGGCAAAAAACTGCATTGGGCTTGGACTATGATGAAGAATCCGAGGCATCTCCATTATTTCCTCCCCTTGTGTCCCCAGATTAAAAAAAAAAAGGAGAAATTGTGAGAAGTAAATTAAAAAGCTCCGCGATGTGAGCATTCTAGTCTATTTCTTTCCACAAACTTGTAATAGGGAAAGCAATATCCTGTCCTTGCTTAAAAGATAACTTAATCGAAATATATAAAACACTAAAACTTGTTTTTTAATCATTAAATGAAATGAAAAAAAGTTATAGTTGAGTAGAGTATGCTTGGTCTTCTCATCTCATTTTTTGATTCAAATCCCATTACTATTTGTCTAAGGTAAAAAAAAAATTATTAAATAGAATAAGCTATATTTTCTGAACAATAAGAAATATGGAATATCATTTTTCATCTACAGTTTTATATTTTAATTTTTCACTTTTGGAGGCTTATATGGAAGATTATTTTCTTATTAACTTCACTGCCTTAAGAGTTTTGGGGTGTTGGGTAACAAGGAGGGACAGAAAGTTTGGTACATTTTGCAGCATCATGTATGTGAGGTCAGGGGCCATGACAAGGCTGGCACTTGAATCCCCCAATCCAGNAGAAATATGGAATATCATTTTTCATCTACAGTTTTATATTTTAATTTTTCACTTTTGGAGGCTTATATGGAAGATTATTTTCTTATTAACTTCACTGCCTTAAGAGTTTTGGGGTGTTGGGTAACAAGGAGGAACAGAAAGTTTGGTACATTTTGCAGCATCATGTATGTGAGGTCAGGGGCCATGACAAGGCTGGCACTTGAATCCCCCAAACCAGATCCCTCAAAAACGCATAACTACAAACGAAAAAAAAAAAAAAAAAAAAAACGGAAAGTTAGAGGCGCACTCACCACTAGTAATGCCAAATGCCAAATTTGCAAGTGATAGGGGCACCTGGTTATTGCTGCTGCTAACCTTGCGCTCTTGACCTTTGCACTTTGCCAGATCAGAGAATAATCTTTTGTCATTTCATTTAACAAAGTGACAGCTCCTTTTTTTTTTTTTTCCTCCTGCGAAGAACTGATGACAGGTCCCTGAGAGGAAGAAAGGGAACAATCCAGCACGTATCACTTCCCACTTCCACTATTCCATTGACCAATCTTCACATTGGATTCCATTCCATGCCTTTTGTTTTCTTCTCTCTTGGTTCGGGTACTGTAAATTATCGCACGCCCTTTATTGGTTGATATATCATATACGTAATTTTTTGGTTTCCAATCACTGCTTTATATATTTGTGAGTTGATATATATGTATGTGTGTGTTGGATGATTTGTGATGGAAAAATATGGGAATGCTTTATCTAACGAGAAAGAAGCAGAAACATTGTGATAACTTTACTGATGCAAAGCCTCGCTGGTCTAAATGATGGTCGTCCAGTACTTGATGCCTTAAAAGTCTCAAAAAGGCATTTGAAAATAGAAGGCAACAGGTACATAAAGCATATTTAAACGGATTTAAAAGATGGGTGGCAAGAGTAATCAGTGGGTTTGATGATGAAATCCGGTGCAAAAAGTTAAAGCATGCACTGTATAACTAGACATTCAATGTGTCGTGGGCCATTCAAATGTCTGCATATCTGTCAATTTTCACATGGGGCATGTTCACCCTTGGGTGGAAGATTTTATTACTCCAAAACAACAAAGAAATTAGTATTTTTTGTTGTATAATCAAGTTTAGCAAATCCCTCTCAATAGCAAATTTCATTTGTTAGTCTTATTTGCCAAGGGATACAAATTGCGTTCAGACAAAATCGTTTATGATATCATTGTTTGACATGTGAATTTCGTGTTCGAACATAGCCAAATTACCAAACAAATTGCATTAAGAAGCTTCTGTATTCGTTGGGCATAACTCTAATAGAAATAATCTGAAAGATCTCAAGTGTGTACTAAAAGAATCTAACCAGTTGATTGTTCGAGTTCAGATTATATTAAAGTAGAAGACATTTGATAAACTTTTGAAGTTGCTCAAAAAAAATTACGAAGTCCAATAAGGACAGAGGATATACTAGGCCAGCTAAAGACGGCAAACAACACAGATACTCTCAAGTCTGAACTACTATAAGACATATTATATAGTATAGTATGTTGATAGCTATGATAGATATTGCCTTTTCTGTTTCTGGTGGGAACAAGGATCATGACAGATCAAAACTATACAGACATAATATTATACTCGAGTACAGACAGAGAGACCCCACAAAAAATTTACATGAAATTTTTGCATATATCAATCAAAGCAATTTGTCTTCCATGTTAATAAGAATTCAGAAAGACATCATCCTCCAATGTGAAAAATGAACCTTGATATTCAATTTAAAGAAAAAAAAAAAAACAGGGGAAGAGTATATATAGGTGATCGAATACATGAAAAAAAAATGATATTATAATTTAAGAAAACTTCCCTATTCATGTGAAGAGCAACAACATTTGTCTTTGAAGCTTTGGTATCCTGGTGCTAGAATTGAATGCAGGAGTTGTATAATTGACCAATTTAGATATTGCTCTTCTGCTTCCCTCGTGCAGATATATAATGCATTCTCAGTCAGAAGCAGGCTTGCTCTTCAAGCGGTAGAGGAGCTTCTTCTTCTTAGAGCTTTGATTGTCAATGGTGAGAACCACTTTCCCAGGTTCACCAATTTTGAAACTGTTACAAACTAGAGGTTCTTCTGATGAAGCAACCTTTCTAGTCTTCTGGACAATTACTGTGTAGCTTCCTTCAGCGCTTGGCACAAATTCTGCACCAAAGCTTACATCCCACCCTATTACTCTCAGCTCCCAAGAGAGAAGGCATTTCTGCAGGTTTCCAACAAGAAAACTTAATTTAATCCAACATATAAAAGCAAACGCATGGTTACGTAAATTAATAACAAGTGAAAGTGTTGGATTTAATCAATTATCTACCTACTTAAACTACACGTGGTTTCCATTTCTAACAGTTTGGATCCTTGATAGTAATAATAATGATAAGATGTAAAGCTTAAATGTTCAAGTGCAACCCCATGAATAAATCAACATGAGCATCATTAAGTAGATATCTACACTGTTCAACAAATTGTAGGCTATAGACTTTATTACGCTTGGACCTTGATTACAAATCCTTGAACATACAGCCTCGTTTTATTTTTTCTTTTTGTCTTTTCCATGTCTCATAAGTCATTGTTACTTGTTGGATGCTCTTGATTCAACATAAATTGTATTATATCAAGCCTGCTAATCAAGCAACAAAATGGTCCAATCTTTCATTGATTGGCTATGTACAAAATTCTTAAAAAGAATTTCGGCTCTTAGTGAGATTAAGAATTAAATATCCTAAAATAAGAATGGGCCATTCCGGCGTCATACAGTTACACAAACCTAATTTTCCATTTAGAGTATGTTTCTTTCTTATCCTAAGTCCTAAGTCCTAACGAATTGCGTGCTTACTTTTCATCAAAGGCAAAGGACCGCAAATGGCTCATGCGGTTTGTCGTTTATAGATAATAATATAATCTGGGATTCTATGATACTACGNGAATTAAATATCCTAAAATAAGAATGGGCCATTCCGGCGTCATACAGTTACACAAACCTAATTTTCCATTTAGAGTATGTTTCTTTCTTATCCTAAGTCCTAAGTCCTAACGAATTGCGTGATTAATTTTCATCAAAGGCAAAGGACCGCAAATGGCTCATGCGGTTTGTCGTTTATAGATAATAATATAATATATGTAAAATTAAAGCACAAAATGAATTTTGTAAGGTAGTAGTATTTCCATCGATAAAAGAGAAGCAAAGAATCCTAGGAAAGATTCCCCACATCGATGCTGCATTCTTTGGATTCTCAAACCAATTATCAATGCTGACAAAAACAAAGGAAAACGTACCTCAGTAACAGGAAATTCTACGGTATGTTTTGCCGCTGGCCGCACTGTAATTTCTGTAACAGCGTCGGAATTTCCAAATTCCCCATCGTTGCTTAGTCCTCCATACTTGACTGGAAGTTGCTCTGCAGCTATGTATCTGAAAGTCCAGAGGGCAAACTAAAATCCCCATCCAAATACAAAGCATACTGAAAAAGGAACCAAAAATAATCAAATTTTGAATTTTTTGTGTGTACCTCAAAAGGGTTTCTGCAGATTTAGAAGGCCCTGCGAACAAAAACTTGCTCTTGGTTCTCTGGGTGAGGAAAGGGCTTATCATCCTGTTCACTGCCAGGTACCACCATGGCACATTGATGAATACCTAAACAAAAAAAAAAAAAAAAAAAAAAAAAGATACATTTGAATTACAATTGAGTAATCAAAGAATTCAAATAACCAACAGAAAAATTGCATGCATATAATGTATGAGAAATTAACGGTGGTGTACCTGTTTGGCTACAAATTCAGGGTAGTTGTCTTGAAGCAATTGCAGGGCCTGTTTGGTGGCTTGTCTAAGTTCCCATTTACCAGGTCCAGGGGAATTCTTGAGATCATTAACCTGGACAATGGTGCATATGCCACCAGGGGTGAAATCCAATTTCCGGATACTCTTCTCCAGGAACTGAATTCTCCATCTCAAGAACTTTTGTCTCTTCTCCTCATCGGAAAAGGTTTTCTTGTAGAGCTCTTTGTTCTGGAATTCCCCATAGATATTATAACATACTGGGTGTCCTTCCTTATCGAAGCCATGCATGTACACCGCCTTCTCCAAATCGTTGCCCAAGTTTTCTTCCATCAATTCATCGATTCCGAATTCTTTTCTCCAGCGAATTGTGTTCTTGATCATGGTGAAAGCATCTTTCACCTTAAAATCTCTGGCGCGCAGAAATTTCAAGAGAATTACATCGCTTCTGTCATCTGCGAGGACTGGTATCCCCCAAATGGATACCTCCTCTGGTGGAGGAGGTGGCACAGCTTCTTCTTTGGTTTCCTTGGTTTCTGCCTCCGCCTGTGGAGCAGCAGCAGCGATAGACTCCGATTCTTTGGCTTCAGTTGATTGTTCTGCTGGAACAGAGGAAGAGACCGCTACAATGGTCTCTTCAATGGCTTCTACAGTTTTTGCTCCATCGTCGTCTGCAGACGGAGGATCCACTTTGTCTTCAACAACCTCGGCGGCCACCACTGTTTCTTTCACTTGGGCCGTGGCCGTTTCCTTCTCTTTTGTTTCTTCCTCTGTTCTGGGTGCAACATTATCTTCTGGTTTTGCGGGTTCTTCTGGGGGCACATCAGTAGCTGCTTGAGGAGCTTTTTCCTCAACAGGCTCTTCCTTGTCAGCAACTACGGGCTCTGGAGCTGGCTTTTGTTCTTTAGGTGGTGATGGTGGGTTGAGAGGGGCGGAGAACTCGTGCTTGTTAAGTGCATCTTGAATAAGCTGTTTGAGCTCTTGGAGTGCCTTCTTGTCATTCTCAGAAAGATCCGCAACCTTGGTGCTCTCTTCCTTAAAGGAACCCGAGTCAGGAATTTTGACATCATTGTCCGCAATGGGTTTGGATACCNGTTCTTTAGGTGGTGATGGTGGGTTGAGAGGGGCGGAGAACTCGTGCTTGTTAAGTGCATCTTGAATAAGCTGTTTGAGCTCTTGGAGTGCCTTCTTGTCATTCTCAGAAAGATCCGCAACCTTGGTGCTCTCTTCCTTAAAGGAACCCGAGTCAGGAATTTTGACATCATTGTCAGCAATGGGTTTGGATACCTCAGTGGCTACAGCAGCAGGTTCCTCAACGGGTTTCAAGGGCTTCTCCTCTGCCTCAGTCTCCGGCACAGGTTGAGGTTGTGGCTCTTTCTCAGGAGCTGGAGTTGGTGTTTTCTCAGGCTGTGGAACATCAGTAACGACCACTTCCTGGACTTGGACAACTGGTTCTTGGCTTGTCTTTGAAACCTCCTCAGCCATTGTTTGATTATGGGCAATTATGATCCCTCTTCGATGAAATTTGAAAATTTAAAGAGCTAAAGAGAAAGAGAAAGAGATGGGAATAATGGGGATGATGGGATTGGGATTAGAGGGATTGGAGTTATAAAGAGTGGTGGTGGTGGTGATAGTGATTAGTGTCGTGGTTGGGGTGGGGTTATGTGTTAAGGCACAAGGGGGAGGAGGAGTAGGACCAGACTGTCAAGGTGCTCAAAGAGGCCAGCTTGGAATTAGGAGCCAAAACGCATTACGTGGGACCCCGTTCCTAACAAACCACCTAAGCAATTTAGAATCTCCCCATTTTGTAACGTTCTTATTAGACAAATCATCGCCGGGTTTGCCGGCCTTATCAATTATCCAATGGGATTATGGGCCTACTACCCCTTACTCAGCCCAACGGCAATCCTCACAGAAAAAAAAAAAAAAACAAAGGACTCCATTCTATGCCATGCCAACGCCGAACGGTCGTATTCTCGTTTCAGACCTAAAATTAAAAAAAAAAAAGAAAAACATGAACGGTCCTATTGATTAATTAAATAAACGAAAATTCTATAATACCATTAAAATAAATTTAAAAAATATTAATTTGAACTTATCACCTACATATATTATTTACATATTAATTATTTTTATGTAATATAACATGTATCTAAAAAAAAACTTCTTTAAATAACATACTACAACCATACTAAAAATATCCAAACAAATTTATTTAAATAAAATATTAACAGCAAAAGGAAATTCAGAAAATAGAAGGGTTAAGGTTGGTTAAGGAAGACCGTTGATGAATAGGACAGTCTCCTAGGAGGCTTTTTGACACAAATATTATATTGTGTAAAAGTATTTATCCAAATATTACAAGTTTCAAACTATTTACACAAATATTACACTTTTTAAATATTCAAAAAAAAATTTAAAAAAAAATTCAAACACGTGGGACCCACCGGATACGCCATGGGCCTCACGGCGTGTCCCACGTAGACACGCCGTGAGGTCCACGGTGTGTTCCAATAAGCCAAAATTCGTCTATTGTTTCCTTATATACTCAGTTTCCTTCTCAACACGTCAATACTCAGTTTTTCCACTGACACGGAGCCCACAACTCTAGAACAATGGACAAATTTTGGCCTATTAAGACACGTCGTGGGCCTTATGGCGTGTCCGATGGGTCCCACATGTCTAAAAATTATTTTTTTAAAAATTTTTAAATTTTTAAAAAGTGTAATATTTATGTAAATAGTTTAAAAATTATAATATTTAAATAAATACTTTTATAAAATGTAATATTTGTGTCAGCGTTGGTTTCTTTTTTATTTTTGTTTGTGTTGTGAATTCTGATCTCTTAGCTGTAATCTGCATTTGCATCCAGACCGTTAAACATCTTCGGGTTAGGCCCAGTTGCTGACGTGGGCCATGCGCAACTCAGACAGATTGAGATACAGCATGACATGACAGCGTCTAAAATCCTGGCTGCAAAAGATACGTGCATACTGGCATACTGCTGACCAAGTCAGAAATCAGAAATATTTAGTGGGTCTCACATATCAATTTCTGTAAAAAACATTTAATATCACAAGTATTATCTATATTGCATATATAATTAATTATTAAAAAAAATTGGAGTCCTTTATTTTATAAGTTCGGTATCCTTATGTTAAAAAAAAAAAAAACTAGACAAATAATTTTAATTATTAATTTTATTTATGATATAAATATCACTTATAGCATTAAAGAATTAGTTTTTTTTTNTTTTTTTTTTTTTTTTTCATTAGCAGCGCAAGTTCTCTTGGGAGTGGTCTCTAATACCATGCAACTTCATCAGGACAATCCGGATACTTTTACTGGTGTCCAGTGGACTTCAAAGTGGGCCGACAAGGCCCGCCCGCTAGTATGGTATATTGGTACAACATGCAGTCTAGGCCTACAGTGACACGGCCCATTCTCGATAATACTGTTTTGTCTCAGACCTAACTTTGAAAACATAAAACAGAAACATGGTTGCAGCTAGCCCCACGCTTTAGCAGATGAAGTAGCAATTGTTTTTTATATGAATAGTAGTAAAATTATTAGCTGACCAAAAACGAAGTAGCAGAATTTTTATACAAGAAAAACTATAATGTTTGTTTATGAAATTAGCAGAAAAAATAATGTCTGGATAATGCCATGTAAAAGAGTATATGTCAATAAATTAGATTGACACACATTTTCTCCCTCTAAATTCCAAACACACCTTATAAAAAAAAAAACTGTAAACATTACAGTTAACTTGAAAAGATTGGAGTGATATATATCCTTGATGATGAGCGAAACGTTTGAGACGAGCATATGGAAGTGTTGGTTAAAGTGGTTAGAGCACTGATTGTGTTGGATTCTATCTTTTTTTCTTTTTGGCCATGGATTCTAATTGATGGTGATGAATATTCATAGAAAAAAAAACAATTATTGAGTGGAGAGAGGAGCAGGCAACGGTGTAAGACCTGGATATTACGATACGATGGATAACATAAGGTTATTAATAGTTTGGATATATATAGAATTGAATTTTATTTTTTTATAGCATAGAATTGGAAATTTAAATAGATAAAATGTGCATACATTTAATTAACGTCAGAGTCAATGGTAGGTTTGCATCTATTTTTGAGTGTAGTGGTGCAATGAATGTGATGACAATGATGGATATAGTGTGGGGTACTTCATGTTGTCGATTTCTTTGTCATGATGCGGTTTAAATTAATCAGACTTTGAGAAGGATGTGATGGTTAATTAATTCTGTTTGTTCGACTCAAAAATAGATAATTCACAATAGGATGCGAAACTTACGCATTGTTAACATATATTAAAAGTTATCTTTTTTTGTGCTGTTGAGTATTTAGAAGCTGACAAAGGAAGAAGAAGACCAATGAGCTAGAAATCAAAAAATGGCGTATAAACAAAGAATAAGAAAATATAAAAAGCGATAAGTTCCACAATAAAATATTGATTAATAAGATCAGATACATGTTGTAAATATATATAAAAATAATTTAACAGAAAATATTCTAATATGTTAACTATACCAGATTCAAACTTGAAAGAGGTTTAGTTTGGAAGAAGTTGTTAATGATGATCAAAAGAAAAAGAAAGTTGCAATCATGAACCCCCACCCCAATAGTGAGATAAGAATGTGGCATGCATGGGAACGCTAGTTACCCTGACCCTGAGTATTGATTGGGTCTATTTTCACCAATAAGTACTTGATTGAATTGAAAATAAATTAAATTTTGAGCATGTATCATTGGTTTAATGAGAATATTATTGAAAAAGAAAAAATTATAATTATTTTAACTTTTAAACAAAATTAATAAAAATATTAAAAAAAAGAAAAAGGAATTAGATCTATTTATAGTTAATCATTGAGGGAAGTCATCTCATGGTACATAAATGTGTGATAAAGGCGAATGTTTTAGGTTAGAAAGAGAAAAGGAGAGAAGAAAGAAGAAATGAAGCGGGGCCGAAGGAAAAGGGAGAAAATAGTGGGGATAATAAATGAATAAAAGGATTGAGTGGGGATGGACGTAAACACTTGGCAGATGGCAAATGATCCACATGTCGTGTATTCACGACAACATTAATTTGACATTTCGCTTGGATTTGAATGGGTTTATTGATTGTGTTTATGGGCATCTGATCTAATAGCAACCGGAACTGATACTGTACAACACTGCTTCTGACTTCTGAGTGAGGAAATAAGAGAGAGAGGGCCAATTAAAATGGTGCGACGGTGCTCCATGTCGGCCATGGTCAACCTTAATTTGTAATAAATGTAAAAGATCCATAACAGTTTTCACTTTAGTTAATTCTACATATTCCTCCACATTATTGGTAATTTAGCAATGAGCACGGAGTATAATATTATTCCATCGTAAAACTCTTTGATGCCATGCACTTTTTTTGTATGATAATAAACAAAAAGATTATAAAATTTTCTTGCTTTCCCTTGCTCTTTATGGGCTTGGAGCTCTTGAATTGGCATTTCCACAGTTATACCTTGCCCAACTGAAAGAGGCAGTTAAAGTAAAAAAGATGCCTTGTCAAAAACGGCATGCGCCAAGTCAGTGCCTTGTGTCTCCTTGTGCAACGGCGTTTTTAGAGATCCAATGGCAAATTGGCAATCAAGAGCTATAAGCTCAAAGGGAAAAAATTATTAAAATAACACTAAGGAAAGGTAACCGATAACCAAGCGCCACTGGCAGTGACTGGATTCAAGCTGGTCCTCATGGATTCCCATACTCAAGTTTTGCCTTTGCCAATTTTCTAACGTTTTCCCACACAGTCCCACGTGCACACTCGTCTTCCTCACTCTCCCACCTTCTCCCTCACTCCAAATTCCATCATAATTGACCTTCTTTTCTCTTTTATATATAAAAAAGCCATTTTTGGTACCCCTTCCAGAAATCCACTTTCTTTCATATTCAAAGTGAAAATGACACTGTGATTATAGAAGGGGTTGCATGCCAATTTGAGTGTAAGCCATAATTTGTATCATTGTTCATATTCAGCAAATACTGAAACAGATTGGTGGGTATGGATAAGTACGAGGCGGTGAAGGATTTGGGGGCTGGGAATTTTGGGGTGGCTAGGCTTATGAGGCACAAGGAGACCAAGGAACTCGTCGCCATGAAATACATCGAGCGTGGCCACAAGGTTTGTTATTTAAAGTTTTCTTTTCTGGTTGCCACAAAACTTAGAAAGCATTAAAGGGATCCTTAAATTTTCCAGATTTATTTGGATTACCTTTTGCATTTGAGAATTTTGGCTTTAGAATGAGGAATGACTTATTATTTAACTGACAAGCTGACATGGACTTAGGATCGGGTGATGTGGGAGTTTTGGTTTGTGGAAATCCAAAGACAGGGTATGGATAGTCATTTATCACACTCTTGTTTCCTGGGGGAAAGTGGAGGTTATTGATTAGGCAGTTCTCGGAGATAGGTGTTAGTGATAACAACTGGAAAATTGGCACTTGATCTATGAGTTAGCAACCTAGGCAATGGCTGTTTCGTTTCTTTCATGTTGCATGAATTCTTGGTAGCCAAACAGGCACACAAAGGGCTCCTATTCCTTCCCCATCTCCCCCTGTTAATTTTTGTTTCTATTTTTGACTAATGGAAAGCTCCTTTTGGCATATTTGATTCTAAGAAATTTCTTTTTCAATTCCAGATTGACGAGAATGTGGCGAGAGAGATTATAAACCACAGGTCCCTTCGACACCCCAATATAATCCGTTTCAAGGAGGCAAGCACTCTCTTTGTTTTACTTGTTGGGCCAATTTTCATTTGGTACTATACTAAGTTTATTATGTCCTCATATTTTAATTGGGTTTCAGTTGGATTTTGGTTTGGCAGGTGGTTTTGACCCCCACACATTTAGCAATAGTAATGGAGTATGCAGCGGGAGGGGAGCTCTTTGAGAGGATATGTACTGCTGGCAGATTCAGTGAAGATGAGGTTAATAACTTCACATACTCTGAGAATCTCATGGCTTCTTTCACTATCTTGCTCTCAGTGCCATTATTGCTCTAGTAATATATTTTTTTTAAAAAAAAAAAATAAATTGTGCAGGCTAGATACTTCTTTCAGCAGTTGATTTCTGGTGTCCATTACTGTCATGCCATGGTATAATCATTCTCAACTTTATGAAAAACCTTCCTTTTCTTGTAAGTACACAAAGTGAGAATTTATACTGTTACTCTCATTTGGCAGCAAATATGTCACAGAGATTTGAAGCTAGAAAATACCCTTTTAGATGGAAGTCCTGCACCTCGCTTGAAAATTTGTGACTTTGGTTATTCCAAGGTATTGGAATTAATTTCATCAAACTTAAAGGTTCTTGTGTTTCATCATATAGTTTTAGTTATTTATCTGCTTCTAATTTTTGGTGTAGTCATCTTTGCTGCACTCACGACCCAAATCAACTGTTGGAACTCCTGCTTATATAGCACCAGAAGTTCTTTCTAGACGAGAGTATGATGGCAAGGTAATATATGTGTTCTCTAGGGTGTAGGTTCTTTAGATTTCCTTGCATGATCTGTCTCTTCTGTATATTGAATCTTAACTACAACTTTCCTGCCTGTCATATGTCACCAGAATCGTATTTAGGTGCATCAATAGTATAAAACATATGTTTGCTTTCGTTCCTTTTTTTTTTTCCCCAAAAAAAATTGGATATGATTATGTTTTTCATCCTACCATTGTTTAGTTGGCTGATGTGTGGTCGTGTGGAGTGACTCTCTATGTTATGCTGGTTGGAGCATATCCCTTTGAGGACCAAGATGACCCTAGGAATTTTAGGAAAACAATTCAGGTATGTATTTATTTCTTCTAATGCTGATTTTCATATTATTTATATGTTATTTTAACACCATTCTTATCCTTTTTTCCCGATCTCTCGTTTCAGCGAATAATGGCTGTTCAATACAAAATCCCTGATTATGTTCACATATCTCAAGATTGCAGACACCTCCTCTCTCGCATATTTGTTGCAAGTCCAATGAGGGTATGTTATGGTGTTAAAAAAGTAACTAAATTGTTACTGTTATTAATGCACTTTTGTTAGATTGTCATGTTATTGTGTATGTCATCATGAATATGTTATGCATTTATGTTTGGTAGCTTTGTGTTCACTTGTAAACCTTCATGTTAAGTATACTTATAACTTATTGTTGAGTGAAATATAATCCTAAGGAAAAAAAGGAAAGTTGAACCCTATTCCGCTATCTTCTCCATCTGGTCCTCTTAAGTAGATTTGAGGGGTTAGACTTGAGTGTCCCATCTCTCCTCTTTTCCGCTCATTGTATCTTTTCTGTCCAAAGAAAAAACAGAATTGGTCTTCTTTCCAATCCCCTTCTCTGCTTTCCGTCTACCCTTGCCAAGATTTATATAGCAGCTTCAGGACATTAAGAACTAATGGGTATTGAATTGAGAAAATGTATTGAATTCTAATTTTTGAATATTGAGATAATTCTGGAGAATTGATTTGCTGGCTATTTTGTTGTATATTTGAATAGGAAAGAATTGACTAAATGCATAATTGTTTACCTATGCTCCATTCCGTGGTTAAAATCAGTCTCATTTTTCTGTTGCTTCTGTGCATACTCAGCAAAAAAGACAATTTATTGAAATTGGTTTCTGTCAAACAAGATGCTTTTGAAAATAAAATTACTACACTTAAAATGAGGATTCAAGAATATGTTTATACGTAGTTCACTGCCAGACCCATTTCTTTGTTGTTTGCAGAGAATTAGTCTTAAGGAAATTAAGAACCACCCATGGTTTTTAAAGAATCTTCCAAGGGAGCTAACTGAATCAGCTCAAGCCGTGTATTACCAGAGAGACAACCCAAGCTTTTCTGTCCAAAGTGTGGAGGAGATAATGAAAATTGTGGGAGAGGCAAGAAATCCACCCCCAGTATCTAGGCCAGTCAAAGGTTTTGGCTGGGAAGGTGAAGAAGATGAAGGGGAAGATGTGGACGGTGAGGTGGAAGAAGAGGACGATGAAGAAGATGAGTATGACAAAAGGGTAAGGGAGGTTCATGCAAGTGGGGAATTTCAAATCAGTTAAGCTTAAGCAGTAAAATTCTTGTGTACTTGCTTCAGAGTTTTATTTTTTATGCTAGAAGTAACCTATTTATGTGTATCATAATTAATAACAGCTCCTATAAACTGGTGAGATATTCTAACTTTATGGCTCTGTTCTTGTAATCTACTATTAACTCTATGTACCCCGTCTCTCTTATTACTAAAATAGTTAATGTTCAATGTTCTATCTCTGATGAATTTACAAATGTATAAGGGAAAAAACTTATTTCCAAATTTTACAAGGGAATACAAAAACTGATTATATGGGAGCTGATCAGGGTTCAGTGTTAAAATTTTCCACCTGCTTAGAATGCAGCAGTGGACAGGGCATTCATTATTGACCTTGAATTTGGATGTTCAACCTCCTGAGCCAAATAGAATGAAGGGTCATATGGAAGATATCGAACCTCTTGGGAGGGTCATTGGGCACAAAATGCTTTTGTACCTGTTTTACTCTCCTCTGCATCCTCAAGTACTGCCTTTGAGAAATGCCCCCGAGTATCTTCTTGATATTGGGTATGTCCTTCACATGTATTTGAACTGAAAATGATTTCCAATTCAAAACATCGCTGAAGGGTGGAACATAGCCATCTGAAATCAGCACCGGCACACATTCTGCAAATATTGCTTCCACTACTCTGGGGCTTGCTACTTCATACCCACTTGGGCAGAGGCAAAATCTACTGCTCTTCAACTTTGAGTAGTAAGAAACTCCCTGAGGAAGTTGATCATAGACCTGCACATCGTGGTCTTTGTTTTTCCATTGCTCTAGAAGAAGGTACCTTATATGGCCGTGCAGACGACCAGCAAAGAAAGCAAGGATGGACCTACGAGATGGGGAATACCCACCAATAAGGCCTGTAATTTTCCCTGTAACAAGATTGATTTCAGGGAATGACACATCCTTTGCAGGGTTGAATCCTTCAGAGGTATTTGCGTTGCATAGAACTCTTATGGAATTGTGGAACAAATGAGGCACGTAAGAAGATATGCGAGGACCCTGCCAAAAAAGTATTAAAAGAGATTCTATTTATGAAACCTGAAAAAAGGGATTATGAAACTTTTCTTTTGTCTTTACCCAATCATGGCAAGAGAGCATGAAATGATCAAATCCCAGGCTTCGATTCCAGTAGGGATATTTATTGGCTATTATTTGTACGTAATCAGTGAGAGAAAGGCCAATGGAATTCATGTCATATGACCCTGCCTTGTAAAGGTACTCCACCATCATAACCACACTGAAAGGCAGGAAATAAACAAAAGCTTCATCTGGGTCTCTAGTACGATAGTACTTGCCCTTTTCCATTTCATGTATGAATCTTCCCTCTGTGGAGTATATGCTTTTGCATGGACCGTCATGGAACACTGGAGGCTCCCCTTCTTCATACACAAAAATCTTGAACATCTTCTCCATCTCTAGGTAACTCCTGTGCACAATTACAAGATTATCATTTTGTAAGATACATTGAAACTAAAATATATATAATAATACACTCAACTGAAGACTCTATAATATATACCTATGAAAAGCATTGGCGTTTCTATAAATTGGACCTTGCGGAACATAGTCTGGGTCTTGTTGGGTAGATGTCAAGTTTCGAACTTTGCTAGCTTCTCTTATAAAAGAACGTGCTTTACCCAGTTTTGCTTCAATGATCACTTTATCAGCTGTTCCTTTATGCTTCAATTCTGTATCAACCTTTTCACTGCCCTGAAGACCCACCTCCGAGTAAAGGAAAAAGACAGAAGAAAGGATGAGAAAGTAACCGATAAGGGAAACAAACAAACAAAAAAAAAACTTGAATGAAATTAACAGGTTGGATATAGTTCTAACAAGTTCTTGTTTAATTTGTGGAGCTTCTGATGTTTCTCTGGTTTCTGAAAGAGTAGATGGAATTGGAGATGGAGACTCTGCTGCCTCATGTAACGTGGAATCACTTTCTATATTCAAAGAGGAAGTTGGAGACAAACTCCTCCAAGAAACAAGAGAAGACGAGAAACTTGGAGAGTGACTCCTCCAGGAAACTACTAGAATTGTGATTAATGAAAGTATTACTACAAAGAAGAGAGCAACAGAGGAAGAAGAGGAGGAGTATTTGTTAGGAGATCTCATGATCTGTGTATCTACATCGATTACCGCACTATTACTAAAATCCACTATAAGTTAGTGCCTGAGGAAGAATATAGCGTAGTGGGATACATTGCTTGGTGCTTACATATGCTTTTCTGCATATGGCGACTACTCTTGCCTACTGGGGGTAAGGTATAATTAATATCGTGGTAAAGCTGGCTAAGGGTAAGCTGTTTCTCATCTTTCAGATGCGTCCTCTAAATTTGGCCCAGAAGACTTGACTGACAAGATAAAGAATGAAAATTAACTAAGGAAGACATTTGATATCAAGATTGAATCAGTGTGTTACTTATATTAGGATTACTAGTTTACATATCTTTTTACTATACGCTTATATATCATTTTGTTCTAAAGGGATTAGATTTACGTTGCCACTTTATGAGTATCAATGAAAAGGAAGTAGATTGCGTTGCCACTTTCTTGCATATGATGGCGGTCCTTATATTATTAGTCTGTTTTATGTTGTTACGTTTTGATTAATCTTCTTGAATTGTGAGTAGATTAATGTTGAATACAAATGGCCCATAAAGTGGAATTGATATGTAGCTTATGAAAACGAATCGACAGTCTTTAGTCAGAATGAGATGCGATTAGTATATATGTCTCAAAGTTGGGACCAAGAAATAAGGGAGACAGAAGATCTAGATTCACATGCTGTATCCCATTTTCATGTATCCTTTCTTATCATCCACAGTAGAACAAGAGTTATTTATTGACTAATTTAACAAAATGTTTTCAAAAGATCTTTTACATCTCAATTTAGTTACTCAAATGTTATCCTTTTAATTTGGTAGATATATATAGCTTTTCAATTTTTACACAACTTAATCTTCCGTTAACACAAGTTACATTAATAGAATATAAATTTGATTCTCCTTTAAAAAAAAAGGAATATACTAACGTTGCATAGCTTTACGGTGACATGGCATAAATATGATTTGCCACATCAGCAACATTTCTTACCATCCATTC
Organism: Cercis canadensis; assembly: GCA_003255065.1. Lineage (NCBI taxonomy): Eukaryota > Viridiplantae > Streptophyta > Magnoliopsida > Fabales > Fabaceae > Cercis > Cercis canadensis. Next base: position 888,939 of record QAOA01003631.1, on the reverse strand, counting down.
AAAATTGAACCTAAATAAAATATTAAACTTTTTTTAAAATCTAATTGAATAGAAATAAAATACAGGGATAAAATTTATACAAAAAAAAATGCAATTTATTCTCTAATTAAATATTTTAATATCACAACACACATAAAAAAACTTATCTTTTCATTCTATGAAAAAAAAAAAAAAGCTATTGCATATTAAGTATTGATTATACAATTTGTTCAAGTGGTTGAATTATTAGTAAATCGTGCGAGATAATATGAAGTAGTAGTGTGTAAATAAAAGAATAAAAAAATTAAGATTACGGCCTCTTTCTTTCCAGTACAGGATATTGCCAGGGAATGGAAATAATAATAATAATAAAATAAAATAAATTGTTGAACATACCTTCCCAAGAAGAGTACTGTTGTTGATAGTTGATAGCGATAAATAGATAAATAACCCAGAAAAATGGTAGGCAGTAAAAAATGTAGTAGGAGATAAACAGAAGGAAGAGGTGGTGTGGATTTATTTCAATCTCACCAGTCGCTCTCAACCTCAACCGTGCATTCACAAATCACAAGGGTTTTCTGAACAATGCTATAACATAAAACCATCCCTACCTAACCACTACCATTCCAAAAACAACAAAACAAGAACTGCGCAGCCTCCATTCTCATTCATAGCTCTTTGTCATCCTTGTTAATTGGAGTTAGGTATTCTTTTTCTTTTTTTCCTTAAATTTCTCCTTTGGTAATTTTTGAGCGTTGAGTGTTCCCTACCAAGGCTCATTTTTGCTTAGGGCTTGAGCACAGTAGGGGTAAGTAACTGAAGGATAAGCAATTGGTGGTAGTGCTGATATTTCAAGTTATATCAAACTATGAACTCTCCAATTGGGGCCCCTTCATCGACTTCCTCTTCTTCTTCCTCGTACCCGTTTCGTCCTCCTCCATGTCTCACTTATGCTTCTCGGAATTGCAAGTTTCCCCTGTTAGTGTTCTTTTCCCCTGTTTTTGATTGTGCCTATAAGTTAAAATTCGACCTTTTAGTTTTGTGCATTCTCTCTTTACTTCAATTGCTACATTTGTCATGGAATATATGTTCTAAATCAGTCATATCCCTATTAGTTGTCTTTCTGAAGGAAATATTAATAACAATGCTTTTACAGGATTTGTGATCATAGTTCATTTGGGTCAGTCTTTAACATAACTAGAAGCCTAAACCAATGCTTGAGTTGTATTAGTTGCACGTGTAGGTAAAGTTGATATCAGAAACTCTATATAATGGTGCATCAATATTTCCACCGGGATACTAGCTCTATAGACTTGTTACTGTGCTGTTTGGAACTTGGAAGCTGAACTTCATAGTTATTATCCCCTCTATTTACAATCATGTTTCTAGTAGACTGGCTCGTTTTCTGTGCCAAAAACTTTATTACTAAATGTCTAGATTAATAGAGTCTTCTCAAGATTTCAACATTGTTTGCTTCTATAGGCTGTTGCCGCAGGCAGTCTGTACCTCTCAAAAGATGCATCGCTGCTCTGGGTCCCATGTGGAGGCTTCTAACCATCCTAATCCCTTGAAAAGTACTGTGGCTAGATGTTCTCTGGGATGGTCTGGATCACAACCCTTGGTTTCTAATCAATCACACAACAAGCACTTGTTGCCGGTTCAAGCTTTAGTTACTTCAACAACTCAAGATGTTTCTGATATACATCTTATTGGTGAAGATAAAGTTGGAGTATTATTGCTAAACCTTGGAGGTCCAGAGACTCTAGAAGACGTGCAGCCTTTTTTGTTTAACCTTTTTGCTGATCCAGTAATACTCTAGCTTTTACACATGGTGCATCTGACATGAAGCTAAAGCTTTTCAATTTTTTATTTTTCATGGTTACTTATATTTTAAGTACAATTACGCAGGATATTATACGATTGCCAAGGTTATTTCGTTTCCTTCAAAAGCCATTGGCCCAATTTGTATCCACTGTAAGAGCTCCAAAGAGCAAAGAAGGCTATGCTTCAATTGGTGGTGGCTCTCCTCTTAGACGTATAACTGATGCGCAGGCATGACACTTACTGTTACTTATAAATGCGAACAACTTTTTTTTTTTTTAATGTATATAAATGCGAATATTTTACTCTTCAAGTTGTGTAATAGCGTATTGGATAACTTGAATTTTCAGTTGGAATCTCAACTGATTGTATTTGAGAGAGAGGTATGAGTTCTGTATATGTACCTGATATATGTTTTGATCTCTTGTCAATTTTCAAAGCTTTAAACTTCAAGAAGTCAGCGCCATGTGTATTTTAATTCCTCTAACGAAAGAAATTTAAACTTCCTTTATGTGGTTACTGTTGGATCAGAAGCATATCTTCTGTCAGTTTTGAGTTTCATGTTGTCATCTCATATCTTTCCAACTGTTTCAAGCAAAACTTTTGAAGTTTATGCTAATCCATTGAGATTTTACAATTGAATTTTGTTATATAATTGGCTGAGTATGGGCCACATATTACATATCCACTCTCTTAATGGTGTCCCATGTAGGCTGAGGAGTTGAGGAAATCTCTATGGGAAAAGAATGTCCCAGCAAAGGTGTATGTTGGCATGCGTTACTGGCATCCATTCACCGAAGAAGCTATAGAACAGGTATTTTATCAGTATTTATCTTAGTTTTACTATATGAATGGATAGCATTTCATTAAAGATTATGCCACTGGTGGATTCCCTTTTACCCGTCGTCCTACTATCTGAGTTAGAATATCTTGCTGCATGATTCATCTTCTAAACGACAATTTGTGAAAAATTTCAAAGGAATGCTAACTTGTAGCACTTATCTTTACACAATGGCAGGATGTAATTATCTAAAATATAAATTTATTCTATCTTGAATTTTAAATTACAGTTATAACCCCATACCTGTTATTTATTTTTTCAGATGAAATAAGGGCTTATATGGAATTTGAGACAAATAAAAGCTGATTAAAAACTGTCTTTGGGTCATGTAGATATTTATTGTAAGAAATTATTTCCATTCCTAAAATATAAAATTTTGTATTCTTTAGGTCTATTGGAGGTTTCTACGTCATATAATCAATGATATGCAGTATAATATATAACTAGTTAGCCTCCTGACTATTACTTCTAACTTCGAACTGATTCATACGTTATTTTACCAGTACTATATATCACAGTCAATTAAGAAATGAACTTCTATTTGGTCTAAAGTAGTAATGCAAATATGGAAATAATTTGTGTTCATAGTAAAAGTAATTGAAAACTGGACTTCCACATAATGGGGAGTGGATAGAGGGATCATGGTAGAGGAAACTTGAGATAAGACAGAGACTAACTGACACTTGTCTGAGTAATCAATACAGTTTAATATGTTGGTTCTCTGCTTGCAATTTCCTCTCTATCTGGTTATAATTCTTTTTCCTTTTGAATTATTAGATTAAAAGGGATGGAATTACCAAGCTTGTTGTCCTTCCACTTTATCCACAATTTTCAATATCAACCAGTGGTTCAAGCCTACGTCTCCTGGAGAGTATATTCAGGTGAGTACTAAAAGATGAACCGTTATAACATCAGGATACTCTAAACATATAATCTAACATTCTGTTATGTTATAAATTATTTATTCATTCTTCAGAGAGGATGAGTATCTAGTCAACATGCAGCACACAGTAATACCTTCGTGGTACCAGCGTGAAGGATACATAAAGGCTATGGCCAATTTAATCGAAAAAGAGTTAAAAGGTTTTGACCGCCCTGAGGAGGTACTGTATCTTTATTTGTTTTAATGTCTTAGCCATACATCATGGTTGCTTTATTTCTAGCAGAACATTTTACTTTAGTTTGTGGTTGCTCTTCTGCACCAGAAAAAAAGGGTGTTTTTGCAAGGCGAGGGGGAGGAGGGGTGGGATAAGAAAAGAAAAAGTGTGGTTCCTTTGAATTTTTTGTTTGTGCTCTCTCATTCTTGTACCTGATACATTGACAGCATAATTTTTATGAAGTCAACATATCAGTTATGTTGCCTAAGGATAACGGAGTGCCAACGGTAACTTAACATACTCAATTTTATTAGTCTTAAAGGGTAAGTAGGGAATTGTAAAATGCCATTATGCTAAATTTTTCTTTACTCGTTGTTTAAGGAGATTTTCCTGAAATTGTGGTCCCCTTTATGCTTTTGCCTGGGTGGTCATTTGGTTATCTGCGTGTATTTATTAGCCTAAGTAATTGAAATTTCCATTGCAGGTTATGATGTTTTTTAGTGCACATGGGGTGCCGCTTGCATATGTTGAAGAGGCTGGTGACCCATATAAGGCAGAGATGGAGGAATGTGTGGACTTGATAATGGAAGAACTGGAAAAAAGAAAAATAACTAATGCATACACCCTTGCTTATCAGGTGACTAATTTTTTTAGTGTCATTCATTCTCCTTTTGTTCTAGTTTTCAAGGACTAATAGGTGAGGTATTGATTAATGCTTAGGAAAATTAATATATATGAGGAACTCTCAGCTGAAAGTGAACATGACAATCAAGAATGGAAAATATGCTAGCAAAAGAAGGAAAAAAAAAACGGATAGAGCAAGAAAGTATTCTAAATACTTGTTATTTCCTTGGATTTTATAAGCATGCCAGTAAATAGTCGTCATTCAAGTCATGATTGAAAGTTATTTAAAAAATGAGTAATTATTTCATGCATGAAATTTTCGAACAGTTCACTTGTCATTGAAAGCCTTTTGCAAGAAATCTGCCTTTTGAAAGATTTCAGGGACACCTTGCAAAGACTACGCAGAGAAACTGAGATTTCTCATCAAAATAAATAGGTGGTGTAGATGATTTACTTCTACATGAATTGTCTGTCTATACCTATCTTTTTCTAGCTCCAAGCCAGCTAGTGCTTTACATACATCTTTTTCTGTATTTGTAACACTTGACTATATCTGTTTGCAGAGTAGAGTTGGACCAGTGGAATGGTTAAAACCTTATACAGATGAGACAATAGTTGAACTTGGGAAGAAGGGAGTGAAAAGTCTGCTGGCTGTTCCAATTAGGTAATGTCAGCGTTCCTTGTTTGTGTTATTACTTTACTCCTCTCTGTGAGCTAGTTAGCTTTTATCACTCTCTTGTCTCTCAGACCTACACAAACAGGGGTATAGAAACACAAGTATGTTTACTAACTTATGCTTGCTTCACAGTTTTGTCAGCGAGCATATTGAAACTCTTGAAGAAATTGATGTTGAATACAAAGAATTGGCTCTAAAATCTGGTATTGAAAAATGGGGTCGTGTTCCTGCCCTAGGATGTGAGCCCACCTTCATTTCAGATTTGGCAGATGCGGTAATAGAGTCTCTCCCATATGTTGGTGCCATGGCAGTTTCAAATATTGAAGCTCGACAGGTTCTCTTAACTCCCATATATATTACATTATCATATTGCAGCAAAAACTACTTTTTTAGGTAGTTGCAGAAGCATGAACATAGGGTTTTTCCTTTTCAGCAAACTGTTTTATGACTATTGGAACTTTTTAGGATATAAATTCATTCCTAGATTGAGTTATAGGTTGATTTGATGTTTGCCTATTGTGTAATTGTATTATGTGATTTAATTGGAAGTTGGGTTCTTGGGCAGTCTTTGGTTCCCCTGGGCAGTGTAGAAGAGTTATTGGCAGCATATGACTCACAACGAAGGGAACTGCCATCACCGGTGATAGTGTGGGAATGGGGCTGGACAAAGAGTGCTGAAACTTGGAATGGAAGAGCAGCCATGCTGGCGGTGCTGCTTCTCTTGTTTCTAGAAGTCACTACTGGTGAGGGGTTTCTACACCAATGGGGCATATTGCCCCTGTTTCGGTGAATGAATCTCCCTGTCCTTTTTGAAGAGAAAAGAAAGCTTTGGAGCTTAATTTTGCTTGTATATGCAGCACACCAACATCAAATTCTATTTAAAAGCCAAGGTATGCACGCTCCTCAGGAGCTATCGAATCTAGCTTAGGCACAGTACTCTGGATGGAAAAGAGAAAGAGAGAGAAAGAGAAAGAAAATGTATAGTGGTTTTGGTTTGTATATTTGCAGAATGGCCCTTTTACGTATGTAAAGTATTGTTATTGGCATCACTAATTCGGTTTCGTGACTGGGGAAACCGACTTAGTTGTTGTGATTGAGAAGCAGTTATTGCCATAACAAGTTATATGAAAACTAAACATTTATAAGTTTCTATCAGTTGTACCATTTTTCATGAAAATATTGGAGTTGATTTTGGGGAAATTGGGATGCAGCAATTCGTGTTCAAAGTTGTACATAATAGTATTTAACAAACACTATTTCAATTTATTTGTTATTTCCCCACTGTTTTTCATAATCATTGACTAATGTCGTATTACCCATGTTTTCTAACCATATGGTATGATTAGATTGGAGCTACATTCATGGCGGCATCCCCAGCAAACTGGATGCAGGTAGAGATAGCCAAAAGAAAGGGGTTCCTTCAGATTTTGGTCAAGAAAATAGATCCATAATTTTGTTTAATTTAAACAAGAAAGAAAGAAAGAAAGCAGAGGTAGATTTTGGACTAAAGAAGACTTATTATTCGATTAATCTTACTATTTCATCCACAGTCCAAACAGACCATAAACGACTCTAAGCATTCAACAAGCAACCAAAACATGATCATAGAACAAAAGTAGCCGCATATCATAGCTAGCAATAGCATATATAATATAACATCGTTTCAGTGACAGTGAGATTGAGCTAGACATAGTAATTTAACATATGTAATCGAGAAACCTTAATCCTTAACCAGTGAGTTCCTCCTCCTTGTGGGTCTCAATGACAAGATCAGATTGAGGGTATGCAACACAAGTAAGAACCCACCCTCCTTGAATCTGTTCATCATCAAGGAAATTGCCATCTGATTGGTCCACCTTTCCTTCAACCAACTTTCCAGCACAAGTGGAACACGAACCTGCGCGGCAAGAGAAGGGAAGTTCAATACCAACCTCCTCTGCTTGATCTAGAATATAAACATCTTCTGGGCATTCAAATTCTTTGGGGCCTTGTGGTGTTATCACCTTCACTTTGTAGGCCATGCATGTTACACGCCCACCAATACCATCACCACGTTCACCCTTCACATCAAACACCGCCCTCGCCACTGAGCGGAGCCCCGTAATGGGCTGTCGCCGGACGAAGGAGCTGCTCAACACTGTGCAGGAAACGGTGCTTGAGGTTGCCATTTCTGATTCTGAGCAGGGGAAGCTCTAGTGTGTTTAGCTTTAGCCTTTGTTTCCTGATCATTATCATGGGCATGAATAGCTAGCTAGCTAGCTATATGTGAAATTTTTTGTGAAGTTTAATTAATCCACGTGTCATTTTACACTACAATCGCCTTAAATAATTGAAGAACCAAAAATGAAGTACGCGTGGACAGAATACCTGGTTTTCCATTTTCTGAAGGCAGTAGAAGGAAGTCGAAGAACAAACATGTTTTGACAGTGGATTAAAAAAAAAAGTAGAAAAGAAATATTTACACAAACTGTTTAAAGACCTCTAATTTTGGTTAAATAATCATATAAACAGAACTTTTTTGAAATTTAAAATTTTTTCTTTCATATAAAATTATAGCATCTATCAAACTTATTGTAAATTATATTACTAAGTTTGATAATTTTCTAAACTTATTTTATTTAAGCTGAAATAATAGTTAATAACATCTTTTAATATTGGTTATATGGGTTTTTTAACGCTAATAACGACAAATTCAAAACATTGCATCTGACAGAATGTGAGGAACTGGAACGAAGTCGTCAGTTTGACAGACGATTTGACTCAGAAGGTCGTGGGTTTAATTGGCGACTTTAAGTGAATTACATTCCCCCAATCCTTTGTGCGATTCAAAAGCCACTATCTGGCACGTACGCTCCCTTGCAACAAGTCCCAGTTTTGCATATGCCAAACAGTGGCCTTTCTTTTTAGCATCAGCTAACCTTGAGTTGAGTGGGAGTGTCCTTTCGCATTGCAAGAACTGGGCTGTGCTTCGTAATTTCTGTTTTTCGGCTCTATCTCTCATCTTTGGTTCATAATTTTGAGCATACTTGACTATTTCCGATTTAGCTAGCGACCATATTTGCTTTAACCTGTGATAATCAATTTTGACACTCGCTTTGGTTCGGATGCTTGAATGCTGTTTGGCAAGTGTGCATCATTATGTTTGTGTTGGGAACGACGAGAGATATGTTACGATTTTCACACGCTGCTGGGATTTGAAAAAGACTGGGACTTGGTTAGAGAAGATGGGTTGCTCTGGCTTAGCTTCCACCGTGACTGCTGAGATCGAAAACAAAGTAACACAAGGATTGGGGTAGTGACTCGCTGAAATCGTCAGTAGTCCTGACGACTTCGATCACAAGCTCGTCAGCTACACTGAAGACTTCCCCACAACAAAATTAGAGAGAACTCGTAAGTATCTATTTGTATTCTATATTCTATAACAAGTAACACTTTGTTCATTCGGAACATAGAGTTGCCTCAAGGTAGTGGTCATGATTTCTGGTATTACATTGTATTGATATCTATCATACTTCCAAACTAGAAAGATTTTAAGGAAAAGCGAGGACACATAAATATTAATAGAACAAACAGAGGCAACAGATTTTAGTCTTGGACAAATTCCATGGTGAACGTGAAGGAGAGTCATCAGTGATTGAAAGAATCTAGTAACCTGGAAAATGCAGTGAGGGAGGAGCCGCCAGTAGACCAAGCAGCCTTAGCCATCGCTTTCATTTCCAAACTCCGCTGCCTCACAACTTTCCCTTCATCTTCCTCCAATGCCATCAATTCTCTTACTCTTTTCTCCACCTGCTCTGCACTTACCAACCCTTCTTTCTCTCCATCCCTTGAATCCACCATTGATCTTTCACGTATAGCTATTGCCAGTTTCATCTCCTCCACCAAAACTACACTGTTCATGTGCTGTTCAGCGTACAATGGCCAAGCCATCATTGGCACCCCGTAGCTCACTGCTTCCAACACAGAGTTCCAACCACAGTGTGTCACAAACCCACCTACTGATTTATGACTAAGAATAGCATTCTGTGGCGCCCACGACTCTAAAATTAGACCCTTTTCTTTGGTTCTCTTTAAGAAGCCTTGTGGTAACAATTCCTCTAAGTTAGGATCTGATTCCAATCCTTGTGGACTCTTTACTACCCACAAGAATCTATGATTGCTCCTCTCCAACCCAATAGCAATCTCCCTTATCTGAGCTTCAGACAACACTCCCCTGCTTCCAAAGCACAAGAACACAACACTTTCACTGGGCTGCGCATCTAACCATGCCATGCAGTTAGATGAAGAGGACCTGTAATTATCTTTGGCACTCGTAATCAATGGCCCAATGCAAAAAATTGGGGGAGTTGTGTCATTTGGAGCACAAGCACCATCAGTTATAGCTTTGATTGCACTTGCTTCTAGCAAGTCAAAAGTGTTAACTATCAGTCCCTTGGTTTTCAGCAGACAATTAGCAAAACAAAGAAAGAAGTGGAAGGAAGGGTCATCCCGACTAAGTACAGGTTCAGGCAGGTAAGAAGCAGCGATGGTTGGCAATCCAGGAAAATTTAAGCTCTCGTTCATCTCTTTGAAGCTTTTAGTGGTTTGGTTGTGGAAGTTGGGTAAACAGAGAAAGAAAGCCAGAGCAGATGCACTTGAGCTGAAATAGCAATAGGTTGGGATGTGGGTATTATTCAAGTTCTCATGCATGGTTGAGGTTACTAGAGCCAAAATAGTGGTGGCGGAAGATAAGGTTTTGAGGACATCAAGGGCATTGAGAGCGTTCAGGCGAATGGACTCCAACATCATCTCTGCTCGGCTTTGAATGGACTCAGGAAGCTGGAGTGGAGGGAGGGAGAAGAAGGAAATGGGAACCCTAGTTTGGGAGATAAGGTTCATGTATGAAGAAACGATAGTTGAATCAAAAGGGAAAGATGGGAGTATGATGGTTATGGATAAATCTGGTTGGTGATGCAGGATAAGCTTTCCTAATTCTACCAGAGAGATCAAGTGGGGGAAGGTAGGAGCTGGATACAACACTATTGTTTCTTTCATTCCTTCAGAGTAGGGGAAAGTTAGGCCAATTCCTATTTTCCCTGAGGAATCACTGTGTGGAAATTCATTGACAAACTCTGCTAAGCATTATATACTGTTAAAGGAATCAAGTCTTGACAAGGATCATCAGTCAAAGTAGATGTGCTAGAATGATGCAATTAATCCAGGTGGTCCAGTAAGGAGATTAGAAAGTGCAGTTAGACCCTGTTTCCGTTAAAGGCTTAAATTTCAATCTATTTTCTTTATAAGCAATTTAACCCATACTTGAAAAAAAAAAATACAAGTAAAACCGAATATATCTTGTGGTTCTTATTACTCCCAGAGAGGATTAAATAGATGTGCTAGTTTTCATGTTTGAATCATGCAACAAACCACAGGCTTCCAGCAGATCGTGTCCTCCAGTGCAGATATTACACAACGGAGCTCGATAAATAAGAATAATTACAGACAAGAAACAGTCTATCAACCAAAAAAATGTTAAAAGGGTTTAAAAGAGGAGGCAAAAGGAAAAACAAATAGTTCTCTAGAAATTAGAAACAAATAGAAAATGATCACACTTCCACCTGAAAGGTACAGATTTAAGGCCATGGCACATGATCTGAGAAAACCCATGTACATAACACGCGTTTAAAAAACTCATGCGGTTGTAATTGTATCCTTCATCTTTTCTCACAGAACCCAGCGGTACTATATCAGAAACCATCACCTTCTTCAAACTTTCTTAAATATCAAACTCGAAAATTTAAAAAATATATAAAGGATAATTCAAATAAGGCCCTTCTGTTAAGAGATCAGTCACTGGAATCGAAGCTTCCACTGTGGGAGCTGCTGTCATTGCGACTATGTAAAGAGAGGCCCCTCATGTGGCCAGACAAAGTAGAACCATCCTTGTTTTCCTGAAAAAATCTCTCCCTCTCAACGTGTTTTGATGGTGGTGGTGGAATTGCAACATGAGGTGGCTGTGGCTCCCTTTCAACGTGTTTTGCACGGGGAGGAGGAATAACAGCAGGAGGAGAACGGGTGTTAGCTTCCCGAGATGGCTCCAAAGATAGTGGTCTTATTAGTGGACGATTCAATCTTTCTCCAATCAAACCCAAGTGAGGAAACTCAGGTGCAGTCACTTCATCTTCAGGCCTTGCACAAGCCTTGCCTTTGCGTAATCTGCCAAGTGTAGATCATAACAAAAATAAAGTTTAAACCAGGGAAGACTAATATTCAAAACCGGTGTTATACTTAATAAATAAGTGAATAAAATGAGCGATTTTAAAGAACCGGGAAGGTACCTTCGGAATAACTGTTCCTCCTCCTCTTCCTCATCTGCTTCTTCATTGTCCAAACGATTAGCAGTTGTTGTAGCTCTGCCTGAAAGAAGATCATCATGTCTGGCAAGAACTTTCTGAAGCTGCTCATTTAATTCAATTGCTCGAGATACTATCCTCTCATCTCTACAAATGATCAAGATAAAAACCAGTTCAAGATATAAATTAACAATGAAATTAACACGTGAATGTGCAAATACATACATACACGTGTGTTTATATATATATAAATACATACTTTCGAACCGAGTATATATCAATTGAACATGTAGATAAGATATTCATTCAAGATTCTGATTGATTTGAATCTATAAAGAAAAAGACAAAGCAAAATGGACAGTTTCAAACCCAATTTAAAGCTTTCAATGGAATCACTACCAACATGTGCTGCATATGAATCATCAACCTAAACCGTATTTAAGTCCTAGAGATACCAACAGGATTACCATCCATCCTCTGAACCATATTTAAGTGCACATTGGAGAGGGTGGAAGATGTATAGGCTATAAGCAGAAGATAATAATTTAAAGTACCCTTACCGAGAAGTCATCACAAGATGCATTACTCTTTGCTTCTGAAATGAACATTGTTCTACAAGGTCAAGGGTGAACTCATCCCTTGCTCCCTAGAGAAGAAATAACAGTTTCAGTAAAGGTGGAATGAGCTTGGTCACAGGTTCCATTAATACATCTCAAGGAAAAAGTTTCACGAAATAAATATGTAAGAAATTCATAGTCATTCGACACATTCATATAAAGGGTACATATCTCTGGTTTTTTGTGTGTGTGTGTGTTGGGGGGGAATTAAAGAACTTCATGATTGTTTCCTTTTTTTAAAAACAAAAAATAATTAAAAAAATATTGTTACTAAGCACTACACGATTTTTATACGAACTTTTCTGGACATGATACAATCAGTATCAGGAACAAAAGGAGAAGGAAAACACGGTTGCACTTTTCACTATGAACTAAGTGACCATGTGTGCATATACGTGTACATAATATTCTCTCCTTGACTCTGGCCTTGGATTTATTGAGTCACAAGCTTTGAGTAGACTCCAATGCCTCTAATATCAGGAAAAGCTCAAAAATCTTTTTCTTTAATCTTTGTTCCTATAGACAAGCTGCAATCGTCAGCCAAAAAATAGTATTCTTTATAAGACACTTGGTGCTTCCAAACAACAAAATTATCGACTGACAAGCACTAACTTGACCTCAGTCCTTAATGGAAATCTCAACCCAAAAGCAAAATATTTTTGAGAAGCTTAGGATTTTGACTAGAGGTGTGTTATGGGACATATCAATGCAATGGCGTCAGTCGGTACAAATCAAGATAAAATGCAAGCCATGTTCTTGCAACGTCAAATTCTGGCTTTGGTAGGAGAGATTCTGGCATACCTCAGGATGTTGAGTATCAACCGCATCAAGGACTTCTTTTAGAACTTCTAATGCATTACTAGCCTTTTGAATAATGCTGCAAAAAAATAAAGTGCAGAATAAGAGATCCTGTTTGCTAGCCAAAAATGATGATAAGAATAAGAATAATTTTTTAGAATGATATCTCCACGACATCTTTTCCCTTTTGAATTTATCAAAAATCACAAAGGAAAAAAGAAACAAGAATCCACCCAAAAATAGATTTTGACATTTATTTCTACTCTATTCATTCCTTTTCAATCCACTAAGAAACTTTGTCGGAAAGATCTATTTTCTTGACCAGACACAAATTCACCAGAGTGAATGGACAGTCAGATTGCCATTTAAAAGGGTCTCTAAAGATATTAGCAAAAGTTCAAGTATACTAAAACTGAAAACAGAAGGTCACCTTGATTCAGGAACAGTCTGGGACTCTGCTTGCTGAGCAACTATTTCTTGTCTAGGTAAGGCCTGCTCCCCATTTGGTACATTACAAGTTCTGGTAGGTTGTGAACTAGGATGATTTGATTGGACAACATGAGCATTTTGAGGAAACTGCACACCAGCACTCTGTAAAAAGTATAAAAAAGAAGTAAAAATTTGGCTGTGGCTTTTGCATAAGTATAAAGAATTAGCATCTACAAAAAAGTGTCCCTATTCAATCATATGAAATCCAAAAAGAATAGTAGTTCTTTTTCAGAAGTGAACTCCAAAAAAGAGGGGAAAAAATGCCATTAATCATGTTATAAGAGTAACAAAATATATTAGATTTTCTGAGTGTATAACAACCACAACGCCCAAGCCCCTTTCTTCTTATAAGTGCCTACTCCAGTCTTTAGATAAATTCATAAGAAGATAGTTACTTTTAATAATTCAAGTAACAGATTCTCTGTTAGAAAGAAGAGTTTATTAGGAAGAAGGGAGAAAGAGATTCTAAATGCCTGACAGGCACATTCACTGACCACCCACGGGTTCTGATATGAGCATGTCACCAATCTGCTCCTTTAGAATTGCATAAAGATCATGCTTACCAATTAGCACAATCTTCCCAAATCTTCATCAAAATTGCACTCCATAAACCTATACAATAACTGCCATATGGCTTGACCCACCAGTACCCTGATGTGGCATATATGATTGGCACATTCAATCTTATGCAGATACAAACCCAAAAAAATTCCTCCAATAAGTCACATTGGTACATACCACCAGATCATAATATGCGTTATAATATTGAGGAAACTTTCCAGAAGCACCACCGAGGGATGTTTGTGTAGCGTCTAGAAGGAGAAATATTCGCTCTCTAACTGGCAAATCTGACTGCAACCAAAGAAAAAGACCCGCAAAGAATACGGTGTTAAAGAAAAAATATCATTACTAAAGGCCAAAATTGTGTGGAGAAAGATTCACACCTTTTTCTTAACAATCTTCACAAGAATAGGAATAATTCCTGTATCAATCACCTGCTTATGAATATGCTCTCCAATATTGTTCATCAACATTTCCAACAGCTAGAAAATCAACAGAGGAACAGATGATTTAGTTGAACACCAAAGAACAGGAAAGCAAACAATCTAAATACTCAACTAAAGAAAGTCACACAGCCAAGCCTCTCTGTTTCAGGTATAGGTAAAATTATGTGTAGAGTCAAGTTGCATTTCATCAGTCCTTGGAATAGGTAAAACTATTTAAAACATTCATGAGAAAAGTAAAACTAAAACGAAATTCATAAAAAACCCATTGTCCTCACCATGACAGCATAAAGTTGAGTATTAGGATTTTTGCTACCCAGTCTTTTTTTAATAGCTTTAACAACATCTCTAGCTTGCCTGCACGGTGAAAAAATGTGATGGTTAACAATAGTAATGCTGGGATTGTTCAGGCACATTAATAAGCTCATCTATGTTCATAATCAAGAGGAAAGCCAGCTAGGCATGGTGGTGGACAAGAATCACAACGAAATAAACAAAATTAACGAATACAGTAATTTCGTTAAGATGAAAATGAATTGGATCACAAGAATCCAGCAAACAATTCTTTTTTTAGGGTGAGTATCCAGCAATCAATTTTGGCATGACATAGCAAAATGATCATTCATGAGTTTTACCTTCCTATTGTGAAAAGCATATAATCATAACTTACGAGGATCAAAATCTAACAGGTGAGAGTTATAAATGAACAACATAATGGGCAACAACTTCGTTAGTATAAATCAGGAATTCATTCCTCTAAGTGATGTTTTCCAACATTCATCAATCAGAAAGGACCACCACACAAGGAGATGAAAGCACTGTGTATTATACCTCTGATCATGAGCAACTAATTCACATATTTCAATATTTTTCATCCAATCAGTTTCAGCTAGTTTTTCACTAGTTGCAGAGTTGACTAGCTCAGCCGCCATTTTTCCCTCCAGATTCAGATCTAGATATTAATAGAATAACAAAAATTATAAAATGTTTCAAAGGGTTAAGCAAGCAAATGCAGAAAAAACAAAGTCAAATGAATTAAATATCAACTAGGAATAAATTAGTTGGTTTATCAAATTCGACAATGGAGAAACAAATTTGAACCTACACAAGTTTTCAAGAAAACCCACAGCAAAATTTGTGTTTCACATTATATTAGACTGTAAAGGATTATATACGATTCTTTTGGAAAGTTGAAGGTAAGTGATCCACTACATAGCGAAAATTGCTACGACAACACTCTTAACTTGTACCATATGAAACCACCTTAGTTCACAGTATTAGTAAATCGACCTCCGATAGAAGTGAAACTTACAGGTCGTGTCAGAAGGATAGAGCCAGTGTGAGATATAATCAAACAATGTCAGGAGTCCCAGTTACTACCCTGCAACCAGTAAAATTTCAAGGCCAGATAATTCAGCACTTCAATTTTCAAATGCCATGGAGGAAAATAAGAAAAAATCATAATATCTACTCCAGCGACCAAATGAGTACATATTTTAAAAAATAATTACAGTAATTATTTAATTCCAATCTATATAACAAGGGCAAAAAAATCTGCATTATACCTGAGACTTAATTCCAACTAGATTATGAAGTTTGAGTTATTTTAAATTGCTCCGTACTTTCTTTCAGTTATAAGCATTTCGGTTATCATAACAGCATAAAAATTGAAGGGATAGAGTTAACATCGAAACTGAATTATACTTCCAAACTGGGAGAAAAAGGGGAAAAAGCTCTCAGATCTAAATCAAGACACATGAAGAAACCTACAAGAGACATTATTCCATCTAGATATAGAAACTCAAAAAAAGTAAAATAAAACCAATTTTTTTATCATTATAAGCGAATTTGATTTACATCCAAAAATAATTATAAGATTTAATGGAAAGGAAGATTACTGAAAAACCATGGCCAATAAAATAAAAAAAGAAAAAAGATCACTGAAAAACGAAGACGTACTTGTGAAGATGGATACAACGACGGAGACGACGAGATAGAAACCGAAGATGAACTGGTAAACCCTAGAAAGCTTCAGCATTTCAATGGAGAAATGAACTCGTGGAAGATCAAATACTTACTCAGAATGCTCTAAACACAAATTTGCTTTTAATTGCCTTGCTATAACTTGCTTTTTTTCAGAGTGCTTTTTCTTTTTCTTAACTTTAAGCTTTTTTTGTAAAGGAATTTCTTAACGGGGAACTGAGTATTTTAATGTTAGCGACAAATTGTTAGTTCGCACTCGCAGAGCTCATACTGAGAGAGATAATAAGAGTTCGTATAGTATAATATATGAAAATAAATAATATAAAATAGAATTGAAAATGGTTAGGAAAGAATCTAAGGTTGGCTGTTGCAGACGCAGTTTACTTGTTAAGCTAATTGAAGAAGCGGCACCGCCACCGGGGCTGTCCCAACCCCCGAAAGCTAAAAGCTTCTTTTCCAAGGAGAAGATGTAGTTTGCTAAAATCACCCTGCCCTCATCTTATTGCTCACGCTTTCTTGTTGACACGTAGGAATAGCGTTTCAATCCACCCTCTTCAATCATAATAATACGAGAAAAGAAAAAGAAAAAAATTTCATATTTTTCCTTTTCTTGTAACTTTTGAAAATTGTGTATCTCAATAAATAAAAATGTTAATTCTGCCTTTATTATTTTCACACGTAGCTAGTGTTTACCTCACAAAAATATGGAGAATTATAAATGTTTATTTTTACTATATACAACAAACAATGAAAAAGAAAAAATTATAGGAATAAAATTTGAGACAATGAATCAAGGGATAAATAACATAAATAAAAATTAAAAAATAACAATATTTTGGTCATAAAAAATCAAGTTTTTGATGAACAAATATGAAACTTATTTTTACTAATTTTTAAGTAAATTAAAAAAAATTTGTTAAGCTACATTAAAACTAACAGTTTAAGTTTCTTATTACTAAATTAATAGCTCATTAACTTAGTTTTTTTTTTTTTAACATGAGGCTCAGTTTTAATGAACTAAAGATGATAGATGTCTTTTTTTCTCTNTATATATATATATATATCAAAAAATTTATTATATTTTATGAATATGTCATGATGTGTAATAATTTATTTTATTTTTTAAATAAATTTAAAATAATTAATTTATATATATGTTATTCACATATTAATTATTTTTATATAATATAATATATTACATAAATATTAAAAATATATATAAAAAAAATCTCCTCTACATATATATATATATATATATATATATATGAGATTTTTTTTAGCTACAATATTTTTACAAAAGAACTACTTAATTCAGTCGTTGCTACATATGCTGTGTAGCAGGTCATGTGTTCCCAGGTCGGACATGTTATCATATCTCAAAAAGGCACTTAAATAGTGTACATTTGACACAAATGTCCCTTAGAGCAGGCGAGTAGCGAAATTAACTGGCAGTCTCGCACGTGTAGATAAAGGTGCCTCAAGACAAAGGTAGAACAGAAAGCGAGGGAGGGTCGCTGATTGGGCATACTAGTCCAGCATAGCAGGCATGTTCTTGTGCTTCGCTGGACTCAGATTCTGGTCGTGAATTGAGATAGGTTCGTCCAGGTGTGGCTCCTCTGCACACGGCTCCACACTCTTCGTTTGTTCTTATCCCATATCCACTAACACGGCACCACGTTAGCAACACAACAAAAAAGTCAGCCATTAAATATTAACAGGATTTGGTTGACAAAAATGCTTTATTCACGAACGAATTGTCCTAATAATGTTAATATGATTGCATAATATTAATTTATTAAAATAGACAATCGAAATTTAATAAATAATAATCTGTTTAAGTATAGAAATTGAATCATTTCATTAGAATCATATATCACATTCTAATGACATGTTTGGGGGAACGTTGCAGTTACACGATTATTGACGGTAGCAATTTTAGATCCGGCACCTTAGAGCGTGAAGGAATTGGGTGAGTGAAGCTTTTAGTTAAATTAAAAAGAAAAAGGAAGTTTCTTAAATATTTTCTTGTATGTCATATTACATAAAAATAATTACGGGGATTCTATGATACTACGTAAGTATGTCATACTACACTGACGTGGCAAACATACATAATTTTTATATTTTATTATATATAAAATATAATTTATTTAATTTTTTAAATAAATTTAAAAATAGTTAATTTGTACACATGTCATTCATTTATTGGTTATTCTTGTGTAGTATGACATACTACATAAATACTAAAAGTATCTAAGAAACTTCTAAATAATTAACATGTGAACGACATGTATACAAATTAATTGTTTTTAAGTACTTTTTAAAAAATAAGATAAATTAATTTTATATCAAATAAAATATAAAAATTAAGTATGTTTGCCACGTCAGTGTAATATAACATACACATGTAGTATCATAGAATTCCCGTTAAAAAAAATCAAAAGTTTTACATATAATGATAATAATGTAATAAGTTTATTTAAATTAGTTAAGATTTTAATTATGGGGCTGACACTTAAGATAATTTTTTTAATTTATCTTGAATGCACTAAGACGATGTAATGTGCCTTTAAGATTGTCCAAAAAAATTTAATCTTATCTGCGAAAGCTAACTTAAGATTATGTGAAAAAAAAAAATCAAAAAAATGTGTCTAAAAATCGTGCATTAGTCTTGGGTCAACTTCTACATTGATATCAAATTTTGTTTTTGGTCTGAATTAATATCAAATATTAAAAAACTCAAAAAAAAATAAAAATAAAAACTTGGCAATGGTTCAGCCCATAAACATGGTCACCTGAAGCTTTGGGCCTTTATGTAACATCTACGCGGGCTTGTGTAAATTTCCTCCCACTTAAAATCCGTGTCACAGTGTCAGAATCAGACCCAAAAAACCAAAGCAGGCTTGTGTCATACGATAATTATGTTTTTGTTGTTTGTTTGTCCATTCTTGCTTCCAAGTTCTAACAGAACATGCCCTCATAATTTTATTATTATCATAGATAATTATTAAGCTGTCAGTGAGTCAGTAAGCATCAGCATTAGAACTTATCTATCATGGAATGGACCTTCATCCTTTGATTATACTTTTATTAAATTTCAGCTTAATTAAATGAAAAATAAAATTTCCGCTTAATTGTCTTGTCGTCATGATCCATTTTCATATCATCCTTGGTTGACCTCACTAACATTCAAAAATGGCCTCCGCTATAGTTCGTAATGCCATCAGCAAGAAGACCCGGGGCTTCAGCTTCAAGTTGCCATCTTCATGGTGCATGAGTAAGCTATTGTCTCAGCATTCCGCGATCGACAAGCCTGTGGGTGAAGATGCTATCCACAACGTTTCAAAGGGCGTTTTGTTTCATTCCCTTGGTGGTGGTGGAGGAATCCCATCGTACATGCGTGCAGCTGTATTTTGGGAACCCAACAAGCCACTCACTATCGAGGAATTTCGCATCCCTCGCCCCAAAGCCGGAGAAATTCTCATCAGAACCAAGGGTAATTCTCAATTTCATCCCTGAATTGTTTAAAACTCTATTATCATCGGCTTTGATTTCGATACCATGATTGGAAGGAACTGCAATTGAATATTAAGAATTGCTACGTGAGTGCAGCCTGTGGAGTATGCCACTCCGATCTCCACGTTATGAAAGGTGAGATTCCATTTTCCAGTCCTTGTGTTGTGGGGCATGAGATAACTGGTGAAGTTGTTGAACATGGACCGCTGACAGACAGCAAAATCATAGAAAGGTGCAAGTCGTTTCCAATTTAAATGTCCTTTTACTTCTTTCTTGTGTCATGATGTTCTACTCAATTGCATTCGGAGAAAATTGTTCTTCATAATTAATGTAGATTACAACTTATGTTGTGTAATAATGAAGCTTTTCCATGTCTCAGGCTTCCAATTGGATCTAGAGTTGTTGGAGCCTTCATCATGCCTTGTGGCAATTGTTCCTTCTGTTCGAAGGTAATATTCCATTACATAGCCCGCTTTCTGTCATTTGGTTTATTCGTTCATCCTTGATGTTGTCTTAAATGCTCTAATGAAATTTACATTTGGCTTCTTTACTTCCTGAATGGTAAACAGGGCCATGATGATTTATGCGAAGCTTTCTTTGCTTATAACCGGGCTAAAGGAACCCTTTACGATGGTGAAACTCGGCTGTTTCTTCGCGATAGTGGTTAGTATTATTAATCTACTGTTCTTAAGGCTAATAATGGATGTTTAGCTACTTTTTTCTCCAGCCTGCTACTAGCTCCAGCGGTAGTAGGATTTATGTTTAATTCTAAAGGCTTGTAATTGAACTAGTAGGTTTTTTTGCCCCCTTTATATTTACCTTTCTTAAGCTTATTACTAGCAGCAGCCCCACCACCATCACCATCGGCATTAACTGTTACTTGATACACATGTTAGTTTACTGCCACTGCTAATAATGACACGGCATAATAACTCGAATTCCTTGCCCTGAAGAAGCATGTCCTCAAAATTTCCATCTAGACAAAGATTAATCATAATGCTTTATAACTTTGCACTAAGGCATTATTTATTTGCGCTCTCTCTCTCTCTCTCTCTATTTGTGCATGCGTCTGCTATGAGATTTTCATCATCTATTTATCTATTTTTTCCATTTGTTCTCCAGTATGATGTTTTATTTTCAGCTGATATTTATCTAAATGCTCTTCAAAGGTATGAATGCCTTGTATATAGTATCCTTCATTATTGAGATGCTGAAAATAGTTAATAATTTATAGGTAAACCAGTATTTATGTATAGTATGGGAGGCCTTGCCGAATACTGTGTTGTACCAGCAAATGCATTGGCTGTATTACCAGACACGTTGCCATACACTGAGTCTGCAATACTAGGATGTGCTGTTTTTACTGCTTATGGTGCTATGGCCCATGCCGCTGAGGTGCGTCCTGGGGATTCTGTTGCTGTTATTGGAGTTGGGGGCGTTGGTTCTAGGTAAATAAATCATTTTCCAGTGAGTGTTAATTTTTTCATCTGGTGGCGTCTTTGCTATTTTTCTGTCATGATAATACTTCTTGAGATACACTAGGTTAGCATTTTGTAAAATTGTAGCTGTCCTCAAATAATCTAAAGTTATGGAGGATGATGTAGAAAAAGTATTTACACGATTATAGTTATTGAATACCTATGTTTTTTCGTCATTGGTTTGGTATTTGCCTTGTGGCCCATCAAGCCTTGGCTATGTGGCTGTGCCCAAGTGTTCTGAACTTTTGGGAACAATTTCATTTATATCTAGTTATTACTTTATGGCCAAAACCATCTTCTTTTGTTATCAGTGGTGTATATGAATTATCTTGATGAAAAATTGCTGGGAAATTTACATTCAATTTTGTGATATTTATGTGAAACTTTATAGTTACAAAGGAATTTGAAGAATCTAGAATATATGGTTCTGCCATTTACATAACTATTCGGAAATCAGTAGATTTTCAAATTGAACCGTACCATGTATCTGGACATTTTCCTCCAATTAACTTCTTTTTTTTTTTCCCTTTTAACTTGATTACCCATTCCAGTTGTTTGCAGATTGCTAGAGCATTTGGTGCGTCAGATATAATTGCTGTGGATGTTCAGGATGAAAAGCTGCAAAAAGCAAAAACATTTGGTGCTACTCACACCATAAATGCGGCACGGGAAGATCCCATTGAAGAGATAATTGTATATGCATTGCTAAACACATTTTTTGATTAATTATGAAATAGCAATTTACACACACACATATTTATATATATATTATTGTTTACAACTAAAACCATGAAAAGTTTGTCCAAATGTGCTGTATAATACTTCATTTACACACACATAAATAAAAAATCACACTTTTACATGGTGAGTCATTTTTCCAATATGTATCTACCAAGAACCAGTAGCTTTGAGATGAAATCATTTGAAGGCTGTAGAAGTAACAATATCTTCTATGGCTCTTTGATGGACTTCTGCATTAAAAAAAAAGTTGACAAAGTTGTTTTCTAAGATTAACTTTGTCGATGCCTTTGATTTGTCTACTCTGCTAGCATCACCTGTTTGATATACTCTGACATTTGCCTTTAACATGTGTCTTTCTTTTTAATATTTTGTTTGCATTTTGCTTCCCCTCCTTAGTTGTCTACTTTAATTTGGATAGAAAATAACTGGTGGAAAGGGTGTTGACGTCGCTGTGGAAGCCTTGGGGAGACCACAGACATTTTCCCAGTGCACACAAAGTGTGAAGGATGGAGGAAAAGCTGTGATGATTGGACTAGCTCAATCTGGTGCTGTGGGAGAGGTGGATATAAATCGTCTCGTTCGTCGTAAGGTGTGTACTCTGTATATATGATGGATTTTTATTACAATTAACTTGCTTTACTCCCTATATTCCTACCTATAAATTGGTTCTATTCTAATTGAAACTAAACTGGATCATTGGCAAAAAGCAAAAAAATAAAATAAAAGAGAGGGGAGGGGGGGATCCTACCTTACTATTCGAAAGCCATATAATTTATTCACGATTGTTTTCTGTGTTAACTAATGTTCTGTGATGTGCTATTAGCTAACTAGGAATGATGCTCTTAGATTAGATGAAACGTGCATGAACAACTTACTTTGAAGGAGGGGCAGCATACATTCTATATCGACAAAGATTAATTACGCAACCATTTAGTATGATATGGTTCTGATTTCTGAGTATTGGAAATTGGGATCATCAATAGACAAGAGTGCCTTTTAAGTGACTGATGAATTTCTAGAAGATCACTAGATCAAAAGTCAATGGAAGGACACACAATACTTCCTGTACCTTCACTGTAGTTTGCGGTAGAAATTTAGGCTTTTAGCAGGACCAGTTTGTTGAAGTAACTTTGAGCTCGAATTGTTGAAACTAAGCTTCAGGATTATTTTGTTTGATGTTAGAGAATTATTTTCTTCTTCTGAATGTATTAAAGAATTTCACTTCTTTTTTTTGGGCCTTGTATTTATTGGCTATGAACCTGAAAAAAATCTCTCTGAACAGATAAAAGTTATTGGCTCATATGGAGGCAGAGCAAGGCAGGATCTTCCTAAGTTAATTAGATTGGCAGAAACAGGTATATTCAATCTTACTGATGCCGTTTCTAGAAAATACAACTTTGAGGAGGCAGGCAAAGCATTCCAAGATCTCAACCAAGGAGGCATTGTTAGTCGAGCTGTAATTGAGATAATGTAGGTTAATATTCCAATGAACGCTTTTTGTGGCTATAGTTCTGCTTGTTCTGTACTGGATATGTGATCTGGAGTTGCAAGGTGGTGGTGCCCTGAGAACACATCATTGACGTGTTCAAATAAAAGACCTAAATGCCATGACATGTTCAAATAAGAATTTTGAATATAATAAATTATTTGCATGTCACTCTGCTCCTACCTCATTTAGACACGGAATAAAATTTCGTTTTGGGTACCGTTTTGAACACTTAAAAAATAGAAATGTTTCAGAAACATTTTGAAAATTTCGTAAAAATGAAAAAAAATTTAAGAAACGTTTTAAAGAATTTTAAGTAATAACTTTTTTTAATTTTAAAAGATTCTAACATAATAATACTGATAGAGATATATAAAATTAGATAGTTTACTATTGAATAACTATATTTTTAATTAAATAATATTGATATAATCAATGTTCATATAAATTTTGATAGCATTTGACATATATAAAACTTAATGTAAAATACATATTATATTCTAAGTTTTAAATTACAGTATTACACAATACATATTATACTTTAAGTTTTAAATATTTTTAAGTAATAAATTTTTTTTTTATTTTGAAGGATTCTAATAATGATAAAATTATATAAAATTAAATAGTATATAACTCTCAAAGCCTAGCGCTATGTAACTCGCGCAAGGCAGAGGCAATGAGGCTCTATGTCGACAACGTTGAGGCACTAGGAATTGAGGTGTGCAGCGCTTGGGCCCTGCCATCTGTTTCTCTCTCTTCCCTCCTCAGTCTTCCGACTATTCCGTTGTGGGTATGTTGTGTGCCTCTGTTGCCATATTCCGCCAAAAAAAGCTTTTATTTTTTGTGGAATCGAAGCCTCCAACCTGTCATTCAGCTCCTAAAAAGCTCCTCAGTTGAGATTATAGGTAAAAATCTCATCTTGCTTTTGGGTTCTATCCTCTGCTCGTTTTGGTGATCTACTATGCTGCATTGGCCTTGATTTTGGGTTCTAAAGTGGAGTAAGCAAGTGGCAAAATCTGGGTTGTAATGGCAATGCTGGATATTTGATTCGTTTTTTGCTAACTTGGGTTGCTCCAAGTCTTCCCGTGCCATCTGTTTCTCTCTCCTTCCTTGCCATATGTTTCTCTCTCTTCCTACGATCTCTTTCTTTCTTTTCCATTGCAATATTCTTGCCGAAACGGAGCAAAATTTCTTCATTTCGGTCGAAATTCCTTGACACTGTAACATTTCGATCGAAGCAGTGAAATTTCCATTTTGAATTGGCGTTTCGTGTTGGTCTCCCACGAAACCGAAAAATTTCGTGCGTTTCGGACAAATCGAAACAAAATTTAGTTCCTTGTCCGCCAGTAGGAAATTCTTGCATTACTTCATGTGGGACTCTCGTATGTGCTCGTCTCTCTGTGTTTTAATTATAGGAAATTTGAAATTGTTTTTTAGGAGTTCAACGTTAATACTATCGCTAAAGTAAACTACAAATTGAGGGGCATTTGAACTTCCTAAAATGGAAAAAGAAAATAGGAGTCCTAAAATGCAAGATGTAAGCAATCCTTGAACCAATTATCATTATTGAAAGCATAATATCAAGTAACATAACGAGATATAAGTCAGATTTGCTGTGACCTTAATTGTAAGGTTCAGTTCAGAAGCGAGAATATAATGGCTCAAGCAACTATAATTCACAATGCTATTCCAGACAAATCATATCTCAACATCCAAATGTGGGCAGCCATGCAACAGACGAAATTAAAGAGTAAAAATGCATCGATTTTTATACCAGTTTCCGCTATTATTTGAAGAATGGTTAAAGTCATGTACAAAATTTGAGGATCAAGCATAAATTATAAAGACATGCTTGTCCACCATCCAAGAATGGATTGAAAACTTCATAACTACTCTGCAGACTCTAAACCAGCTGACTCCCTTCCCCACCCCGAAAAGCCCCCACATGTATTTACCAATGAAATTAATAAGCATGCACCCGAGTCCCTGTAAAGTTCCAGTTTTCATCAATTTGACGGTAAACTTTACCAGACGTAAGACCTCCTAGTGTCAAATTCAAACCACCTACTCTTCTTTCCACTTGTTAACATATCTGAGGAAGGCATTAGCAGGATTTTCCCTAGGTGGGGCCCGAACACGAGTAGACCTTCGGACCACAGACTCATCCAGTGCAATCTTATGTGTCAGATCCTTTGATCTCTTCTGGAGTTCTGAGCTGTCAACACATAATTGAAAAAGAGAAACACAGGTCAAGAAAAAAGTTGATAAACAATTAAATACATACTCAACGATAAAAAGTCTGCGTCATTACTAGCACAAAAGCCTCTGAAATGGAAACAAGAATTCAAAAAGTCACAGTAACTGAGTTTAATTTGATTTTAACACGTAAATTAATCAAACTACATTCGAGTACGATATTTTACTTCAGCCAACGCCAACAATAACTATTAGACTGTCAAGCTCAATTTGATGATCCTTCTACATAAATAACAATAAGATACTATAACTTTAACACTAATTTTAACCATACACAAAGAATACACTTTTCTGATATATTCCTTCATTTGTTTCTGTCCATTTACAGTATGACACTTATGTGCATGTTGGACAAAGTCTAAAAGTGAAACGAAATCAGGGAGGGAGATTACTTATACAGACATTCTATGAAAGCCATATATTAAAAAATAAAACTAACTCACCATATTCTACTATAATATTTTGCCAGTTGTTTTTGCATTGCCCTTTCTCGCTCACCCTTACAGTTCAGTGAACCCATCAATGCATCAAGCTATTCAACCACGACAATAGAAAATTAGTATGAGTTATGTACCAAAAGGAAAATGCATATACAACAGGCCATCTGCATTTAGTACCTCTTCCTTGCTGCTGTAGTATCCCCACTCCTTGGATTCAGAACTCTCAACGAATATCCTCCCATCACGGCGGAACCACCAGTACTTGTTATGATATCTGTCTTTACCCAAGGGGTTTGTACGAATAAATCGCTTCTCCATTTCCCGCTCATAATGCACTCTCTGGAATAAACAGTGTCAATAAAAGATCAATGTATACAACAGACAAATATTACAAGCAAGGAAACAGGTTGCACCCTCTGTTCTATACTAGTCTTGTCTGATAGATCCTTATCACCCTTCAATGGTTTCTGTGATTCCTTTCTGGATAATTCTTTTCCATTTTCTGCTGGTTCTTTCAGCTCTGAAGTCAGCTTCTTAGATTTCTTTTTTGATCCAGGGTTTGAATGCTCGATCCCACTTCTAATAAATTTATAAAAAGAATAAGTTAAATACAATAACAACCATAAAAATAGAGAAATGTGGTGTGTAGATATACCCATAGGCATACAGCTACCTATATCAGTATTATAAATGCAAACTATAACAACTAACCTTCTATCCAGTGCATCTTTTTGCCTAGATGATTCTATCTCTCCATTTCTCTTCTTTCCTACATCTCCATTCTGTCTACTGTGATTATTGTTTGTTGAGATACTTGCTAGATGCCCATCCACACTTCCATTACTGTCAGGTTCAGCTTTCAACCGTTCCTTGTGTTCTCTTCTCTTCCTAGCATCTTCCAATGCTTCTCCCCTTCTAGTGGCCCCAAGTACCTGGCGCTGTTCAATAAACTCATCCAGCTTTTCCCTGATAATCGCAGTTTCAAGGACTCGATTAACCAATTCACATAAGATTTCTAATTTAGCATGAGCATCTACAAGGCCATAATGCCCACGTTTTATGGTAGCTTCATATTGGTGTAATCCAGGAACCTTGATCATTTCTAGAAAATCGCATAGATAGTCTGTCCAAGTAATCATTGTTATCTGAAAAAAAAAAATTGCATGCCTATCAAAAACAGTAATGGGATAAGCAAGTTGCTCACAATACCAGGTCGCAAAGAAAAAATTCAATTGGGACAAGCTGACATATGTATGGATTATGCAAGTATATATTGACAATGCTAACTAAAAGAATGCTAACCTTAGACTTCCGCTTTTTATTCTGTACAGCTGAAGAGAATTCACCACCATCTTTTATAAGCACCCGAAAGAGTGCTGCATGAGATTCCACAAGGAGAACCAAATTGCTCTCTTTGTGGCAGATTGCATTTTCAAAGTCTTCTAGAGAGTAGGGCGACAGGTGTAACAGCCTCCCAAATGAAGTACAAAAGTCCCAAATCATTAAGAGATCCCCTACACAATAAATTGGAACACTGAAATCTCTTGATGGAGAAGGACGATCAGTGAAAACAGGATCATCTGGACTAGGCTTCACCAATAGATCATCAATAGGATATTTGACTGGTTCTTCATTGAGTTGGTCATTTTCTGCAAAATTAAGATAGCAATGAGATGAAAAAAGGGGGGTTTCAATGATAAATATTTAAGACATGAGTAAATTAAATGTAACATGAGGATATGATGTAATACAATCTTTCACATTTATGATTTCCAATCCAAAGACAGTACGACAATGCTTTCTAGTTTTAAAACATAACAAAAGATGCTCCTTCCATCCTCCCCCTTTTAATAAAAAATAGAGAAAAAAGGAAGAGAAAAAGGACAAAAGAATTGCAAAGCTGAAAGCAAACTTAGACAGTATTCTATAATAAACCGATTTCTAACTAAACTTCATACTAACAGGAAAAAAACAAAATCTAAATAAAAATAGCTTCAATATCTGAATCTACCTTCCTCTGTGGTAGAACCATCAACTTTTGTCCCGTCTGATTTCTTCCTTTTACATTTTTCAGTTTCTCCCTTTAATTCCTGAACATGATAAATTTGAGACAGAAAGATAATATCATAACATCAACAAACCAACCAAGAAGCTATATTCAAGATATCTAATCTGTTAATTTCCTTCTCTTCCATGTATACTTTTTATTTTATTTTATTTTTCCTTTCAACAGAAACAGGGACATGGTTCTGTCTACCTCATTTTTTCTTTTCTTGTTGCAGATTAGAAGCCCATTCCTGAAGAAAACCCTTCCTCTTAACTCCTCTGGGATATCAATTGAGATCCCATGATTCCGTGCCAGTTCATCATGTAGTACCCAAGGAACATTACGATGCGTAGATTCCCGGATAAAGGACTTTAACATGTTCCTACTAAAAGGCTGCTTTTTCTGTACCAAATCTTCTGCGCTGACTTCTGCACTTCCAATTATATTCCTATTTTTATCAAGCCAAGCTACCTCATAATGAAATTTGTCAACTCCTTCCTCCATGACTTTTAATATTCTGCATGGATGTACATCATCATCCTTTTTTCCATACAGCTCAGCACCCACAAACAACCGTTCCTGCAATTTTGCAGCTATTGCATCGGCAAGATCCTTTAAAGAGAGCATGCCTGCCAAAACAAAAGATCACTGAAGCAGTACAGAAAAAATAAATAATGCAAGAATTTTGATGAAAAATCTAACTAATTATATAATCCAATACACTTGAATCAACACTTGACAAATGCCGTTCTTATTCTAAACAAGCATGGCTATTGTAGCTTCATGTTTCTCAGCCACATTGTCAAGTTCTCAGATACTTTGCTGAATGAGAAATGGAACACTTAATTAGAAACCGTAGACAGACAACTAAAAATCACAGACATTATGGGAACCCTCAACTTCAGTGCAATGTAAAAATCCAAATCTACTTCCACCTCTCTTTCAAACATTATTGGATCAAAATACTGAAATATGTAGTTCAAGTAAATGGCATCACACCTTCAAGTCACTGCTTTGGGATGATATGGAGTTATAGACGCATTCTATTGCATGTATAGATATGAACAATGTAATTCAAAAGTAACTTATTTTCTGACACAAACATTTACAAACTGTATATTAACCACCGTGCATTCTTATAAAGTCAGCAGAATGACAGATATTTCCAGTACTAAAACAATTTTAAAACTCATCAAAGCAAGCAGGCAATACAATTACTCAATATTCATGTAGAAGAAAAGAAAATAATCCATGATAAGCCTTGAAGGAAAAAAGAAGAAATCCTTTATGTCAGATCTGAGTAGTTCTTACTGTACTGAATAATTCGCAGAGCAGGAGCTATTAATTCTTTGGGAAATTGTTGAACTTTTTCAGTGGCACGTTTTTCTGACACCAAAGCCTCCTCAAAAGTCAAGTTAGTTTTCCCAGTGACTTTACACATCCAAACCCTCTGGCGATATAAATTTATACGGTTCAAATAATTACTGGTTCAAGTTAAGGCAGACCAATCAATATCATCTGATTGCTGAGACAAATTATAGAATGCAAAAGACTTGTCTTATCAATGAATTTTCCAAAACACTCAATTATGTAAATTAATTGAACTTTTCAACCAATTTAGAGCTAAATTTGATGTCTACTCTTTGATTCTTCCCAGGAATGAAAGAGAGATCAAGTAAAAAAAAAAAATTCAAAAATAAAAAAATAATAATAATATTAGATGACAACAAAGGATACCGATAATCTCGGAATATTTCTTTTGAGAATCGAACTTGGTAAACAAGCTCATGTGGCTCCAAATCCTTAGGTGGCTCAGCCAAGGCCAAAGGCTTTCTCTTTAAAAGTGGCATTGAGACAGAACCTCAGTTCTCAATTCCTGTCAACAGAGAGAAGCCACCTGCATGGAGAATTTGGCAGAACCCTTTCAGCAATATGGATCTCACAGTTCCTGGACAAGCTATAAGCAAATGTAACACAGAAATCACTAGGAATGAGAACTGGAAACTACCTCAGTATTATTTTAGCAATATGAAAACCATAAAAAGAACTCTGAGCTTTGATTATTAAAAAAAGCGTTTTTAATGTTTTCTCCTTCATTTCCTTCATCACGCGCAAGGTGCTTGAAAAATAGTGAATGAAAATGAAGTCCAGTTTAACCGAAAATAAGCATAGACACTTTCATACTGTGAAGCATGCTTTGAACTACATCTCATTTCATTGAAATTCATTAATTGATGTTACGTGTCTTAGTTGCAGAAACCCTAAAAAATTCAGGAAAACAGGAAATTGAAAAGTTACTCCGAGTTAAACCACCGCAAAAAATAAATAAATAAATAAACTTAGGACCAATTCGGAAATATCATCACGAGAGTTCAATCTATAAGCAATGTACCTAGCTAAGAACACAACAAACATTCAGATAAAAGCCCAATACGTTAGGTTTCAGTGCCAAAAAATTAAAAATATGACATTTTAGTTTCACGAAATAAACAGTACACAAAAGCCCAACATTGAAAATCAAAATTTTTCCTTGTGACGCCTAACATTGGAAGCTCCTAAAAAGACACAAAAGGAACCCTATGCGAAAGAACAAACGGAAACCCTAGAATGTGGTTTTTCAGCGATCGCAAAAGAAATAGACATAGCTACCAATATACGCAAACGCCACAGCATACCCGCAGGACTGAATGTCGAAGAAATAACCAATGAATGTAACGAACGCTCAAACCCATCAACAAAAAAAATGAAACGAAAAAAGAGAGAATCTTAAATCAGCGATTACGGAGGAAAACCTCGGTTCCCGCCAGAACCAAATTGTTAACAGTTGAAAATAAGTGAGGAGTGAAAAAGTTGCAGAGATGAAGAGATAGATAGTTATAGAGAAGGGAAAGAGAGAGGATCTTACAGTGAAAGCTTGCTGAATGTTGCAAGTTAGAATGTATGGTGAAGCGAGAGAAGAGAGCGGCCTCCGTTTGTATATGTTGCTGAGTTCTAAGCGAAGAAGTTTCTCACGTTTTCTCTCTCTACTCTCTTTCTGGCTCCTCGTCCCTCGTTGTGGGAAACAATTTATTTAAGAATCCATATACACATATATATAATTATAATATTGCGCTCTTGACCTTCAAGATATTTTTATTGCGGAAAGCCACCACACGATTTGGCACATGTTGCATTTGAAGGAAGTTCTTTCGTATTTTCTAAATTTTTTTTGTCATAGGTCTCAATTTAATTTACATTTCATAATATTAACTTTTTAAAATAATTATATTTAATTCATAACAAATAAATAAATTTCACAGGTATAATGTTGGTGAGATATTTTTGATAAATCTACCAGTTTTCTTATTAATTTTGCTGTTCATGATTTTCTTTTTCCTAGACGAAATTTTATTTTGACAAATTGTGCGGTTAAAAGTTAAAATGGAATTTGTACCCAAAAAAAAAAGTTCAAATGGCATTAATCCCCTTTAACTGGGGTGTTTGAAAAATGTATCGTAAAATTAAAACGAAATATATCAAACATACCTTTTTGTATGATACTATGATTCCACACCCCTATGAGGTAGAAAACTTATATATCATTTTTTTTTTTGTACAAAAGAAGACAAACCAGATAAATTGATTTCATGTTTTTAAGAAATGATCATGATTATTATATTAGTATTTTTTTGATAAAAAAAGTTTCCAAATCAGTATAAGATATTTACAAAACAAATTTATATTTAATTTTAATACATCAATAGCATAAAAAGGTTTCATATAATCATTAAATGGGGGCTACATACATGAAAAATTGTTAAAACAATTTATTGTCAATATAAGATCTTAATTACTTTTGTAATGTAGCACAATTTTTTTAATGATGATAAATATAATTTGCACTACAAATTATTTTTATATTCATTATAGGAAACTCTGTGATTATAAAAATATAAACATTTAATCGCTATTGATATTACTAAATAACCAATCACAATACACAAAAAATGAGTACTCTTCCATTGACTCATTTGTGGATTTTTTTTTTGCTGGTACTTGTATGATCTCTTCAACCTTAAATATCACTTGAGCTATTTTTATATGAAAATGTCAATAATAATACCAATTATTTAATATTACAAGTGATATATTCATAACACTAGTATAATTGACTTTTAGGATGATCTCTATCAGCTCATATGTCTATTAAGTAAAAAATGACACTAATTATTAAAATTATAAATTTTGCTTGTAATATTGAATAATTATTCAAATATAAAATAATAAATTAGGAGACATTCAAATTTTAAAAATTGCATAACATCTACACTATCAAATGTCAATTTTATATGAAATCATTTTAAAATGTTTTTCCTTTCATAACCTTAATGTTTTATTGACGATTTGGAACTTCAATCATAGTTATAACTTGGATTCATGGATCATCAAATTTAAATTTTCTTTCATTTTTTATTTTTACAAGTAATGCTTCAATTGAGATTTTTTTTTCCCCGCATATCAATTATTGTTCATCATGTTAAATTCAACAAAAAAAAATATATCTTTTACTTGATTATCATAGAATGTTCGAATGATCTCACACATTTAAATAGGAGATGTTATTTTTATATTTTATTTAATGTCTAAATATAATATAAATTAAAATATTTTTATTTTAAAAATTGACTAATTATAATATTCTCTTTCTAATTTATATTAATTATAATTTTATTTTTCTACAATTATCTTTAATTTTATTATTAAATGATAAATATATGAAAACTTAATTATTCTCTTTATTTATTTCAAAATCATAAACGTAAAACATGAAGTGACTATGATATCTAGTGGACCCTTTCAGAGGACAACTCATATATCAATAATACCATCCAACCCAAAAAACATAAAAAGAAATACCATCCACCTAACGGGCGCAAAAAGTGCCTCCATTCATGCTATAATTCTTCCAAAAAAAACAACAACAAGAACAATAAAAGTTGTGATTCTATCTTGGGCCCCCATACGACAAAGCCAAACCCCTTACTAGACATGTCAGAGCTTTTAGGACATAGCCCACTTCTAAAATTTAGACATGTAACACCCCTACGTATTCAGGCTTGAAAGCCCAACTTTCTCCAATTCTGTCTTCCGGTAGCCCAATTTTACAACAAAATGATAGCCCATAACAAGCAGAAGAAAAAAATACACCGAAAATATTAGAAGGAAAGGGGTGGGGAAAATAAGTGGTTTTATTTGTTGTTTTATTTTTGGAGATTAAATGTTCATGCAAATGCAGCTAATTTTGGCTTTGGAGGATTAACCAAGAAGATGTCGAGGAGGGCATCAAGAGAAGTGTAGTTGTAGTCGTCATATAACTGGGATGCTTCTAGATCATCAGGAGAGAGTTCAAAGCTCATTTGTGCCCCTTTGATGAATATGTTGTGGAGGATAGATACAGATACATTGTCTGGGAACGCTAGAACTGCAACCAAATTAAAAAAAGGAAATGAATTTGACGTTTTAATATATGTGACAGAAAAAGTATATAACGTATTTTGTGGCCACTCATATGTCACCCTGAGAGAGCTTTAGTATTTCCTCCTCAGCTACATGTATCCTTTTCAAAGTTCGACATGTCTTTTTTTCCCATAAAGATATTAACTCCAACTGGGAGATAATGTTTTCTGTTGGCCTACAGATAACCACACGATTTCTTGCCCTCGGATCTGTTGCTGATTTTACTGTGTAAGCTGCCACATCTTCCTCATAATTTAACACAGCTGCATATATGCACTAGATTAATTAATTTAAATTAACTGAAATTCTGTTCATGCATATATAGTATATATATTAATTAATGAACGTACGTACCCCTGGCTTCACCACTGCCATAAACAACAATTTCTTGGCATTTGTGATCATGTGGGTGCAGCAGGTAATTCACGAAGTAGGCTGCAAATGAATTTGCAGAGACATAAGTGTATGGGATCCCTGCTTCTTCTGTTGCCCTTCTTATTTTCCTCTTGTTTGCAAGAAGAACGTTGAAAGGTGGAAGTCCACTTACTCTGTCAACTTCATTTCCAAATTCTGAGGGAACAAATCTCTGGGATATATGTATCATGTATGTATATTAATAAATATTAGTCACCAGTTAAATCCCTCTTGTTAATATATAATCTGTGTTGTTGATTCACCTTAATATTGACAGCTTCTTTAATGGCTTCGATTATTTTGAGCTGATCTAAATGTTGAGGAACAGCCAATGTAGATATTACAACATCAGCCTGTTTAAGAGAGGAGACGAGCTTCTCGTGCTCATCCAACTCACCCTGCATGATCAATTTAATTAATGTATATAGATGTAAAAGCAAATGCAAGAGAGCTGATTGTTTCTTACTTGAAATATGGTGACGCCCAAGGATATGAGTTCCTTGCGTAATTGGAGCTTGGAGAAGTCAGAATCTGGGTTAATGGGGCGGATATAAGCATAGGTAGGAAAACCCATAGAAAGGCTTGCCTTCACCATGTGCATTCCAAGATACCCAGTTGCTCCGAATATAAGGATTTTGCTCTTGTCGGAATTGGCCATGCCTAGCTAGCTTCCTCTCTTTGATTCAGACCTAAACTTAAAGTTTACAAACACTGCTACTGGGGGTGCTCAGTGATTGAGTTTGATTTTGAACCTCAGAGCAAATTACTTATAAAGAAAAGCCACATATCCTGTTGTCTTTAATATCTCCATCACATGTACGGATGAACCAAACAAATAAGAATTAAATACCATCACGTGAGTAATTGTACCTTACCTGGATAACTCGTTTCCTTAACCCAAGTAGAAAAATGATCCATGGATGGACCAAGTGTTGCGAACCGTTAATTTAGTTTGGAAGGAAAATGAGCGGTTGAGAAACACTTACTTCCACCGGTTATGAGCAAGATTTGAACAGAAAATTCATGTGGTTTAGGATTGTGCACAGCAATTTATTAATAAAGCAGAAAATGTTAAATACAGATTAGCATTGAGAAATTTAGATATTTCTAGACTGCATATATGGGACATAATAATATGGCTCTATCACATGAATCATGAGTCATAAGTGTCTACTTTCACTGTGAGGACATTAAGAAATGCATTTTAGATATATACTCCCCCGTTTTAAACGTGGACAATTGGTGCCAGCTTGTTCTTCTTTTAAAAGATGTTTCGCTCCAAGGTGAGGTAGACCACACGCTGTTTTTGTGGCCTACGGATGTCAACTTCTCAAACCTCAGATTATGTAGTCTATGTTAGTCATGTTTAAGGTAAGGGGTGACAGAAAAATTAATGTGGTTGCAAATCACAATACTTGAAGAAATCCTATACCTCACAACTTGTCCTTCCATGCGTTGGAAATTAGCTATTTTGCATTACCTTCGTATTCTTAGTTGTAAGTGTTAGGAAAACGATAATAGAGACTATAAATTGATGATTTTGATAATTACATTTTCTTGAGTGTAATATTGCTTCTCTATTAAAAGTAAGTTACCCTAAGATATAACAAAACCCTCAAAAACTCTTAATGGAAAAGTGAATATTAATGTATTAGAGAGTAACCTTTTATAGACTTGAAAATACACTAATAAACAAATATCATTTTAATTAAAACTGGACTTGCCCAAGATGCCCAAGTGCCAATCAAAGACCATTAAGCAAATTTGATTTGCTTGGTTATTGGGCAAGCCTTATAGACTTGTGTGGTTCATTTATTTAAAGTTATTTTATAACTTTAGTTTGTCTTTATAAAATCTTTTACATTATTTAATTCAACTAATGTGATACTTGATTTTATAATCATCATTACAAACTATTCAACAATATACGTCGTATTTATTAGAGATACATAATATTCATTGGATGTAGCAAAAACTTTTCAACAAAAGTATCAATGTTAGCCCCTAAAATATTACCTTTTCTGCTGTGATTATTACCAATTACAGTTTTTGGACAATTATTTAAATTTTTTTTAACCCAGAAACCTGAGCTTGACACTAGTCTGACAATAAGTTAATTTCTAAATGACTGGAATTGAAAGCTAATTTGCTTACGTTAATTGCTGAAGTTATTAACTTTGAAGACCCAAAAATAGTCATTTGATTGCCTGCTTCATAATGTTGCTTGGATTTTTGCTGGTATGTGTCACAAATCACAATGCTCATTACAAAAAAGAAAAGAAAAAAAAGGATCACGTGGAAGTCTGAGTCTGCAGTAAGTCAATATTGCACGCATGCTGTCGTGTCAGGCATGAAGGAAGGAGGATGATAAATTGAATTAATTTGACGGTGACTTTTGCATTCTAAGTCCACTCGCCATTCTTGACTAGTCTATCCATATATGAAGCGAATGAAAAATGATATTTGAACAATAGGTGTAAATTCGTAAAAAAATTGAAAGTTCGTACCACAAATGCAAGTGTAGAAAAAGTATGAACTTAGGGAATGCTTGTATACTGCATGGAAGCAATTAGTACCTACTCACATCATCGGAGCACTCAAACATAGAAAAAAAAATGTAACGATCATGATTATACAAGCGCTTCTCAAAACCACATCACGGAATTTTCCTACGTCTCCTTTCTAGTAGTATACAAATAATGACAATATCACCTATAACCTATAATGAAATAGATGAATGTACAACGGAAAAGAATCAGATACCTGTTATATACAAACATATCACTGAATTCTCCATCTGATGAGATTGTCTTCACAGCTACTTCATTTGGTATTTTCAATAACTTGGCATATCTTCATCAGGAAAGCACATTGTTAAAAGAGAATACTTGACTTTAAGCGATATTTTACCCTTCTCCACTAAAAGCCTTGCTCCAGACACAACCCAGTAGCCAGGGGAGTCCTGTGGTCCTCTTGTCATCTCTGTTGTGTCAACAAATCTCAGAAGTTTAGGTGATTGCGTGGGCACAGGAGGTCCTCCAGGGTACACAGCAGAGTTAACGTTCACATCAGATGGCCGTGGAGGGGGTTTTTGAGGAGTTGAGAAATGAGTGCTAATTATAGTTGAGATTATTCCAGATTTTTGGGTAGAGGCAGGAGAACCATCCCATTCAGGTATTTTCACGCGTGTTGCACCAACAACTTTAGAGAAATGAAGTCTTAAGAATAAAACTTTCTTTAAACTAGTCTCTCCAACTTCGAAGTGAGCGCCCGTCACAACATTGTCGTCCTCATCAGATTCAACAGGAGCTGTGCATACATGAGAGAAACTCTTCCATTGGACCTTCTCATAGTACTTGTGTTCAGAGGAGACATTTGATGCACTCCCATTCAGCTCATCCTGAAGTTGGAAGGACTTGGGCAGTGAGGAAAGGTGTTGCAAGTGGATTGCCAAGCAGTTGCTTTTCTTTCCTTCCAAATACAATCGAAGGCCCGTCACAGGCTTCTTGTCCACATCAACCTGTTAAATAATTCATCCAAAGTTTGTCTAAATCACCACATTTAAACACATTGCACAAGAAATTTGATAGAATTCACACGTTAGACTGACTACTTCTAAAGGAAATAGCAGGCTCTTCATCAGAGCAAATATTGACCTACAGAGAGTTCAATTGCATAAAAAGGTTTACATTTCCTACAGAAATAAACCAGGGATAATGGGCAAGGAATTAACAGGAAGCTAGAGTTTTAACATGTGTGCATGTGGAAAGAGGACGTTGTATAAAGTATCAACATTTGTTTACATGGAAGTTAGTGATTATTAGACAGAAATAGGGTTAAAAAATCCTATAATCCCAATAACTTCTGTTCTTCACTTTCTTTTTCCACAAAAGCCTCCAATATGTATGCAAACAATGTAGTTAATGGGCCAATGTTTCCTAGTCTAAATAGTTGATTCTTATAAGGTGGTATCAATTATTATCAATCCCTCCCTCATTGCTGGAAGAGATGAATGAACTCATGAATCATAGGGAGGATAATATTTGAAAACTGCAGAGGATATAACTATTCATCATCCCTTGCTTACCATTAGACAAATTTAACCATGTAATCTATAATAGTCATGAGTTCAAGGAACAACTGACAACAAGAATCCAAAACTAAATAAATAAAATAAAGTTAAATTTCATATAAAACTAGGAGTATTACCGGTGTTGTGTTTACATAAAGCTTAGGGCCCATGAAACTGAACTGCAGAGATGCATTATTTTGTGCCTTCCTTTCAGGACCAAGTGCAAGCTCACCAAATACAGGGGCCCATTGCCTTGGAAGCTGGAACTCCAAAAATTGATGTAGTTCTTCAACTGGAGGTTTATCTAAAGTTGGAAGTTAAAACAGATGATGGTTATGATTTGCTATAAGAGACATTTTGAGTTTTTATAACCTCCTACACACGTGCTTTGAAAAAGATATAAATTAGTCTAACTTCATAAACAATATGCCCAAGATTTCTGAACAAACCAAAATATATCATCATATCTTATAGTTAACTTGAAGAAATCAATTAGAATGGTTCCACATGCTTCGCCGCCAAAAATAAATGACTTAAAAACTTGTGCTTACATCGAAGATAGAGATTTATGGCATGTGTCAAAAATCCACTCCCATTAATTCCACTAAGTAAAGAAGTAATTGGTATGAATGACATTGAGATCACATCAGGTTGAGAATGGACAGTTTGGCACCACTCATTATGGGTTTGATATTTTTTCACATTCCCACCTTTCCTCTTGCACAGAAACTTGATATCCTGCACCTAAAGTGCAGAAAAAGTAAAAGTAAGTAACAATAAGCCACCGCAGAAGACATAAGCTTGATGATATTCTTGGCTGGAATGATTAGTTCAATAATGCAATGCCAAAGCCTATAGTAGTCACAAGAAGGTTCGGCACTCAGCATCCAAAGCATGATATGTTTACCTCCATATGGGAGTAGGAACTGGGTGGAATGTCCATGATAAGCCCATTCTCCTTCATAAACTGGGAAAAAAAAAAATGGGAGCAAAAACTAGGTAAAAATACTGCATATATTAATTTATGCCCAAAAAATCTGTGACTGTTGCTAAATGGAATAGCTTTACCACACATATACGTGGCATCTATTAGTGCCAATGTGCAATTCCATTAATGAAGAATTTTAAGCTTCTATTCCATTAAGGACCAGAAATTATCTTGGTCTTTGGTACTTCGCATACTCTACAATCTACAAATCAATCTCAGATTCATTCATATTTGATAACATCTGGTCATTGACTTGTTATTTAGCTTTCATTATTCTGATAACCCCCAAGTTCAATTGATGGAAAATGGTCAACATTTACATTCAATAATATCAGAACAGCAATAAATCTGAACTGGAATAATCCAAACCTTTTCCTTCTCATTAAATCTTCCATTATTTGCATTATTCCTTCCAGCTGCATCAGTAAAGAGTTTGTCTGCCATGTCCTTCAATTTTTTCTGTACATCAGCAGGTTGGAGAGGAGATGAATACTGCTGCTTTGCATAGATTATATCAGTTCCCCCTATTTTCACCCCAACTATAATATGGGTGCCATACTTCTCAATGAACCTGAAATTAAATGATGAATTGATGATCTAGACTTTCCAACTCAAAATTTGCAAGTGAATAATTAATTGAATGCCTAACAAAGCAATCAAATGCATGCACCGAACTCGTTTTGATTACAGGAAAAATGCGTGGAATCAACCATGATACAATATATTTAAGGCTAATTCCCTAGGCATAAGCAGGAGAGAGAAACCAATTTTAAGGGCTGTGCAAATAGTAGCAGAATTCCAAAGCACAGCACCACTAGGATGTGTAACCTTAGTAAGCATCACTGGACTTGGTTCTTACTGCATTTAACTTTCAGGAGAGCTTGTTGGATGCACGGAGTGCATTATACGTAATAAAACTTATAGGCTTTTGCATGTCTTCGATTGTGACACTGACATAAACATAATCTCTTTTTATAGATATTTATCTGTGACATGGACATCTGTTTATATGACCAACAAAGTAAGAACCTGAGACTGTAGCGAGCAAAGCAAGCAAAACATCAGGGGTGGGGGGAAGAGATTGATTTGCTGAATTGCCCAATTACCTAGCCAATGCAGCCGGATCCCACGCCGATGGTACAGCTTGTTTGACAAAATCACGAAGAACTACCTGGGTTTTCTCCAACGCAATGTTGTAAAGTGTAATAAAGACACCATCAAAAGCAAGGGTTTTTGTATTTGCAGCATCTTTCTGCCAAGCTCCTGTAAACTCAAATGCAGCATTGAATTTACCTGTCGGAATTTTGCCGGAGAGCGATAGTTCCTGGTTGAACTGCTCTGACATCTAGAGGCAGAGTATGGTGTGCTTTGTCAGAAAAACAAATCTCTACATATAATAAACACTAAATAATCCTTCACTAAAATGGAAAGAAGAAAAATGAATTCTACAATTTACACACTTCATATCATCTCTGGATATAGGACTTGGAAGAATTTCGTTTTACCATCCGCACAATCTACTTCAGCAAAATTGAAACTTAAATCTTTTCAGACATGATGTCGTAATTCATAGTAGAAGCGAAGCAAGAAATAAATGCTACTGACAAGCTTTATTAAGAAAAATGATTAAGTTTAAAACAAAATTTGAACCCATGGAGCTAGCTCTCTGTGAGTTCTAACTTGAAACCCAAAAGAAAAGAAAATTGGTTCCCGAAATTAAATTAACTCCAACCAAGGGCGAATTGCAAGCAACTTCAAAGATACCTGCTGGAAAGAGAGGACATCGGAGCATAGCCTCATGCGCTCCCCTTTATCACATTTGATGGATTTGGGGACATTTTGGATCGAAATACCTCCACGGAGCCCAATAGCACGAACCTGATCGTCGTCAATAGCAATTAATCTCGAGTCAAAAGAAAACCTTTTACAGGATTTGAGTCTAAGATCGCTGGCGAGATCGTATCCCAAGCCAATAGAGTTTATGGCAGCCTTGGCCACTTCCTTTGCGTCCAAGGCCTTGGCTGACATTTTCCTAATTATTCTATCATCAGTCATCACCTTATTAACGTCACCTGATCAGTGGAATTCAAGCAGTAACCAAACCAGAGCACAGCTCGAAAATCGATCTTAACCTCTCAAGCTTTCTTAGAAAATCTATGGCAAAGACGAACAGAAACAGTGACGATTCAACAAAGAAACAGAAATTTGGGGCAAAGCGATGGACTTTACGAGAGAAGGGGTCTGTAGTCAAAGAGTATATAACAAATATTATATTTCGTTTTCGGTGCGGGAAGAGATGAAGACTGGTCAAAATAAGAAGCTTTTCGACAAATATATTTTATTTTATTTTTCCATTCATTATTTGCCTTTCCTTTTTAGTATCAGTTTTCAGAGGGTTAGGTAAAATTGTTGCCTGAATAGGTCAAAGCTTGAGTGCTGCCGTGCCTTCATAGTTCATATTGATATTGGTAAGCTCCAGCCTCCAGCAGCTTGAGCATTACTCTCTTTTGTATTTTCTACTAATGGGTAGCGGTGATATATAGAGTCATTCTTGTGAATATTGTATATCTGTAAACTAATTATACATATAAGACATATTTTAAACTATTCCTACAATTACAGTAGTTTTTTTTTTTACTTTTTCTCTTTAGTGTCGCATTTTGAACTGTAATGGAGAGCCGAATTTTGGTTTGAGGCTCTTTTAAGAAGCTGAATTTTGGCATGAATATTTTTTTTTTTTTAATTTTCAAGGAGGGAGTCGAATTATGGTTAATAGGAGGGAGCGGAATTTTGGCATGCCAATTTTTTTTTTTTAATTTTGCAGAGAGGAGTGTCGCATTTTAAAAATTAAAAAAAAAAAAAATTCATACCAAAATTCAGCTCCTTAAAGGAGTCTCAAACCAAAATTCGGCTCTCCATTACAATTCAAAATGCGACACTGAAGAGAAAAAGTAAAAAAAAAAAAAAACTATCGTAATTGTGGAAATAGTTTAAAATGTACCTTATATGTGTAATTAGTTTGCAGATATATAATATTTACAAGAAGGGGAGCTTTAACTTACCCCAAGTACAAATATGGGGTTAAATAGCCCCATCCTATGTGGCGGAATGTGTGTCGTCTGTCACTCCATCTAGCATAATAGACGGTTGGAAAATTCCTACCTCTAACTTATATGTCTGGTTTTGTGTTTTTTTTTTTAAGTTAACCCACTTAATTATTTAAATTTACACATGATACCCATTTTATTTTCATTCCTTCCCTCCTTTATCTCTTTCTCTTTGGTTTCCTCCCTCGCTCTCTTCGTTCTGCTCTGAGATAAAGACATAGCTTCCGCTTTTTGGGGTGAGAACCTGGACTTTCCAATTGATGACCAAGAACTGAATAAGAAACATTTCAATCCGAGCGAAATGATCCTATGGTTACTGGGTTTGTCCTATATATTTT